>CACRXP010000377.1:411975-434948 GCA_902702965.1 Spirometra erinaceieuropaei | reverse complement strand
TTAGTGGACTATATGAAGATATCGATCGCTCGTTGCTTAGTGAAAGACAAATGTCGACATCTGCACATACGAGGTTTGCATTGCAGTAGTTCAGCCGTCGTTGCCGGCGATTTCTGCCGTGTGCTTCACAGCAAGGCTAGAGCAAGCACGGCGACTTGCTCGTGAGTTGGTTTATAGTGAGTGTAGCCCTGCGCGGCACATACTTCATTCTCTCCTTCATAACCTGAGTCCGGTATCAAGACATAGGCATAAAGACTGGAGGCGCGAGGGGGCCCAGGTGGCTGACACGGCGGAACCCGCGCCTAGGCGTACCACCACACCCCCTGGTCCGCAACAAACACGTCACCGAAATTTTAACCATCAACAAGTACTAGTCAGAAAGGGGAGGTTAGCACTGTAGACCAACGGGGACGTGTGTGTCCCGCATAAATAACCGCTGCTGGGCTTTGCTCTGTGCACAATCCTTAGTAACAGTGTCGGACAACAATGATCGCTGGCAAGGCTTACTGTGCCGAACTATGCCTCGTGTAGGGCTTATATGGTATCGGCGTATTTACAGGTATCCGGAGGCGAATCACGTGGTCGTCTTTCGAAGGGCAGCTCAGAATTACACGGTGCAGGCAGGATTGCATATTCGGATTCTCTCCCACATGTCTTGGAAACATTCATTTTGAAAATCATATGAGAAATGTGACTGAGGTCTACAGAAAATGACGAAAAAGCAGCCAGACTCCAGGTGCATTACGTAAATTGGCTGCTGGCCTATCGGAATGCTTCTTCAAAACCCCCTAATCAATGACTGTGGTCATGCTTGGCGCGCCACCCATCTGCGTCTTCGTCTTTCACACGAGCTCCTAGAACATGCGTGATCTCGGACAGAAGGACAAAATTAGCATGTCCCGCAGCTCCAGGAATGTTCTGCAGTCAACTCCCACAACATGGAGAGGCCGTACAGGAGAAGCCTTCATTTGTCTTGTGACTGGCGTCAGTCGTTTGTTGCAAACTCACGCACAAGACCTCGTGCCTACCTTGGGTAACTTGGAAAAATTCCGCGATGCTATAATATTGACCCAATTGAATCCTCGGAAGCGTCAACGCATTAACCCTCATGACAACCTCTGACCTACTGGCAAATAAACGATGGAATTTTAAATTGCATGTCTCAGCGCGTGAAGGGCAGCAATATAATGTTCCCTCACGTGCATAAAGTCAACTTTAAGGCGATACCTGAAGCAGTCCCATCAACTCAACCGTGATTGCGGTATATGCTAACTATTCAGGAGAACTGAAGTGTTCCTCTTTGTGTTTGGATCCAAAAGCGGATTTCTAAACGCAGAAGAGTAATACACTGTCTCCAGTGTAGTGCTGAACGCTTGATGGGAACCAACAACGTCATGATCATTCATATCGTACAAACATTGGAACGGAAAGTTTTGCCTTGCCTATAGGCCTGAATATGGAGCTGGTAAACTTCTTGTGTGAGAAGACTGCTTACTTGCTGATTGATTGAAGCCTGGGCCTCGGATGAGAACTCGGTCAATCGATTTATCGATCTGGCGCCGGCGTACAGAGCCCTTCGTAGTCACCTCCAGTCGTGCGACGTCGGTCGATGATTGGGTCTACGTGCCTTATAACTGCCGCTTGTCCTGTTTCTGCCACTACCTCTGACGATGGACTCCTGTACGAGTCTGAAAGCTCAGGATAATAAACGAATTGTTCCGGTGCTCGATTCTTCTTCTTCTTCAAATATGATTACATACCCTCTGAATGGACAAATACTGTCCCTGACTGGGGAGCAACAATACTTATCCTACGTTGGCAAGCGTACTGCATATGAAAAATGGTTTTGCCCAAATAATATAAATCTCCCATTTCTGAATGCAATCGAAAAGCTGGAAAACGTACGCTTGGCCAAGAAATTAGATTCTTTCACTTTTGCAAATTGAATCCTGTGCTTTTACCGCTATTATTTGCAGTCGATGTTTTGTGTGAGGAACGCGATGTTGTTTATTCACTCGAGATGCTCGCAACACAGTAAATTGCTAAGCGAGTGTGATCGAATTCAAGTAGGAGTGACAAGTGGCCTTTTTACTGCATAGTTTATATTTTTAATAACCACAACAAATTATAATATCAAGCATCCAGTTACCACGAATTCCCCATGGCTCTTCTTGATTCACTAGTGTCATTGTAAGGCCTTGCGTAATTTTCCACATTCGGCCAGCCCGGTCCACGTTAAGCTGTTTCCGATATAATCGATTATATTTGTTTTTATTTCAATTGGTAACCAGGACAAGGATTCCGGCTGGAAAATAATAGGTCCCTCAATTAAAATCCTCATTGAATCTGACAGACGTATATCCGAACCTCCCGACACTTCCCGGTAAGACACATCAGTCTCGATGAAAGGAGTATAAATCTCGATAGACGTTTTCCTCAGCCCTTCATTAGGAATCTTAACGGGAGTTTAAAAAATGAGTATTCTGAATTACCTCACACGTAACGTTCATAACTGCATAGGAAATATGCAAAACGCAGGTCAACGTATAAGAATTAGTTGACTCGATAACACCTGTAGTAATGCATGCGCTGTCAGTTCTGAAGTGCACCTCCTCAAAACCCCGGACGCATGGGAATTCACGGACCTCCGTCACTTTTCTTGGTATTTCAAGGAGAGAAGCAATGAGCCAGTACACGTTCTTTGTGACTTTTTTCAGTCCATAGTGAGGGCAGAATAATTGGTCTAAATGTGGTTTGAATTATTAGAAAGTAAAACAAATCATCTCCCTCGCGAGAGATGTAGGCGTTTTTTGCCCATTACCTGGTGGATGTTGACAGGAAAAAACACCGCAAGGGATAAAACACAGAATGTACAGTATCAATGCCACTCTCTGTTTTGTAGTTCTCATCATCTGATTTACGTTTGTGGTTGTCAATTAGCTCCCAAGTGCTGCTTCAATGTTGGTTTTAACTTCCCCTTTGGAGAAGTGTCCGAGTCGATACTTTCTAGGAGTTAAAGCACATAGCCCGTCAGCAGTACAAACTGGAATCTACCAAGTATCACGAAAGGCAAGAGTATCAATGGATGTAGCCCGACCTATTGCATTAAGTGGGCAGGACGAACGTCCATGCAGCTAGTGAAAACATTTAAAGGGCAGGAGTAATATGAACAAATAAGTCAGGTTGTAGCATGCCTTAAAATTCTCAAGGTTCATATCATTGGCAAAAAATCACGCCGACCTGAATTGAGAAGAAAATATAGAAATATGCTTGTAGCAACTAATAGTCAAAATATCATTACTCAGCAAAGTTCAAAATACCAACATTGTTTGTAGAATGAGACGTCTACCGTAACTGCAGAAGTTTTCTCCAAAACGGGCACTCAGTATACAGCAAGTGGACCTCTGATATTACAAATGCCACACAACTTTTATTCTCACCAAACCTGATTCTCATTGGCATCTGCCGGGTCCAATATATGTTCACTGAATCATGTCTACACATTTCTGGTTGGTTCTGTTTAGAAACGTAGACAATTAGTAAGTTGTGCAAATGCCAATACGGCCATTTCCGCAGATGTAGAAGTCCGTTTTTTTGAGACAAATTGACAATCTGATGCTCTCGTGCTGTTGCTGTACATGCCTTCTTCTCAACTTTTTGCTGCGAATTGCGCGGGGTACTGTGTTTTGCGGACATGCAATGTTTTATTTTTGTAACTTACCGGCTGTTATTGAACAATTCTGGAAGACTACATACCATTCTTGCATGCTACGTTGAAGACAGGACCATTCGTATTCGATTGCTGATTGGGACATTGAACAATATCAGGCAGTATTGTGGTCATCCAAAAGAGGACTCATCCGATTGCCTGATGATAAGATGTACTAAAAGATCAATGCGACTGGCAAGATATAGCAGCGTTAGCAGCATCCAGCCGAATAGTCACAACCGTAACTGTGATGACGTTTTTCTTTCCCGGCCTAACATAATCTATGCTGATTAAAGTTTTAATCGTACTGTCAACATAGAAGTAGCTTAAAGCCTACACACATGTTTTGTCAATTTTTCCGTTTTTGCAATGAAGAGACATTTAGGGGCTCGCCTACTCAATGCGTTCCTTAGCGTTGCTTATTTGGTTTTTGTTATGCAAACACCAGATCATATCCTTTGCTTAGTAATCTTCGAAATAATAAGCTTAATAAAGCTTATCTTGACTTTGATTTCTGGAAGAAAGTCCAACCTTTACTTGGTAGGAGTTGACAAAAACAGTAATCTCTTCTGTTAAATTAAGTCGTAAAATAACTCAATTATCACTTTCCCGCCGTTGATGTACATGCTAGAGAAATAATAAAAGGGAAGCGATAAAATATGCTGTTCCATGAGGTAAAAGGAGTAGGCGCATGCTTTAGCACAAAAGGAGTGCGAATAGAAGTGAACAGGCGAGTTATAAAAAGCAGTTCTGATGAATTGGAAAATGAGACTACTGGAGCAAGAAGTTTGCTGGCATGGCGTTTTGGATTCTCACTACATATCATCATCGGAGACATTCGCAGACAAGTATAATAAATGCCTTCAGTTTAAGCCCGGGACGATCTTTCAAACATTTCGGTCCCTGTGCCGCCGTGCTGCCGAGTGCATGGTTGAGGTCGATGTTGCTTACTATCGAACAGTCGACGTGTCGTGGGCAAGTCGGTATGTGGACTAAGGGCGTGTGAACTGATTCGATTTGGACTATAACGTTTTGCCACAGATTTTCATGAATGAGCATAAGACCGCACTGGCCCGTGCGACAAATGCATACTCTTCGGCAGCTGAGTCGACTGCCAGGGAAATAAACTGCCTGATAACTGAAATGATGCGAACCTCTTATCCATTTATACGGAGGTTTCGGCTTTTAACGAGAGATTATACACCCAATTTGCACATCTAATGATTCAGTCAGTCCGGTAGAGTTTAAAACAGACGCTTTAAAGAAAACTCTAAGAACCTACTAAATCGCCCGATCCGGACGGTATACTCACAAAAGTGCTCAAAACAGGCAGCAAAAATTGACAACAGCTGCGTTCCGCAGGGCGTGTTCGGTGGGATGGCAGCAGCAGGGTTTCTACTCTGCCCGTACGATAGCTAGGTGCTACATTGGAATGGAAGAAAAGTATGACCGCGTATGGCAATCCACCTCGCGGTACTAGTTACAACTGTTAATGTAGATATGATTAATTTCAGACAAGATGAAGTGAATCCTGTCCGTTCCAGGCTACAGCACGCCTAAAATTACCAACGGTCAGATAACTGGGCGTGACAACCGACACATCCCCCTACAGACAGTGTCACTCATTGAATAAGGAAAGCAAGAAGAACGTAAACACAATCCAACACCCGGTGAATGAACCAAATCCCCAATGAACGGTGCTCTGTAATCTGAAGGCTAGGGTTTCCCGTCTTGTCTCTTGCAACAGCACACCGTAAATTACTTAAGTGCCGATCGAAAAAGTCGCCCAAAGATAGCGCCACTTCCGGGATAAGGGAAGTAAAAAGGACGTATGTACAATTCCAAGCCCACTGATTGAATAGCCTGTGAAGTCTCCAGTGAAGGCTTTTTGTAACCAGGACTCCCATCGTGTTCCGAGCTACGGAGTACGGTAGTTTGTAAAAGTTCATATAACAGTACGCGGCGACCGATACACTCTACCCGAGAGGATAACACTCGCTGGAGTAGGATAACAAGGACCTCCAAGTGCACGTCCACGCCTCTGGGTGTAGCACTTGTCAAGTCTGCAGTTAACAGTCTCCGAAACCGAAGTGGAAAAGTCGCCTGTATGTTCCGAGCTACTGCAGGTACTGGATTTCGAAAGGAATAAAAGTGTAACCGGTAATGGAAACGAGTGTTAAGAACTGGTGTGGCCGCCAGATAAGTAGCAGGGCTAATTAGGCACATCGTTTAAATCTAAACTGGGGGGAGACCACTCAAGAAAGTCATACCAATAGACGTCTCGGCGAATTTGAATAATTTCTTAAAAAACTCGGCGTATTTGATGTAATTCGCACGTAAGACAGGAAGGCCAAGGCTTGAGGACATCCAACACTGTAACCCTCTAAGTTACGAGTCCCCAATTGTTTGGTGGATTCTAGAGGAATTGCTCATGGAATCCTTGTTGGACAGCCAACTTTTCGTATCAGAACTGGTGGATCCACACGTTGCAGTAGGTAAAGAAATTGATTTTACCCACATGTGATTAAATTCGCGACTCCCTGTGTGGCCTCGTAGCTTAGGTGTTTAGGGCGTTAGCTCAAGCCTTCTTCTTGCTCTCGTGGGTTTGAATCTCACCGAGCTCACCAATTTCTCACAAATGGGTCATAGAAATTATGTAGGGGGTTACGGCGTTGCACTTCTTACCAACAGGTCGCGGGATCGGGCCCCTAGGGATTCACGTGAAATCTAGGGTTTGACGCGGTTGTGTAATGACCTCCAATAAGCCCCAAATATGTCTTCCAGTCTGAAGGTGTTAGGAGAGCGTAGGCATTTCAAGTTTGAAATGGCATTATCGACAATGACAAGGGAGACTGTCGGTAATACCATTCGGCCTATATCATGCGTCGCTGTGCGAATGCTCGTTGAGCTTCAGAGAGAGTCCGTAAGGCAAAACTGGACGAGTGAGTCCCGTGGAAACGAACGGTGAGCGTCCCTCTGCCATTTCTGCTTCCCTTCGTTGGTCACTGCGAACGCTTCATAGACTGCCCCGTTTTCTGTTATGCGTTCCATCACGCTGACATGGTGCTGACGCAGCATGTGCATGAATCGTTCACAACAGGAGAATTTTTTGCATGATTTCCAGAGTCCATCCCGATTTACCATGTAGAATGCTGTGTCAGTTCCACGACGAAAATAGAGGGGGTTATATGCACTTCCTGGTATTTTCTTGTAGTTGCCGGACAACCAAGTTCCTTTCGCTTCTCCCACAATGTAATCGGCAGCCGTACGGATTTTCTGGGCGAAGTCCGTGTTTCAGAGGCCCGTTGAGGCGATTGAGAGTGTTGCAAACGAAGATCTTCCCGACAAGGTTGAGCAGAATGATTACTTTTTGAGTGTGACAGAATTGATGATTCCCTTACTATTTCAAGAGACGGACGGTAGTCGCGTGCTTGAGGTCCTGCGAAAAGTTTCCATGGTGCCATATCTTCTGTAATATCGTTTCAAGTTTGTCCATCAGTAGTGGGACGGCATTCCGCCAGATGTTTTTTGCAAGCCTGCGATTGTTTCTGGAGGGTTTGGCGAGAGGTCCGGGTTACTATTTGTTTCCATTTAAGGAAGCCCGTCGCTGATGCGTTGAAAATCGTCGATGGGCGGCTAATGATCATAATAATGACTTCAGCACGAAACTGTAGAACCTGAGATTTCTCCACTAAAAAGCCGGCGAACAATGTTTAGCGGTGAGATTCCTTTGTGATTGTCACGAAGGGGCGGGTTCCCTTTCCGCTTACTGAGCTGGATGTTTTTCGCGTGGTCCATCCGGATGCGGACTATGAAGTCAACAAGGGTAACCGGCTTGTCTATTTTCGGTACGGTCGCCAAGAGGGTGTAGAGATCCTCGCCGAATTTGTTTTCTGTCTCCTCGCAACTGGTTTTTGTATGGAGAAGACCGAAGGCGCTAAAGACAATGGGTCCAGTTTCGTGAATCAGTCGTGGATGTCCTGAAGCAGACTGGGCAGACGTTCCACGATGTCGTTCAAATGGCAAGGACGACGTCAGTTTTGCGCTTCTATGCCTTTTAGTGACCGCCCCAGGAGGAGCAACCGAATCCCATCTCCTCCATCCGCCTCTGTTCAAATAATCGTGTTATCGCTAAAAGCAGTAATATCCACACTATAGCAAGTCAGTTTTGAGCAGCGAGCGACGTTCAACGCTGATGCCTTGAAACTATTTTAAGCCTTTTATTTAACGAACAGTCGGAGATGAATAGCGACCACTAGGCTTAGTCTTTCTATTTTTCTGTTGGCCAAAGTAAGTGCTTGACACTGGCAACGAAACGTCATTATTAGATACTGTATTGTGGAATACATATTGGCACAATTATATTACATTCATGTTGGCATTTAAATTGAGCACAAGTTTGGCAGTTGTGGAAGGATTTCAGCATTGACTGGTGATCGGGCACATTCAGCCTTTTCTACTACTAGACAAATTCGTGGGAACATTTTGGCGCATAATGGGTTTATGCTTAACGCATTCGCTCGACCCCTGTACAGATAGTCAGTCGACTAATTCTGGCCGTATGCATTTTGACTGAATTTCCTACTCCCGTGTTTTAGGGAACTCTTTGAGTATACTAGCCGCTGGAGGCCGTTATGAATTCAGCGAGACATGACAAAGGATTTTAATTTGACGCGCAATACAGCAAAAGCCGCCAAGGAGGGGAAATAAGTTTTGTGTGCTCCAGCGTCTTCACATTTGTCTACCCCTACACGAAAGGCTCCAGCCTATTAGGGAAAATCTCGTAAGGTGTGTTGTAAACTCTTTGAGTCAGTGCACGTTCATGAAGGTAATAATTAAATGTTTACGCAACTATCGTCTATACAGGGAGGACTAAGCAAGCAGTATCCAGTCCGCGTACGCCAGATAATGTAAAATTATCCATTGGTTAGGCAAATACCATACCAATTATGTGTTGATTTTAAAAACACGGATTGGGTAGAGTGAATGAAGGGTATTAGAATAGTAGACATCCCTAAATTTTCGGACAGATTTGCCGACTGATGAGGAGTGTTACATTGCTTCCAGTCCTCTTAGCTTTCACCCGACCGCTTTCGGCATGCATTCCGGCGAAAGTAAGTAAACTGTAAACATCGAAACCTGGTACTTGTTTTTCTCTGTACTGACATTTGCATTTCGGTTTTTGGATATTGCCTTTAATAAATGTCAGATACGATCACTGAATTCGCGTTATTCTTACTAAGTTATTGCATAGGCATTTCGACTTTGCTCATTAATGAACGAAGTAGAATAATATTGCTTGTTTCATTCTCAGTCCGTTCGCATATAGCTATATCAAAACATCAAAATGTACGGAAACTATTTTCACTAGGTTACGACTCCACGAAATAGATTAAAAATTGCCTTACGCAACTGCATAATTGGAGCTTTTTTATTGATATAAATTTGCAAGATCTTTTTCTCGGTTAGGTAAGCAAAAGTAGGTATGAATTCCTTCAGCGAAGTTTCGTCCTACTGAAGAAACAAATTGGATCATTTTTATTCGATGAAGGCAGTATGTCTCTGTTTATTGAGCTTGGGAGTTTTCTACGGATGACTGGTTGCCGTGCGGTTTACAACTGGGATTTTGTGAAATATGACTGTCGAAATGTCCTTCTTCCAGCCGAGTTGAACATAAACAGGGTGCGGTACGATCTTAAAATGTCCTCGAAATGGTTTATTTTACTTCTGTATTTTGTTGCAAGCTCCATAATGTAAGTTATAAAATGGATTATTGTCTGAATAGGTCAAGCTCGTGCATCGGTCTCGCGGTTTGGTTCATACGCTCGGACGAATGACAGTGAGCTTTAACGTTTCTGGATGGATGGACAGGCATAAACCAACAAGGAAATGCCAACTTAACTACGCTTCCGCCGCAAGCTTTGGTGACGTCGCAGTCTGCGATCGTCAGTTCTCTCTCGGAGGAACACTCGATGAATTATTTTATAAATATTTAAAGATTGCGCTAAGAAAAATTAATTCAAAGTTTCCGATAGCATGCTAGAGATAGCAAGGCTAAAACCGAAGAGATAAGCGTTGTAAAACCATAATATAAGGTGTGTTTTTGTGGTCCTGGGTGGTTTGTGAATTACTACCATTGTTGCTCGTGCAAGTGTTGCCCTAGGTATGCCCGCCCCTTTTATCTACACAATCATTCAGTGACGTGATACTTGAAATATGATATTTGTTTTCCAACCGGCACGTATTTCTTTACCACTTTCAAATTGACTTTGAGCGCCACATATAATGTAGTCTAGTGTAGGGTAGTGTAGTTCATGGTTTGGCAAATCAAACACAAACATACATTTACAGTTCGTGATACATCTAATCAAAAGGTCACGAGCAGCAACCTGAAATCGCTATAGCGCAAGGACCGCACGAGCCGCATCCACAAAAGTTATATTGTATTAACTCCACGACCTAACTTCAAAACCAAGCACAGTTTGGTTTAAAAATATTTTCTTTTGTTCCCAAAGAAAGTATTTATTTTACGAAAAACGGCTTTATGACACAGCAGTTATTTTAGGCCAATTATAGCTGTCAGCAGCAAAGGAACTTGCATTATCGACATAGTGACGAAAAACAGTTATAAAACGCAGAACGAATTTCCGTTGGGATTCAGGTCTGGGCTATAGGAGGAAGTAAAAAATTACTCCGTTGACCGCAGGCGGCGAATCTGGCTGTAGTTTAAAATGTTGGATTATAGTCACAAGTTCAATTTGAAATATGCCTCCTATGAGCAGTGAACAAGGGCATAATCCCGCAAAATTCGATGCTAACGGATGTCTTTGTAATCAAAGGCATCCTTTGCGATGTCGATGTTGTTTGTTGTTTTTCTTGATGAACGTCTGATTAGTCGCTCTTCGAATTTGTTGGCCATCCAAACCATCAGAAATCCACAGTTCTCTACAGTTGGCGTCGACACGTTGTGCTCTCGTGGGACGTTCTTCCCACATATGACCACATGGGCTGACTTCGGAGGCTTGTCTAAAAAAGACCTCATCACAAAAGTAAATGCTTTTCTAAAATGAAAGTCCGTGACCGATACATTTTTAAAGCAAACAAAACACTCTATATAATAAGTTTCCTACTTACAACGACTTTGTCATGGCGTTTTGCTGATGAAGGCCGATTCTTGAATTATTTTTTCAATGTATACGCAAGCAAAACTGTGGCAGGTGTTCCCTGTGAATGGCCGTTAGGGACATAAAATGATACGTTTTCCTGTCCGCCGAATAAAACTGTTGTCTGGTTTACTTGTGGACAGTTTCGGTTCACCTTACTTGACCCCAGACTCCGTTTTATTTTTAATAATCGTATACAAAGCGGTCTGGCCAATGTTAAAAATATCAGCAAACGGTTGCACAGGTGCAGAATTATAGAATAATTATTTGCATCAACAGACTAGTACACTAGATAGGAAGTCCAGCATGCTCTCCCAAATTTGGCTGATTGAAATTAAAAAAAATCCGGATGAGGAACAAATGCGGTGCACAAGTCGACATCACTCAATGCCGGATGAATTTGAACGTATTTGTTTAAATTACGGTATGCGTCCACGGGATCCTCCGTCTACTGTTGTTTAAGACTAAAATTATAAGCAATGTTTTAAGTTTTCATTTATGACATGGCCTCTGTCTCTGATGATGAGTTCAAGTGGGAATCCGAAACGTTAGTCGAATAATGCCCTTGTTCCAGCGATTGCTTTTTTCTTCTGAAGTTAGGATAATTGAATTCTTTGGGGAACTGTACACTTTATTGTGTAGGCAGAATGGTATTACCGAAAAAACAAGGGAGACTGAAGGGGTCATTTCTCCAGCACTGTGAATCTTTTCGAGACTGGTTCCTGGGATGTCTGTTTGTCAGTTTCCGAAGCCTTATGGGTGTAAAATCTGGCTTCAGAAATATACGGAAGACTTGCTGGACAGTTAGCGAAATCTGTATTTTTTATGGGCTTCCCAGAGGGCAAATGTGTGAGAGCATAGTCTTAACACGAAGACAAACGTATTGGGCTCGGGTAAGCAGTCAGCGATCTCAAAACATCACGATGAGTCGGAGATCACTATTCCTAATTCGGCCATCCTTGGGTTGACGTTGAATACGCTGTCTAGCTACCTTTTATCGTTCGATCGTGCGCAGTTTTAGAGCGATTTTGTTTTCATTAATCAATTACTGAGTTTGACGTGATTGGCACCCTAAGTAAGGCAAGCCAGAAATGGAATTCTAAGCCAACGCCATGCCATACTGAACACCAAACTTCGATCACAAAAGTATACTATGCACTTACGACTTTAGACAGGAAATTTTCGGTGGCAACACCTAAAATATTATCCACGAAGGGAAGTTGGAGATTTGGAATAATGAGACAAAAGGCATACATAGTGATATGAAATTTTAGGGAGGTGGTCGATTTGTCGTGCAGTTTGATTTAGAGTGCAATGCTCTAAAAGCCAGTCCTGGATTCACAGTGTGTCTGCAGTCGAACATGAAACATACAAGCCCTGTCTCCCTGCCGCACTCTAAAGGCTGCCTAACACAGCAAGGAGTCCAGACATAGAGCACTCCTGTCAGTCTTTTTGGACTGACCTGATGCGCTAGTTGTTTTAATGTCAACGAATCCTACCCCAACATTCTGTTGAATAAGAAACTGGAGACGCCGTTTAATGTCAATTAAGTAAGGACTGTATCATGCTGGGGTTCAGTGGCTGATGTTCATTCTCCATTAGTAAGGCGAGCATCAACGGGCGATTTCACGCCTATATGCTTGGGTTACCGGGTCAGTGGACGAGGACTGACAAGACCCTGATAGCGTTTGGAGTGTTAAGAAAAATTTTACGGGTGAGAGAAACTTTGGCATAAACCAGGACACGATTCATGTCACCTAGGATTATATCCATCCTAGTTGCTTGGTGAGCATTAAATGAGACATTGTGTAATTTACATTTATAGAAATTCACCCACGTCATATAAAGGAGCATTTTACACGCCTCCCTATCACCCTTATTATTCAATGTAGGCATATGCAAGGAAGGGATATACTGGAATTAAATGGAGCCGCGATTTTTCGTCATATCGTAGACCCATGGGCCAAAGAATAGCTCGAAAGAGGTCGGAAAGTCCTGATCGTGCTTTAACTCTAAATGATTAACAATTGAGTTTGACTTAACCGGTATTCAAATTAGGGCAAACCAGAAATGACGTTCCAAGTTGGAATCATTTTATGCCGATGGCATAGAGGATAAGCAGCTTTCATCACAAACAATTAGTTTTACATTTAAATTTTTTAAGCGGCAGTCTTAAAAGGGGGGGGCACATTCACATCACACTTAGCTAGGAAACATGCATTGTAAGTAGGGATCAGGGCTCATGCGGGGCGCAAAGTCCGAATGTTTAATTTGGCCATTCACGACGCATGATAAAATTGTCATTTTTGGCAAAATTTAAAAATTTAGGAGAAAGGTGTTGCTCGACATGGGGAATCTACCCTCCCTATAAAGCAGAACGCCTCTGATGAACTTAAAAAAACCCTCTCTTAAGTGACCTGCCTATATATATCAATGGCAAGACAACATCAAGTGGATCGGAAATAGGCGCGGTGTCTGGGAAAGTTCAGCAGGCAGTCTAGGCTTGCTATACTCAACCTATCCCCCACTTCATGTAACAGGCCACTGTAAGGTGTCTTTCAACTTAATATCTCTCAGGATGTCATTCTGGCTACAATACAAAAGCGCTATTGCAGCCTGTCTCTCAGCCGCGAGTTGAACTCATATCCCTTTTTCACCGACTGTCTGAGTCGGCCGATAACATGGTGATATTTTTTGCTTCGTGGCTTAACAGGCTAAACTTCCTGTTTTCGCGTTACATACCACTTCATACATTAGGTTATTTTGAAAAAGAAGGTTTTCTAACTAAGGGTGATGCGTACTTTCATGCATTAGCCGTTTTACCTGTCCTATTGTGTCCGCCAGATTAAGTCGGGCGCGAGTTAATGGAATGATGCAGTGTTTTTTGCTGAGGGGACCTGGTATGCATGGTAAATGATATTATTCAGTAAAAATACCTATATAAAGAAAAATCTTTTGATAGTCAGAAACAAATTCAAGTGGATCCGCCAAAAGTCCAAACTAATACTGGAAGGTTTTTTTGATTTCTCTGTAAGTAATAAGGTATGTGCTTGCAAAGCAAATACATGTGGTGGAAGAACACAGATGGTTCAACTACCATACACTCTGTCAAATGTTGCGATAGTTTCGCGGTTAATTTTTAGTGCGATATTAGTCGTAAAATTTTCTTACTACCACATAACGTGCTCTTACTGGATGTGGAACTGATGCACGTTTGTCACATGTGATCTTAGTTAAAATGGCCCGACGACAGCAAAGACAGATGCACTGGTTTTTGTTTGCTTTAAGTCCATAAAAATTCCTAATCCTGTGTAGAAAATGCGTTAAAACACCAGATTACCTATATTTACGCAACAGACGCATCCAGCGATGCATCTTCCGCATTAACTTAACTTTGCATTACCACTGTAGATGACGTTCCAGACAAAAGCAGTGGAGGTTATTTAAAATGCAGCGGTACAGTAGGTGGGCTAACTCATGAAATGTAAACCGAAATTCTGAAATGCGTTTTCGCTTCGAAAAGATTAAATGAGAAGGGCGGTAAACTAATCATCATGCAGCATAATTCTATAATAATTTAGTCGCCTGCGGATGCCGGCTTTCGAACTAATTCCTTTGAGGCCGCATTCAAAAACGATGTTCCGTAAAAATGACAACTGAATTAGCATGTATTCTTCTGACTGATTTAAGATGCCCTTAAAAATTAAATTATTTTTATTATGAAAAACATTAATATCCATATTCTTTCGGTTTCACAGTCGGTAAAAAATTACCTTTTCGCTCAATGTTATACTCTAAATAAGGGTATAATCGGATTTTTAACAACTTTTCATAATCCAGAATTATTTTGAACCCGTTCCGCCATTAAGTGTGCATCCAAATTTTCCAAACTAGGAACCGTATATTTTCCGCGTAGGGAAAGCCGCACATTTCTCTACGGTATTAAGAGAAGACCATATGGAGTTCGTAAACTTAAGCAGAGGATCGAGCCTTATTGCTAACTTTTCAAGACACATTGGTAAATGCACTGACATGACGTTTTATGAATGAAGACACAATTTCGAGTTCCAGGTGTATGCATAATTGAAGAAGATGATATTTCGCGCAACGGCACATTTTTTTTATTGTCCTTGGCCTTAGGACTCGAGCAGTAGAGATATTAGCAGTACCAGAACAAACGGCAGTTATAGGGCATGTATGCCAATCATCCTCGGACGGCGAAGACAGGGGTGAAGTTTAATGAACTTTTAAAACAGAGTTATACCGTTTCATCGAGTATAAAATTAAAAGAAAACGTGATTTACTACCGAATGGCTTAAAATGGATATTTTATGCGTATTTTCCATGAAATATAATTCACTTCTTAGGGGCATCTGAAATCAATGTGAAAAAATCATGCTCTTTTAGAAATTGTTTTTACAGACCATAGCTGTTGAATGCAGCCGAAAGAAGTCATTTCAAAAGCCGGCATCCTGAGTTAATGGAATAATTCTGGAATTAAACTGCATCATAATTAGTTTACAGTTTTCCCATTTAATCCTTTTGGAATGAAAACGCATTTCTATATTTCGTTTATATTTCGTGCGTTTGACGACCAACTACACCTCTAAAAACTAGAAGTTCTCAAGGCCAATAAGTGTCTCCCTCAAGTTTAACCGCTAAGTTTGCGCGTTTACTTTTGTCGTCTAAGACATGCGACATAATTTCATGTTGATATTTGGATGACGAAATTTATGCAAATTATGGATAATTTGGGCATTTCCTTGAAACAAATGTTTCTGTAGCAAAGCAAAGTTTTCGGCATTCAAAGTCCTACTTACTTTTGGCACCGTGCAGTGAAGCATCCTTTGATGTTTTTTCAAATTAATATAACTTTGTCTTTTTATTGCAGACAGCGTTCGAGCAAAACAGATGAGATTTTTTAAATTGCAACGCAGCATAGAGCTTTCAATAATAGAAGTACTTGGGGTCAGTAATTGTCTTCCTCAGGTTTAACGGCTAGATTTGCGTCTTATGGCGTTCCAGGCATAAGCCATCATTGCATGGTAAACCTGGATGGAATGAGTTATACAAGCTATGGATAGCTCGGGCATTTCCTTGAAACAAATATTTCTGCATCAAAGGGAAGTTTTCGGCATTCGACACCCCATTTAAGTTTGCCCCATGCACGAAAACAAACACCAGATGGAAAGGTGGCAGTCGTGTCGGGCATTTATATAGTTAAGTTCAGCTTATGGCCATAAAAACACCTGTTTGTGCAGTTAGGCAAAGCATCCCAGGCAGGCTGGTTGGTGAAATAATAAAGGGTTCTCTTTCGGAGTATGCGCATCTTCATATTTTCCCTGGAAGCCAACGTTAATTAAGCTGTCAAGTGAACAAAGTTGACTTCAAAGACTTTCGGATTTAATACTCCGGATATGGGAGTTCTCAAACATCAAGTACCTCACAACCAGAACACTATATTTGAGAAATTGGGCGAAAGTGCATAGCCTTCAGCGCCATTGATGATTAATATAAAATGCGTGACCTATATCATGAAATCTGACAACGGAATCTGATAAGAGAATTTCTGGGCGCCATTAACGTTCAGCACTTTGTTCGCTCATAAACTTCCATCAAAAAATGTCCTTTTCGTGTACAGAAATTGTGTTTAAACATTTATATCAAGTAAAATATCAGTAAATTACTGCAAAAATGGACGTTGGAATATATTCGTGCAATTTCCTATGCTAATACATGTCCCAGACTCCGGTTACAAATCTGAGCAATTTTGACATTGAAAGGACAGTAATGTAACCGCGAGCGTTTTCGTAAACGGATTTAGCCGAACTTAAAAATGTATTTTATGTCCGATGTTAACCATGGTGATTAACCTGCTAACACAAAGGATATTTTAAGAAAATCAGAGGTTTAATCAATTTCTAAATGTCAAATTAGCAGACCTGTGCGATTTGGTGTCCCAAAATGCAGTAATAACGCAGATAGTGATTAGTTTGTTTAAATGGGCTGAAATTGTTTTGCTGTTTAGAAAATTCTTGCCGATGTCACATAAATGACCTCCACCGAATGGACATTTCCAGCTTTTAACATTTGAAACACTACTTGTTGTGTAGTTTAGTGTCTGTTCATACCTTTTTCAGAATAAGGACGAGCAAAGCATTAATAGTTTGAGCAAAATGTCAGTATTAAAGTGGGAACTCTGTCGTGCATTTATAATCGAACAACTGAGCCTTTAAGCGAGCAAAAACAGTTAAAAAGGCCTTAATATATAGAAAAAGCATGCTCTTACGTTCACGGTAGAAAAATACTGGTATTTCTGAGGAACGCGAAAGAAACAGCCAAATATGTCAAATTGTTTTTTGGCCTCACCGTGTAACAATGCAACGTACACAGAAATCCGTCAACGGAGTGCAGAATAAAGCACCTTTTAAAGAGGTAACCTATTATAGAAAGTTTTTTATTGTTCGACGGTATAGCCGTTGCTGAGTTTCGTTTTGGACAGCCATTTATTTCGAAAATGAATTTTGATATTTGAATGTGTCTTCACATGTCATCAATACGACTATCTTTGTGAAAAGGAGCGCTCGAACACTCACTAATTCAGTAACTGACTTCAAGAGCAATCTTATTGTAAAGTTCTCGACAGATAGGTAATTCAGTATCTGTCTTTATGGACGATCGGCGAAAGCACTGAAAATCATGAAGTATTCAGCAAAATGTCGAGGCCGATCGGAAACTCAACGTTATCAAAAACGAACGAAAAATGTAAATTAATTAAACGGAAAAACATTCCCCTCTATAAACAGAGAATGATACGTTTACGATCACGCCTGTCAGTTCTATTTAAATTTATAAGGCCCCGACCGGCATCATGGCATGTCACCTTATAAAAACCTATGTTCCTACGACGTCCCAATCGGCGAAATCACGCAAATTCCTGCTTCTCTTGTTGAGCCCAATCCCATTTACTTCATGTGAACCAAAATTAACACTACTTACTGGAAAATTGTTTTGGAATCTACACTCAGAATGTGGGCAGTTGACAAACCGTCATATAAGAAATCATACTACTTATTAAACGATATTTAGTAGTAAACGTTCATAAAATACTACTAATAGACGTTATTGTATGTCTACTTTCTATATGTCTGAAACCGAAATTTACTAAATTAGAGCCAGTTCTGATATTTTCGGGATATTGCGCTTTTCAAAATCAATCGGAATTTCTAATCAACGCAACACTGCCTTTACGTGTAGTTAGGAACAAAAAATGCCTAAACATGTTACAACTTCATAATTATTATTATAAGAATTTACCTACTCAATTTGTATTTTTGCGATATGGAAGCCATAATTGTTCACAAATAAACCATACGTGTGAGTAAATATACGCGTTACGGGTTGCAGCTGACTCGTAAAAGACTGACTGTTCTAGATTGATTTTATTTTGTTAACAGCTCTATTTATACTGACATACTATTGCTTACTTTCCAAAGGCCATAACACTTGAGTTTTGCATGAACTTCCTGCAATATGCAAATAGATGCAGCCAGCTGCTTAGAATAACCGTAACAGTTTTAAATAATATTAATTTAATCTTTAAATGTGACGCTTTGTCCTGGTTTTGAAATAGGTTTTTACTCCGTACGAGGTTTTCACTTCAGATTTTGGGGCCCAAAAAACCAAAAAGGCACAGGTTTTAATATATATTTTTCAGTCAGAGAACCCTGCGTTCTTAAGACCTGTGCCCAACGGCCGTCTATGTTTATTTCTCGTCACTGAATCTGCTACTGCTTAAATTGTAAGTAAAGAGGTTAGCCGCACCCCCAGACCTCTCAGATGACATCTTACGCTTATGTCTTCCTAGAGCAGTTTGTAAGCAAGTTGAAGTATTGTAGTAAAAATATAGTAGTAAATGCGTCCACATAATTTATCACACATGCTTGTTGATGCGTGATCTATGCGGCCTGTTGTCGCATTGCAACAGAATGCAGTTCATACAGGGTTAGGAGTGCCACACATGTCCTATTAGACTTGTAATTAGTTTTGCTACATTCTTACCCTGCGTATGTTATGTCTGTAGAAGTAAAGGACACCGAATTTCCACTAGAGAAGACTTGCATTATATGATGTACGTCAAGAGATTTGTTCCCATACGACAATAAAACCCATGCCGTGTAAAACGTAATATAGAACATAATTATGTTGAATTACTAAATTCACCGCTGCTTGAATTGGAGAAAAATGGCCAAAGTGAATTCTTGTTGGAAGGCTCCAATAGGCATATGACTGAAAAGTGAACAAACGACACAACTCTCTGGGTGTGCTTTAAGTAAACTACCACGCGTCCGCTAGGCCTCTTAAGTAACAGACTAAGGAGTATGTCATTCCCCGGCAGTTACGTCAAACGTCATACGACACACCTGGCGCGCTTGTTATTTCAGTACCCGCATGACCCCCACTGTTGATTCATTGAAATACCGTATGTCGCCATCCCTGTTTAAACCTTAAATTGGTGATTACGCATGTGTATCTAAAGTACTTCTTTATCACGTCTGATCCTGCCCGTGAAATCGCATCAGAAAACCGCCAAAGTATTAATGAATAATAGAACTTGCCGATTATATGACATGAAAATATCGCCACCGATAATTTGGGTTTAACGATCAAATTTTACTTACGTCGCTAATGAAATATGCAGTAAATTGACTTGTTTTGATGAGATCATTGTTGACTTAATACATTCCCGTTAAGAGGCTATGACTAGCATGTGACTAAAGTGTACACAGAAGCGATAACATTCTATACGTGTTTTAGGTAAACTGTCAGGGGACCATTAGAACTTATAAGCAGCAAAACAATGAGTACGCCTTTCTTCAGCAGTTAATTTAAACGTTCATACATCACAACTGGCGCACTTGCCGTTGCAGTACTCGCATGACCCGCATTGCTGAAGGATTAAAATGGTGTTAAAACGTGTTTTGATAGTGCCGCCATTTCTGTTTAAACCTGAAAGTGGTTATTATGCATGCGTTTGCAAAGTACTTCTTTTTTACTTCTGATCCTGCCTGTAAAGGTGTCTCAGAAAACCATTCAAGCACTACTGCATAATATAGCGTACAACTAGAACTTGCTTTTTATGACATAAAATCGATACCAACGATAACGTGGTTTAAGCAATCAAATCTCAGTGATATTTCAAACTAGATTTGCAGTTATTAGACTTGTTTTGATGAAAAACATATCGACCTAATACATAAAAACCAAAAAAATTGCGAATGAGAATCGCGCTTACAGTGAGGATGCGACACCTTCATTTCCTAGCGTCTGTATGTGTTGTAAAATTTTTTCATAAATTATATTGCCTTTTGCTCATCTCTGATGCTTAGTCAATTATTTCAACGATAGGCGGTATTTAGATGTACTTTAAGACTTACTGATGGTGTAACCTATGCAGGACGTGTTCTCATATTTCAGGGACCCGGTAAACCGCAAAATCGACCGATGTCGCTGCCCATATTGTCTGCGTATTCTGTTTTCGGTTAGGCAGGAATGGTATTTTCGGCATTCCTACCGTTTTAAATGCAACAAGTATTCGTATAAATACTTGCTGTTCGGATACGTCTGTCTGGGTGCAAGCAGAATTCGCTTTTTCCGATCGATGTCACCTCCTTACTATCTTAATAACTTTTTTTATATTTCACTTCTAGGGAGGGTGTGATGCAGCAAAAGAAAGGAAATGTAATACAAATGAATACATTATTTTCTTTCAGCATATGTAAGTATTATAGTAGGCTTACAGATGTGTGCATGTTCATGTGATAGTTAGTCTAATTATTCTAAAAATAAGGCAATTAAACCAAATAGATATTTTACTGGCGAAATTGATTCAGTCAGCGTCACATCCCAGACGATTGCACTGTCACTGGCGGACGAAGTTTTATGATTCAGATTTCAAGTCCCGTTTGCTTTGTTAACATACAGAAATTTCGATGTTCAACCAATTTTGGCCGAACATTCCCCATCGTTCATAACTAAAACTATTGCTATTTATGTGTATTTGCGAACCATCATTACAGTAAACATGATTGTTTTACACTTACCAAACCATACATGCGTGTTTTGTACTGAATTTATACTTATCGCATATGTACAGGTGAATGTCTTTAAATGGAGTATTTTCTGTCTTAGATAAGTCATGGACAGAATTACCTATTGCAAGTCCCACTTCTACAATACCTTCCATGGTTTTGCCAAGGTGGTGTCACACGAAAATATGCGTTCTCTAGTATTACGGGTTGCTTGGCCATAAATTCGAAGGAATTCACAATGGGATTGGATTTCTCATTGGTTGTGTTAGTATTGAGGTTAGTGTTGGGATAGAGTATTTGGAAGCCCCTGAAATTGGCTCAAGGCCGTCTGCAGTTTTAAAGGTTCACATTTTCGTATCCAGTTGTCAAAATGCTATCAGATAATAATCACTGCCCCCATTTCTACTAAGCATAATAACAACATGCCGTAACGTCGGATTTCTGCGAAAGACTCTTCTTCTGTCTGGACGAACGTCTTTTCAGTCGATGGTCCAGGGATATAGGATTATGACTTACTTCATATCGAGTAGGACTGCGTAATGGTCACAGGACATATTTTTGTGTAGTATATTTCAACAGAGGAAACGGCCTCTTATCAAGAGCCAAAGAAGGTAGGCTAACTCACGAAATGTCAATCGAACTCCAAAATGTGCTTTCGTTTTGTAAAGATTTATAACTTAGGGTTGTCAGTCAGTCAGTGTCAGTCAGTGTATTTGAGGGAAATAGGCTTACGCCTTTGAACTCCCTATTTGTACATAAAAAATCGATAAACAAGCAAAAATGTGAAGAAATTACAGCATTAAGTGAATGCATACACTGATTCACATATGTCACTAGTCACATGGTTAAAAAGTCACATAGTCCGCCTGTTGCTGCAGCATATATCTGTCCAGGCGACATTTAAATGTCTCCACAGATTGAGACATAACAACCGTCTCGGGCAGGTTATTCCACGGTTCCACGACACGGTTGGAGAAGAAATATTTTCTCACATTCAGTCTACCCTGTGGCACACGTAGCTTGAAGGGATGTCCCCGGAGGTGAGTTGTAGTGGCGAGTTGGAAAAAGTCATCGCACCGAAGGGCACAATCCAAGCCGCGCACGATACGGAAAGTTTGTATCATGTCTCCACGCAACTGCCTATAACTCAGAGGATAGAGATTAAGGTTAGTTAAGCGGATCTCGTATGGCAGTGCACTTTGACTTCTTACTAATTTTGTGGCTCGCCGCTGCACCCTTTCGAGCAGATCGTAATCCTGGTGCGTCCACGGTCTCCAGGCCTGAATTGCATATTCGAGTTGAGACCTTATAAACGTGCCGAAGACTTTGGTGAAGCAGTCTTCATCGAAAACTACGAATGCCCGCTTGATGGCATATAGCATTGAGGTTGCGGCCTTGGCCGCCTTACAGCATTGTGAAGAAGGCTTTAGGCTGTTTGCAATCCAAACTCCGAGATCTTTCTGAGTTTCTGTTTCTCGGAGTGGCATTCCGTTCAGATGGTATTGCCGCGTACTAGGGCTCTGATTTCCGAGGCGCATAATGGTGCATTTGTTCAAATTGAAGGACAAGAGCCATCTGCGGGACCACTCGTCCAACCGACAAAGATTTTCTTGGAAGTTGGTCTCATCGGCAGCATTCTGGATGACTTTCCAGATTTTGATGTCATCCGCAAACATGGCACAATCACAGTCCAACCCATCTACGCAATCATTGATGAACAAGAGAAAGAGAGTTGGTCCGAGCACCGAGCCTTGTGGGACCCCACTCTCTATGAATGTGCACCTTGATTGCTGTTGTTCTACGCAGACAATTTGGGAGCGGCCGACAAGGAAATTTTCAATCCATTTGAGAAGTTTGCCACCGATGCCCCTAATTCTCAACTTGTGTAGGAGACGCTGGTGCGGAACACTGTCAAACGCCTTCCGAAAATCAATATAGGCAACATGCACGGTGTGTTTTGCGTCCAGTGCTCGTGTCCAACTTTGCATTATGTATAGCAAGTTCGTAACA
>CACRXP010000377.1:346746-399573 GCA_902702965.1 Spirometra erinaceieuropaei | reverse complement strand
AAGACGTGATTTTATACCGAATAAGTAAAAGAATGAATATTTTTGTCGCAATGTTTCCATGAAATATAATTGAATTTTCATGGGCATCGAAAATCAATGAGAAAATTGCATGCTACTTAAGTAGCCATTTTTTGCATAGTATGGATCTTGCATGCAGCCAAAAATAAGGTCTTCGAAAGTCGACACCCTCAGGTAACTGGATCATTATAGATTTATGCTGCATCATGATCAGTTTTACAACAGTACTTAATTTATCTTTTCGAAAAGAGAACGCATTTTGAAATTTTGGTTGACATTTCATGAGTTAGCACATCTACTGTATGTCTTCTCTTAAAGGGTCATAACGTATGCGGGTTTGTGATAATGCTTGCCCTGCGAAGCAATTTGCACTAACCCCATTATGCTGCTCTATGAATGAAGTTTTTAAAGACGCCTGCGAAAGTGCACGCATTAAAATGTCCCTTTCTATTTAGCATAATTTTTTCTCTCATGTATTATTTGGCGCCCTCTGGGGATCAGTATTTCCAAAAAATTTTTCAACAATGTATATTATAAATATTATAATATTATACCATATTGTTATATATTATATATATTCAAAAATATCCATTGTTATAGTCATTTTATTTTAAAGTCCTTCCTCCTATAATCATCAACATTAAAAAGGGTGTATTTTCGTTTAACTGAATTGTGGTATAATGAATTTTATTAAGACCTTTTTGTACACATGCCCACATCATCCTCTCTGTCCATTCACTGGTGCGACTTTTATGTTCAATTTAACTGAAAAAGTACCTGTGCACTATACAGCTGCGTCTTATCAGGATACAAATTCTGTAAATCTCCTTACACTGGAAGTCTAGGATATAAAATTAGGAAATCCTATACCAAGTGCAATTACCGAATGGTTCGCGAACTATTCGGAAACCTAACAAAACTACATAGGAGCTCCTTTCTCATAGGAAAAAGACGTATTACTTTTTGTTGATATATATTGAGCCGAGGCGCTCACTTCGTATTTGTTGACAGCGGCATGCATTTTGTAAATGCAACATGAAAGTCAAATTCGACTAGAGACAATGATTCGGACTAAGATAATAACATTCTTAAATATGAATATGTTTAGCGGTAGAAAATCAGAGTGTATGTACATAAATCAACCGTCATTTTCACGCTGGTATAAGCGATGATTGTTTCAGGCGAAAAATCGAACCCCTTTCCGATAATCTTAGTGCTGCAATGCATACATTCACGTACCGAGAACATTCGACAAATCGCTTACGATAATTCGCCGCCGCGTTGCACGGTCAGTTAATGTTTGCGCAGGCAACATCTATGCATGTGTTTAGTCCAATCTGTGTGATCACAATGACCGTATGGCACAAGATACGACCAAAAGCATTCGAATATCTATTGATATTTAATCGGCACCTCATTTTCTTGGCCCTTCTACTAACGGTGGTTTTGAGCCTATGTGAAATTCCAAAGGCCAGTCCGCAGCAATGGGCACAGTCGTAGGAGGCAAGCCCCTAGTGCATGGCAGGGCATGCCTTATCATTACTGTTATTGCCTATTTAGCCTTTTGGGAGCTGGGGCGCAAACATTGACTCACAAACCTATTCAGACAACCATTCCTCACAACCTGGTCGTAAACATGCCGTGCCTCACATGTCGGAATAGAAAATTCGACACAGTCACCTGTAGGCCTACGTCACTAACGAATGAGTATCACATTTCCCCTACTAAGCGTTGCTTTTCCTTTATAGTTATTTATCTCAACTGATGTTCTCCCGAACCAGATCGGCGTGTCAGAAAAATAACCAATGGTTATCGGTACTCGACCAGTTATTTTCTGTTTCTCTTTTCACGAAACTTGCAAGTTCTCTCAAGTTACGTTTTGTGCATTTTCAAAAAAATAGTCGCGTCTAAAATTCAAAATCCACGCAAAAAACATCAAAAAATCAATTTACGATTGCCCTTAAAATGCTATTCTTATTATAATTAACTCCGACACGTCAAGAAAATAAACAATAGTTTTCGGTGTTTTGTCAGTCATTTTTTAACTCTTTTTAAAAAGCATACTAATTCTGTCAAGTTATGCCATTTTTATTCTAGAAAAGCACCCTCATGAAAAATCCAAAATGTAGGCAAAAGAACTGTACAAAATTCCTTTGGGATTTCTTACAGAAATCATATAAACACATATAATACTTCTTACAATTAGGCAGCTACATTGGCTGATGTTGTTTTTTGACAGTTTGCTCGACTTCATTGTAGGTGAAAATAATTATAGAGCAAAAAATACCCTCAACGAAAAATAAATGCCTTTTAACTAATTGCACACTGCCAGCTGCTAAATGTAGACATAGGAAATGTTTATATGCGTAAGTCCTTCTTTTAAACTAAACCAGCGGTCTGGGAAATGGTTTTAATAACATGCGATACCCAAGTGAGACAGAAACCGTAGGAAGACCTCTGCATGATTAACCGAACCAGATGGACAGCGGCCAGATTACACTCAGATAAAACTCTTTCTGATTACTCAATTGCAGTCACAGGTCATTATGGAATGACTGACATAACAGTCGTCCGTCTTAATGCATGACCACTGAATTGCCTTGTAGCATCGTAGGTGAACGACGCCTGTATTTTTCGCGCTTTTGGAGCGAAGGCATCAGGTCATCTTGAAAGGAATGACAAGGTAGCCCTCCATGGCATCCAGTATTACCGCTCTTAGATGACAGAACAACCGGCTCAGAACTTATTCTTTAAACGTCGAACTTAACGCAACTTCTCTATAGAATCCAAGTTCGAATTTCATAGTATTCAGAAATAAGTGCTGACGAAGACTGACTGACGACCACTTATAAACCAGGATTTGCTATTCCAGTCTCCCTGCAAATTTAGCTGCTGCTGTTGCTGCAAATTTTTTGTGAGAATATCGCAATAGTAGAACACAGAACCTCAGGATATCAGACATTGATGGCTATGCTATGAAGGACCCTAACAAGGGAAACGAAAAACTAGAGCAAAATCAGTTTTCTGGCATTAAGCTTATCTTTCAGCCGTTAGACCTGCATCGTTCAGTCTTCTTAGGCCAAACAACATTAACTTGGGAGTCGTCGACTACATTGACACAGATAACCGCTGAAGTATGCGTGGTTGGACACTGGGAATTCTGCAGCAATAATAGGCAGTTTCTCCAACACATGAAATAAATGGTATGGGCAAGATGTTTGTGCCTTTGAAACAGTTCTCACGTACAACGACACAGTTCACATGTTCCAGTTCATTTTTATCGATTAGATCAGTGTCTTACTTCTTCTTATTTCGAAATTCTTTCAGTCACTACTTATTACTAAGTCCTTACCGTGTTCAATGTGCAGACCTACTTGCCAGATCGGTTGAACATTCTAAGGAGACGGCTGCTTCTTTTGCGCTGATGGTAGTAGGGATCCGTACAGTGGTTTCCAGTTTCTGTTCTAGTTCAAATTATGGGACTCAGTTACATTACTCTATACTTTGGCTATGTAAAAGGGCGACTCTAATTTCTGTTCACTTTTCCCTTATGTGCTGTAAATTCATAAACATAACAGCAGTGGTCTAATCATTGCAGCGTTACCGTGACCATTGTTTTGGGTCAAAACAAGGTCTTATATTCAGCATCTCTTCTACTGTTTTCCGCATTAGTACACATTTTGAAAGTTGACATCTTGATAAAGACCTGAAATAAACGCAGTCTGTCCTCTAGTTGATGACAAAAATTCATCACCAGACACGTTCGGGCTTGGTAGACAAAGTGAGTTATGACAGTGATTCACAACGCACTGACTAACTAAATTAGGGGAAGAATATTTGGTGTCAAATGAGCTTTCTGTATCGTAAACGCAGTTGTTCAAACAACAGAAAGCTCGTGTAATTGAAAGCATAATACTAAAGACACCGTGTCGTAGGAGACGGAAATTCCGCCAATTTAAGTAAACAATTCAAAGAGGAATTACGTTGGTACTTAAAGAGTCTAAAAATAAGCATTTTTAAATATATTTTTCTTAAGGTTTATGTATCCACACACGTACGACAAAAGTAAATCCAAGGAAATTTATTCTAAATACGAATTTGATTTTACTGTGCATGCGTTTTTTCAGGCGTCTTAAAAATTTCATTCATAGGGCAGCATAATGGGGTGAGTGCAGATTGTGTCGCAGGGCAATCATTATGAGAAACCCGCATACGTAATGACCCTTTAATAGAAGACATACTTCAGATTTTCAGACAACTATTGGAGACATAGACCAAAGTGGAAGGGTCTGTGCGATGAACACTTAACAAGCAATCGGTGGCCGACTGCTTTTATTGCCTATATCGCTATCTTTATTTGCAACACAGGAAGTATTATCGGCAAAGGCATGGCAGACAATAATTTCCATTTCTGGTGTATACGTGCTCATCAGTCAGTTACATTCAGCCGCAAGTTGGACTAATCTTAAATTCAAACGGCATCTCTTTGATAGATGAGCGCCACGTTCAACGATAGAACAGTGCGTCCTGCGACCACTGCTCTGCCAACTATGAGCAGTAATGCTAGACGCTGATGAGGGGTGCCTTGTAAGTCTTTACAGAATGACCTGGTGTCCTGGTTCTATAAACGCGAAATAGACAAGCGTCCATGTCCCACAAGATTATGGGGGCAACTTTGTGTTGAACATTTTCAGACAGACGTCTGTCTCGCCCGTCATTCCGTGATGACCCTAAACTCCAGTTCATTGATCAGAAACAGTTTTAGATGTGTCTATTCTGGTCGTTGTCCCCACTCGTTCGGTAAATTCTGCAGAGGCCCTCCCAAAAACATCTACTTCATTTGGGTTTCATGTGTCTTTAGATTTCGGTCAGGTTGTTTTGTCATGTGCAAAGATTAAGCAACCTATATAAAGTGTGGGTTTGCCGATGTATATTGAACGGTTTAAGATTATCGTTAACGATGGGACTATGTCCAGATGGCAATTTGTTAGCTAATTCTGATTTGCTCATGTACGGTGACTGCGTTTGAGATCTTCGCCATGTCATTGATTCAGTTTATTTTACCAAATATTATTGTACAATATCAGTTATATTCTGTTGATCATTTGCAGTAAAATCTGAGCAACTGTCTTTTCTGTCTATATGTATTTAAATATGGCGGTGTCCTGATCAATTGTATAGAATGATTTGGAAGCATTACTTTTTCAGTCAACAAAAAATCCTATATTCGTCAGTTGTTCTTTTGAATTCATCATAATTCTAATTATTTGCATTATTTTATTATTCCTGCATTTATGTTTTAGTGCCACTATACCATAAGAATTGAGCTTTAGCAGAAATTCATTGTCTCCGTAAAACCGGACTCCTTGACAAATTAGGTCCTTATAGAATTTATTAGGTTGCATTCTTAATTACCAAACAATCGGTGAAAACGTGAAATAAAAAGAGCAGGCAAAAATATGGGGAACATGAACTATCCAAGTCGGAGATGGCAAATTATGTCTGATATATTACCCCTATACGGTCATCATCCCTCTGAACAAATCCGGCCTGAGTCAACGAAGTCTTGCCTTCTTCAGATCTAGATCCGATGTTTTGAACTCCAGCTTCGTTCAGATACTATGATGAAAACCGTAACACTGTGGAGTCGGGTTAAACAACAGGCGACGCCTATCGGTGCAAATAATTAGTCATTTTGACATAGCATTCAGATCTGGCTATGGACAATGGAAATCAAGCTAGGCTGGTTATTTCCCCTAAGTAGTTGAAACGCATTCTGCTTATTCTAAACTGGCAGATGCGTATTGATCACAAATGCTGGTCAGATTATCCGTCTTCGGATGAACGGATAGAGGGGCATTGATGACGTGTTCAGCGACACATACAAAACGCTATTTCTGACTTGCTTGCCCTCAGCAGACAGTAATAATTCAATACTTGGCCTGCTCAATGCGATATCCAAAATCGAGCAATCTGCTCACCATTAACACGCTTGCATCATGCCTGCTGGGATGAAAATCAATTGGTCATATGGTAGTAAATTTCGCCGACTTATTCTACTTGCGAAACATATATATATATATATATATATCCTCAAAAAGTCAGACTGGCAATCACATGATTTCGGTAATTCATCAAGAGACCCAAAGAGTTAAATAAGGATTGAAAGTATGAGTCGCTCGCAGGTCTTATAAGCGTCGCAGAGCCACCCGTCCGATAAGGTCATGTTATGGTTGTTAGAGCAAAGAGATGGAGTGGCACAGGCTGTGAGAGACAGATGCAGGTCGAGTATGTGGAGTAAACATCACCGTTATGAGGGGGTTGGGTGTCGTAAGATCGTTATCTACGATTGCCGTTGGCCAGGGCAGACAGAGCATTTGCGTCAACGTCGTCTGCCAACATAACGCTGCATTTGCCAGCCGTATAGCAACTGTCACAACTGCAGTTAGCATCCGTTAGCATAGGCCTTAGGGGAGGCTTGCTGGTGTCCAGTAGACAGTCTACAAAGCTTTTTTGACATCAACTCGGCTACTCGTATTCTTATAGAAACCGCTTGAAGCCTATTTTCTGTCCTAATCGTGTTACCTAACATCACAAAGCATTTGAAGTTCATTGCCTCTAGGACATCTAGTTACCCGATAACTACTTTAGTCATCATCAAGTTGTCATTCTTTCTATGAATTTGGGTGCCAGATTTGGACGCTTAGTTAAGGCGAATGGAAAAATCAAACAATCGTTAAGAGCAGATGTTCTTGGCAGACAAAATAAGTTATAATTATCAGGAGTTGTTCACTGATACAAAGTTGGAAGATAAACAAATACACACTCCCATCATAAAAAGAATCGGCACATTTTAAAATCAAGTGGTAATTGTATTCTAGCAGCTGCTTTTTAAAGCATTGACAGTTACAGGTAGCTGTTCTCTTTAGATAATAGAATCATCAAATAGCTAATTGATCAAGTCAATTCTGTGATTTGTGCACCTCAATCCTTCAATTAAACAAATTCACTAATTCATCGCGACCAATCAAATGTTTTTTTTGAATTTGCTGTGTGACCGATTTCTGTGATAGAGACTTTAGTACCAGCATGCAATATACAGAAAATAATCGGCTTCATAATGATTTCAGCATTCCGTTTTATGTTTTTAATCTCACGAACGGTGTTGTATCTCTGTCCGGCTTGTTTTGACTCCCTCAATGTGCGACAAAAAGATCAAGTCGAATCTGACTCTGTGAATGTCTACTTACATAGACAATAATATGCTTTGCATTCACGAGGGATATTAATCGTTCATCATTTACGCCTTAGCAAATATGTGTTTACGATTAGGCGGGAATGGAACTGTCGACAATCCTACCGTTTTAAATGCAAGACGTATCCGAATAAATACTTACTCTCCGTATACGTCGGTGTGAGTGCAAGCAGAATTCATGTTTCCACTCGATGTCACTTTGTTACCGTTTGAATAATTTTTTTGGATTTCGCTGCTAGGGAGGGTATAAAGCAGCGAAAGAAAGACAATGTAATACAAATAAAAAAACGCTATTTCATTTCTACTTGTGCAAGTATTATATTGGGCTTGCGGATGTGTGCACGTTCATGTGAGAGCTGTCATTTCCTAAACTTAAAACAGACAAGCATTACTTATAGTATGACTTCAGTCAGGACACCGAAAGGCAAGTGGTAAACTTAAGAGCGCTAAAACGCCAATTTCATTTCCGAAGACCTAGGTGCGAAATCCACCAGTTGGTCCTTAATTGACCAGAAAATTGACTTTTACTCGGTACCTATTAATTAGAACCCAGTCACACTTCAAATGCAAATACTAGGTGCGCATAAAGCAAACCGTTCCGCGTGGATGGTCATTAGTTCTTGCTATACGAGAGCCAGAACACGCACATGCTTTTGTGTCCAGTCCAATTCCGCTAGTATAAAGCTAGTACTCCTGTCCTCAGGAAATATTTGCAGCACGGCGGTATCGCAACTTTGCTGGGAGATGCTGGCCCAGATATAGTCTATAAGTATTGGATCGGTGCTAGAAATGTTGCCTTAAATGAGGGTTTTCGGAGGAAATAAAAATACCGAACAATATTTTTCTCCCTTTGACATCTACGTATTATTCTCTATGAACATGACACAAAGATTGCGCATGTCTATGCAATTTCATGCGTTAGGATTGCCTGATGAGCTCACTAAGGCAAAAAGACCATTATTATTTTACTTATCACAAAGGGCATACATCATTGTTTTTAAAGAGGTAATATGCTCATAAATGAGCGGACTACTTCGATGTCCGCCATACAAAATTGTGCAGATTTTCAACACAGTATTTTAGTTATGAAGCTAAGTTAAATCTAGGCATTGGCAGGCAGTCTCAGATTTCGCACTGATTTTTTAGACAATTGTTCTAATGATAATGCAATTAATCGATAATAACCATGGCAGTGCCAGGTTTATCACATGGTCCAGCTGCTTAGAGAGTTCTGGTTTCCTCCTCCGTATTGCAGCGGCCTGTTTCGGGCAACGACCGGGCGTCTCTTGCGATAAAGCAATTAAACCAAATGAATATTTCCATAAGAGAGACGTTTTTAGTCAGCGTCGTATCCCAGGCGATCGCATTGAGCCTGGCGTACGTTGTTTTCTGATTCAGATTTCAAGTCCCAGTTGTTTCGTTATTATTCCGAAATTTTGCTGTTTGACATATTTTGGTCAAAATATCACCATCGTTCAAAAAAAAATTATTGCTATTGATGTGTATTTGAGAACCACCATGACGGTGAACATGAATATTTAACACTCGCCAAGCAATACATGCGTGGTTTGTTACTGAATTTATACTTAACGAATCGGTACAGAGGATTAACTTTGGACAATCATACAGATTACAATCTGTCTTAGAAACGTCATGGGCAGAATTATCTTTTGAAAGACCCCTTTCTTTTATGCTTTCTATGGCTTTGCCAAAGTACTTTGACACGGAAATATTAATCGTCCAGTATTACAGGTTGCTTGGCCATAAATTCCAACGGGTTCACATTTGGTCTGGATTTGTTAGGGATAATGTTAAGATCGAGGATATTGTTGGGACGCGGGATTTGGAAGCCCCTGAAAATTGGCTCTAGGCCATCTGCAGACATGGAAGTCCATAGTTCCGTATCTGGCGTGAAAAATTGCAATCACTGCCGCCATTTCCATGGAGCATACCTACGATATGCCGTGACGTCGGATTTCTAGGGAAGACTTTACTTCTGTCTGGATGACCGTTTTTTTCAGTCAATGGTCCTGGAATATACGATTTTGACTTACTTCTTATCGAGTAGGACTACGTATGTTGAAACGACATGTTTTTGCGCAGTATGTTTCAATAGGGAAAACGACCTCTTATCAAGAGCCAGAGTAGGTTGGCCAACTCATGTAATGTCAACAAAAACTCCAAAATGTGATTTGGTTTTGAAAAAATTAATTACGTAGGGTTGTTAAAGTGATCATCATGCAGCGTAATTCTATAATAATAATTCCGTTATCCCAGGATGCCGGATTTCGAAAGGACTTCTATCCGGCCGCTGCAAACCATGCTTTTGACTTATTTACTCGCATTATAAATGAGAAGCGGACTTTAAGCTGGTTCTTAATGTGAAAGGAGTGTGTTACGTTATGTAGGCACAATTACAAACCCCTTTGCATTATTACTCTCCTCGTCACTCTAAGGCTCAAAAAAATTAAACTAAGTCCGCTTCTACCGTGCGACTGTGCTCATCAACTATCACACATCCCATTGGCAAACGCGAACTAGCCTGTCAGTTTGCCTGACATACTAGGGCTTTAAATCTCCGTAATAAATTCCACGAAACTTTTTACCATCAGGCCAGTTCTCTGCAATGTCGATGATCTGGCAGTCGATTGTTTTACCTTGCTTAATAATTATTTGCTTTTCTAAGACAGCTCTCGGAGGTACGATTATAAATCTGTTAATATTTGATGCCTCAGGAAGACCGGATTCATCAGAGCTCAATTAAAACCTAAAATTACCCTGTATTACCTGCTCATTGCTAAGTAGATTTTTTATTCTCTAGAACGAAAAACAGTCCAGGAATATACTGCAGTCTTACTTTAAGCATATTTCTTTACAGAAAATGCAACCGAAAGAAATGCATTGGAGACAATGATCTGGCAGAGACTTCTTATGTCAAAACTTCTTCTGTCTCAAGACGGCAGCCATGAGCTTCGGCTGCTTGGCCTAAGGCCAGAAGATGTTTCCTGTTTATCGTCGGAGGCTGAGAATCACTATACATGCAAAATACATCCAGACAAAATCAGTATATATTGGCTCGTAACGGTAAGTCTCTGTCTCAACGACCATGTAAACAATATTATTTCCACTTTGACACAGTAATATGCACTCATCAATCTCGTAAAAAATATTTGAAGTAAATCGATTGAATTGAGTAGAAAAGAAGGTGTCAGTCTGATGCAATGACACCAAATATTGACAGTCACAAACGAAAGCTACTTTTGACGTTTGAGCTTTCGTTACTCGCTGTTGATTTAATTTCTCAAACGGTTTGCAACTTGTCCACTGGCTCTATAGTATTCATAAAACTAATTTTACCAACAGATTGTGGATGTCAATGATAACTGTTATATGCGCAAACTACGTAATTGTGTCCAACTGGTTAGGTGACTGTGTTGCAGCTAGCATCCGAAACAAAATATACCATGCGCTGGTACATACATTAGGTGATCGGTCATGTTTAACGTCAACCAGAACCATTAAAAACGTTTTAAACTAAAAAAAATTAATGAAATTGTGCTGAAGAATTGATTACCTGCGGAACAATCCTCAAGATATTTCAGTCCAGGATGCCCACTTTCGAATTTTTTTCGTTTAGGCCGCCTGCAAAAACCACGCTTGTAAAAAATACCGCTTAATTTGTATTTTGTTTTTCATTACTTTCGACAAGTACTATAAAATATAATATAATTTATGTGAAACGAGCGTTTAAATATCCATCACTCGGTGACTATGTAGCAGATTACGTCTCCCTCATATTTACTGCTCAATAAAACTACATCATCCATTTAAGGAGAGAATGTAGTCATGAGACTTTGAAGGCCATGAGATGTCCATCTAAATATCATTGTTAATGTTTGTTTATTAATGTTTCATACGTTGTGAGTAACATAATCCCCATGTCTTGCTATTTTTGAGTCCAACATGATACGTTCGTAAGTAAATAAAAAAGTGCATGAAGAAACTCTTAATGTAATTGAGAAGATCGAGTTCAAAGTAATTCTGGAATAAAAAAAACGTTGTGTAGCAAGAAATACCATCCCGCTCAGCATAAAAAATGACATCATCTAGTTTAGGAGAGATTGTAATCATGAGACTATGAAGGCCATGAAATGTCCATCTAAATATCATTGTACATGCTTGTTTATTAATTTTTTCATACGTAGTGTGTAGCATAATTCACATTCATTGCTAATTTTTTGAGTCTAACATTATATGTTCGTAAGTAAATATAAAAGTGCATGATGGTACCTCTTAATGCCAATACAGTAGATAGGGTTTAAAGTAATTGTGGGATTAAAAAACGTTGTGAAACGAGAAATACCATCTCGCTCAGCATATAAAAAAGAAAAAGATGTGAGGTGCTACCTAATGAGAACAAAAAAGGATATTTTTGCATGGCTGCTACAAAATATGCTTCACTGCATGAGCGTATCGAAAATCAATAGAATATGCATAGTGCTGAAGTGGTTATTTTTACCTGGTGTAGATGGCTCTCAGTAGTAGCCATAACGAAACGCATCTTGGCCTGGCTGAAGTAACTGAGGATTATGCCTCCTCAGTTAATTCTAAATGCTTACACGAACTCATGTCCATGGATTGAATCAGATGACTATGCATTGTTTTGTGCTACTTATGTATCACTATCTAATCCCATACAAAACATGGTTAGCAGAACCAAGGGGATAGGTCATTCATGTCGACTCGACCAACTGAAGAGAATGCATCTGCGCGAAACTTAGGCAGTCATATTTAACTTTAAATCTTTTGCTTATTTTCAAAGAATAAAAGCACCAAACGACTTCAAACCAGTAAAATATCGTTAATTATATCTAATCAGTTAGTTTTTTCGGAAACTAAATTGTATTGGGTTTTCATATGGTCACCCCAAACATGACACAGTTATAAATACATCAAAGGATGCGCAATCAGTTAAAAAGTAGATAGTTCAGTTAATTTTAATGCCTCCTTGTTTGTTATTTTAGATGAAAGATTATCCAGTTGTCGTTCGAGTACTCACTGCAGATATACCACTCGTATTCAAAGGATTATTGAACTACTGTGACTCTGGACAATTATCCTTCGAGCTCGATGAGGAGCAATACGCCTACATTCAATACTACCACCTGGAGTATAGCGGCGGTGACATTAATAAATCCGCTATAATACGAGGGCTGTTGGAACATGCTCTACAATTTCGGTGTTCAGAGAATGTTGTGTATGAATACGATGTTTGAACATAGCAGTTTGTTTGCTGTATAGCGTCTGGGGATCAGTTGGAATAAAATTGCGTACAAAAGACTTGTTTGTTTTATTAAGCTTTATTATGAACACACTGAGGATATTCGTGATTTTAAGGCGGCTAATTTACAACTGGATCTTGTAAAAAGGTCAACGTTGCACTAACTTACTCTGGTACGTATAAAAGTCCTTATCAAACGATGTTCGATCGAATAATTTCCAATATCGCTAACAAGAGCTGTGGCAAACTTTGGGGGACAAATCAAATGAGCGCTAAATGTGTGCTCCTGGAAATAGTACAAAACGGGCGGATTTGCTGCATGTCGTTTACGTGGCATGAGCCTACGCCTAGACGTCTCATCATATCACCCCATGCTTTGCACTTGGCACGAAATGTCCGAACCTTCGTTGTCTAGATAAAGCATGAAATGTTCTTAGCTGACCCCTAGTTTATGTCAGTATAGACCGATCGATAAGCATGTAGTGTGTTGTTTTCTTCATAGCAAATACGGTCTTATAAATGCTTATGATCCGCATGTAACTTTCAGTTCTCACTCTGCCTTTCTCAGGATAAACTCACGTCTTGTTATTCACTTTTGATAATAGTTCAAAAAATCTTTTCCATATTAAAATGACCGTATTGGGCTGTTAATAAGGTTTTTATCAGATACTGCAGAGCATGTATACATATATTGGCTTGGATCGGTTCCAATCGGTCCACTCAGTGACACAAAACGCTAGTAGAGTAGACCTAGGCCTCACCGGCAACACTTGATTTGCAACAAAATATTTTCAAAAGTGGTCAAGGGCTAGTAATCAGTCGCTATCTACTTACCCTGTTTCAAATGTCCATTTTGAAATGAATGTAATTTTTTCCCTTTGCTTATTTTGTCAAGAAATTAGGAAATGCCTTTATAAATTCTCTGAACGGCAGGGCATTTTTAGAATATTAATGCTGTCCTTTAAAATGAGGAGGTTGCTTACCTCTCGCTCTGGCTCTCGTTGGCAGGTCGTCGTCCTGAGTTTATTATTGTACCTCTTACAATACTTCGCAACTCTTGTCTTTCGCAATACAGAATAATCCGGCAAACGTTAAAATGCCTTTGATTTGATTGTCGTTGTCAGTTAAGTGCCGTTACTTCTCAGTTTTGGTCTTCTAAGTACATACCGACCAGGTAGTCTGCATTCTGCTTGTGACCAGCTTTCAAGCCCTTTTAGTTAATTGTCGGCTGAGAGTCTGAAGTTTAACTTAAAACACTTTCAGTTCACCCGTTGTAAATGTCATCTCAAAATGCTAAAATTTCAATTACATTTAATCGTCTCTCGCCGCTCACAGGTGCACTACAGTATGCTGCAAACAGTTTCTTCTGTTAAGGCTACCGAACAAATGTTGACCGCCCTAATTAACATTTTTGCCTTTTTCGTGTTCTAGCAGAGACAAAATAAAACAGTTGTGACGATTCTAATCCTTGCCTGGGCAAACTTCGGTCGCAGCCACGTACCAGGTGGGTGTCTTTGTAAATAGCGTAGGACACTTGAAGAAGGAGACACGATCGTCGGGACAAGGGCTTTATTAGCCTGACGTTTCGGATTCCTACCCGAATCCGTCATCAGAGACAAAAGAGCAGAAACGGGTGGTTGTTGCACAAGGGGCTGCGGTATTTATAGGATGCAGGAGCCATGCTACCGAACACCTATGAACGTTCACGGCTCCCCCCTTCATCCCGGATTTTCGCACTTGGTATGATCATTGCTTGATGGCAGACATTCGAGTCGATAATTGCTGCAATTTCATCACGTGCGTTGGATGTTGGCGTGATGATTGCTCGACCATCTGACGCATCGACCCCGGTGTTGGGAAAAGTGTTCACCTCTGCGCTCCCCGCATTTCTTGTTACCCCGCCTAGGCGAAGTTTCAGTACGGAGTATGGAATGGGAATATCGTTGCACTTGTTGATGTACTGGGGGCCAGTAACCCATGAGTCCAGTAGCTCCCGGCTCACTCGGTTGTCACCTCTTGCGATAATTTCGGCCTCATCGAATTTAAATGTGTGGCCGGATCTCGTCGAATGAGCTACAACTTGAGAGCTGGCGTCATTTCTGCGCACCGCTGCCGCGTGTTCGGCCATTCTCGTTCGGAGTTGTCTTCCGGTTTCTCCGACGTAGTTGCATTGTCCGCGACTGCACGGGATCCGATAAACGACTCCAGAAGTTTCTAGCCGTGGCAGTGGGTCTTTCGGTTTCATGCCTGATGGTTGCCTCCGGTCTGTGTACCGGAGTGGTGCGAGAAGGCGGCCGACAGCTTCCGAAACGTTCTTGACATACGGAAGTGCCCGCCAAGACTTGGTGTCCGTGCGGTTAGGCCTTTCGTCCCTTTTGCGTATGCACCGGTCGACGAAGTTGCGCGGGTAGCCATCGGCTTTGAAGACCCGTCGTAGGTATTGTAGTTCAGCAATTTTGTCTTCCGGCTCATTGCAGTGCGTTTCGACACGCCGATAGAGCGTAGGACACTATCAACTGAATGCACTCTACTTGGTTAAAATGCAACTCGTCGAAGAAGATATTTTGAACTCAGTCAGATTTGCAATATTGACTACCGCGAGCACAATCGTTAAATATTTAAAATCCGCAGGGATGATGGGCTTCAAATGAGCGGTCTACAGTCGCATTCACGCGCGAAAACATGTAACTTGTATTGCATGTATTTTCTTACTGATTTTTAGTACCTTTAAATATTAAAGTTTATTTAACTGGAAGTATTCACAAATATATTCCTCCTTCTATTCATTTTTAAGCAAATACCATCGTCGTCAAATTTTACGCTGGAAGTAATATCACTTTTCAGGTTCAAAAAGCCTTTTCAACTCCTGACTAACTGTGAACACGACCAACAAATGTATATCCACGTTCGGTTTTTAAATTACATGCGCACACTTTCCTTGCTAAAATTATTACTCCAGATCGTCATATTAAGCTCCTAGAATTTTGCACTCAGCCTAAACGACGTTTTATACTTTACAACCGCTGTTTATAAGCATACAGATATGGTGCCACGTCAATGGAAATTTGGTGGCGTCAAAAGGTTCATAATTACAAACATTTCCGGGATCAAACTCCCTCTTTAGTCACCCAGTTCGCAGCAGACGAAATGTATTACTATGTGGGCAGAAAAATAATGTTTTTTATTTGCCTTCTTAAATTACATTTGGAGTTGTAGTAGGAATAGGTTCCTGTGGAAAATATTGAAATGTATCCGTCCATTCTCAAGTTTTTTGGCACCAAAGCTTAGTAAGAGAAACGTAAAATAGAAGAAGAGTGCGACAGTCGCATGGGATCATTTGCACGTTATAATTTATAATAATATTAGAGGTCATTTGAAAACTCATCGCAAGTAAGTAGTCGTTATTAACCGCCCGTGTTTTTTGGCTAAACATTTACACAATCACAGCCCAGCATTCTGGTGTAAATGAAGTAAACTTAGATAAGGTTGCAAGCAATTCTGTATTAAAACCCATTAACGTAACTATTTTTAGTCAAATATAAGTTTCAGAATATTGGTGAGCGTTCTATAGGATAGGCGAATAATAGAAATTCTACGTAATGTGGCCTCTTAGTTCCAGCCAATATGATATCCCAGATAGTGCGTACTAAAATGCCACAGATTGCCTCACGAGAGTCGGAATGAAACATGGAACAAGGTCTTAAGATTTATCGTCTGGTCTCATAGGTACAACGCGTTTGTTTAAAAGGCATTTAAGGTGTGCATGTTTTTTAACCTCTCTACTAAGTTTAGGCCGATATTCGACGGCTTGTTATTAGGAGGTACAAGCATCATTTTGAGTCCAATGGCAGGCTTTTGGGGCTAGAAGTGTTACACTCTTTGAGACATCTACAAAAAGGGTGGAAATTTAAATGCAGAAGGAACAGGCCACGAATAAAATTTAAAAAATGAAGGTAAAGTAAAGCAGTGTAATTGTCGTCTAGAGAGAATATATAAAGTCTTATTTTGCATGAAACAAATGCAGACTTCAGCATTATCGCCATTGACGGGTAAGTCTCTGTGTTCTCATGATCATTTTATCCAACCCCTTGTAGTATATTTAAACAGACACATTGCGAAAATAATGAAGCTGTATTTATGGTTTTTATCAAAATTTACGAACCTCATGCAACTAACTATAAAAGTACAGAGGATCTGTGACCTCTCAGCAGCACCAGGTAATCTCATAAGTTACTTTAATTTTCTTTAAACAGTATTCACTGCGCGTTGGTGTCGACAGTCTTAAACAAGTTAAAACGACCACGAGGCGATTCTAATCTGAGGACAGAAACATCAACAAGCAACTCACGTTTTTTGAAGCGTGGAGAATGTCAGGTCAACAAAACGCGAACAAGCACGTTTTATACTTTACGAGACCTTTGACATAAAACATGCAAAAAAGCAGTTTTGCACTTTGCACAGCAATGGCGATGTCCAAAAGCACTTTAACCCCTGAAAGTTGTTATTTTCTTATTATTTACGGATTATGAGTTAATTTAATATCGAAAATAAATCTCTTAAGTTGCTGGACGTTGCACTTGATTGGTAGATGTTATGACGGTGAAACAGAGAGAATAGCCATATTAATAACAGATCTATGCTCGAGGTTTGGCGGACTGAATGTTCTGTAAGGGCCTCTTGGGAATCTGCCAGATAGCTGATTAATCCCCTCAATCAACTCGGACAACTAGTTTGCTGTGCCGCAAAAGTTATTTGTATACATGCCGTTAGGACGTGTAAGACTGTTTAGATAGGACTGCTACGTCGTAAAAACGTATCAGATAACCTGTTAAGGTTTTGCTATTAACTGTCAAAAAACTGGTTCTGCCAACTGATGCGTGCATTAGGGCAGTTTCTGATTTCTTTTCGTGCACATGAGGTAAGCTTCTTCGTGACAAGTTACGCAACCCTAATCTCATAATTTTGGAAGTTTGATCTTTACCTGATGCCATTGTTACCGTTAACAAAGGCAATATCCGACGACCGATGAAGTGTTGGAACACAGGGGACCTGGCCCAACATTTGTCTTTTTTCGTACTAATTTCGTAGTCACTCACATTTTACTGAAATGGTAAACTCAAATGAAGGCTATATTCATGCTTCAAACAGTCTTTCTCAAATACCTAACAATTTGAAGTGCGACCTGTCGTTGTATTTGCGTTTATGAGTTTTATTCAACAGGCTGTATATTTACCGTGTATGAGAAGGCACGCATTTTTCATGGCCAGTAAGAATATACAGTACGGGGCCTATGACATTTGTATGTAAATGCATGTGGATAGTGTTGTATATATCAAAAGGTGATGAAATAAACGGACAATCGCGATGCCGTTTGAATGCATATTGTGCGATTTTGAGGACATACTTCAAAAGAAAATCTGGTTGGCGACCAGATGAATGCAAAGAAGAATGGGTTTGCGTATAGTTTCGATACAATGTGCTCAAATTTATAGAAGTATCAGAAATCAATGGAAAAAGAGGAGTCTTGAAGCCAAAAGTTCGACTTCCAGGTGTACGTATAAGTGAAGAGGAAGGCTGGTCGAACACCGGAACATTTTGTTTGTTGGTCTGAGCTTTCGAACTCGTGCAGGAGTCACGGATGGTAGCAGCAACAGAACAAGGAACGGTTAGAGGATGTATGAGCCAATCATCGACCGACGGCGCAAGACTGGAAGTGACAGCACAGTGCCGGCGCCAGATCGATAAATCGATGGACTGAATGTTCATTCGAGGCCTAGGCTCCAATCAAGCACGCTGTACAAGTGTTCATTTTGTCTAATTTGCTTTTGCAGACGACGGAGTAAATGTGCATTCAAAATCCAGCATACTGACTCATCCGAAATACTGTTTTAAGTGAGGACGGTAGAAGGCTGTATCATTTAGTTCAGGAAAAAGTAAACAAACCAGATAGCAGTCTTTTTTCCTGGGCTTTCTGTATTCGTTTTGCACACTTGCATGTGCATCCCTGAAACAATTATTTGTGCTACCTTTTATCGAAACAAAACATTCATCCAGGCATTTGCTAATGTCGCTGTGCGTACACATACATAAACAGATTCATCAAAATTATGAATCCTGTGAGAACCACAAGTCAAGTTTTTCCAGCGACTGCCTTAACATGTGCCGTGGTCTCATAAAAATAATAATGACGGGTTGCATTATTCCAAGTCCAAAGTGGATCTTTATATCAGGCAATCATGCGCCTGGTTTGTTTGAAACGTTTAGTTTTTTCTTCATACGAACGTGGTAGGTTCCCCTTGAGAGAAATTTTTGGTTTCCTGCCCGTGTATACATGACAAGAGGGCGCTTAAATACAACCACAATAATCGGTCTTGGCTGTCATACGCGTACTTTAGATTAGTAAGCAACATTAAAGTGAGTTCAAAATTAACAACGATATGGAGTGTTTTTTACATTGCGCACACAAAAAGGGTCGTTTCAGCATATCGGCGCATAGCTCATTGCCGTAAAATTAGATCACATTCACTCGCAACGCAGACTAATGTCTAAAATATTAAAAAGGAAAATGACTTAAGTAATAGGGGGGTTTGAACTCTAGAACTTTAAATGTGAGATAATTCCCGGTCCATGAAGTTCCAACAATGTGGTCAAGTGAGATATTTTGACTTTAAGTAATCCACGTGTAAATCAATAGAGGATCCCAGTAATTAAATTAGGTTTTAGTCTTTTCCTTCAATGACGGACCTGTATTGCGTATATTCTTGCCTCTCCGACCTACAACACGTCAATGAATCTTGTTTACGCTTATTTATCTAAGGTTGCACTCATCCGTTCAGAAAAGTGAATAGTCCTTCCGGTGCGAGCCAAAACATTTTCTTGACCCGTCAACATTGAGAGGGATCACAATTAGCGCGGTTTTTTCTCTCCGACCATGAGAAGACCAACACCTCGACGCACTTTTTGCTCCCATCTAGCAGCAACCTTCGTTGTTTTGCTGTCCTTTAATACGTTTTATAGCTTGGTTAACCTTTAATGCAAACCTTCATAATAGGTTTTTCTTCGCATGGGATCCATATAAAAGTCACATTTTAAATTGAAGTGTGAGAGAGTCGAAACCGCCATCTGTAGTATTATACATTGAAATAGGCGTTTTTCGGACTCAGATGTGTAGGACCCAGTGAAAACGTTACAAGGACGAGAAACCTAGTTCAAAATAACAAACGCTAATACAGGGGAAAGACAGTGATGCAGTTTTCCTGATCTCTTTCTTCTTCATCTTTCTTTTCAAGTCACCATCGCGAATTTACACCATATTCAGCCAACGGAGCAACATTCCTCTTTGCATTGAATAACCCAGTTTTGGCAAGAAGAGGTTAGAACCAAAGGTAATTCGACGTAGTCACATTTAAAATTTCGATCTTTAAGTGACCTGAGTGTCAAAGCATAGAGGGGTCGTATAGTGCAAATTAAATTTCAGGCTGTTCTGTCCAATAGGTGACTTCGTGTGTACATTAATACCGTAGGTGGGTTAACTCATAAAATGTCAACCGAAATTCCGAAATTCGTTTTCCTTTCGAAAAGATTAATTAAGCAGTGATTGTTGATGCTCTTAAAAATTCAATTATATTTCATGGAAAATATGCGTATAAATATTCATCGCTTTATTAATTCGGCAGGGAATTACGTCTTCCTTCAATTTTATACTCGAATGAAGGGTTTAATTTGGTAATAAAACCGTGAAATCGCCGTCCATAAAACGCCATTTCTCCGCATTTACTAGTGTTGTTTGCAAAGTTACCAATATGGCCTAAATCTGAAGATAAATTTTAAGAATTCCATATGATCTAATCTTACTAAAGTACAGAAATTTAGAGTATAAAATTGGAAGAAGACGTCATTTTCTACCAAATGAGAAAAAGAATGAACATTTTTATGCAAGTTTTCCAATCCATAAAAATGAATATTTATGAGCATCGAAAATTAATGCGAAAAATGCATGTTATTGAAATAGTCATTTTACAGAGTTTAGTTCCCGCACGCAGCCTAAAAGAAGTTTGTTTGAAAGCCGGCATCCTGTGGTAACTGAATTATTACAGAATTGTGCTGCATGGGAATTAGTTTTACAACGCTACTTAATTAACCTTTTTTGAAACCGAAACACATTGGCAATTTTGGTTGACGTTTCATGAGTTAGCCCACTTACTGTATGTCGCTGACTCAAAAGGCGTAACAGAACCCAGGTCACGTTCGTCTATGCCGGATTACATTTACCCCTTCCGAAAATTGAATAGTTCTTGTGATGACAGTCAAAAGGTCTTTCTTGCCCCTTCAACAGCAAAGGAGTCGCCATCAGCAAAATGCAGGCTTTTGTATCCCGACATGATTAGGACGACATTTTAATGCATTTTCCGCTCTTCTGTGGCACCAACATTTGCCCTTTTATTGCCTACTAATAAATACGTCAATATTATGAATCGTTAAATCAAAGGCTTACAATAAATGCTTCCTTTCATGGGGTCGAGAGGGAGGTTAACTGTTTTGATATTAGTGAATGTGAGAGTCAAAAAAGCCGAGAGCGGCATCCAAATTTTAAATGAGTGTTATTTGAACTTGAATATGTGGTAATCAGTGGAATCTTGAGTAATCTGAAGGAAGTGAAAGTCACCGTTTCAAATTTCCATGTCATTTTAATGTTCAACATCCTTTTCAAATAACTCTCTCGGGCTTGCAAACAATTCGGCGGACGAAGTATCTCTTCTGTTTATCATAAACAAAACAACTTTCAAAGTTTAAAACTAAACAAACGCTCAAATGCAGTTAACTGTTCTCGTCCACGAAGTATATTTTGCACACGTTTACCAAAGGCTGCAAGGGTAACCAGTTTTGATTATAACTGCTCGATGGACGTAGGCCTGTTGAACTTCGTGAAAAAGAAATGCGGCAAACGTTAACCCGTTACTTCGTCTGGGTAACGTTAACATGCCAACACATTTAGAAGAAACCATGATCACAGCAAATTATCATTCAAGCGGAAAAACCAGAAAGAGAAGTTAACAAAATGAACGGAAAGAACTAAAATACGTCACCTCCGTTAGTTATCTTGCGACAGCAGAATGCCAATATCTGTGGCTGCTAAACGGTTTACTAGGGGTGAAGACTATTAGCGAATAAAGAGGGCCTTGCGCTGACAGAAAGTTAAGGACATTCTCTACATTGTGCATGATTTTCACATTTGCTATCTTTAACGCATAAAGAAGTAGCGATGTCCTTGCAATCCACATGATATCCGCTTTTGACAGCTGTTTATATATACTTGTATTTTTAGACTTTGTTGCAATTAACAATCATGAAGTGAACACCGAAAAGCATCTTGGCGTTCTGAAAAAAATAAAGCCGAATTGTCATTGGCAAATACGATTTTACCCAGATACTTTCGGATAAGCCAAATAAGACTCTTTTTCAACAGATCAGCGTTTGCTCTACATAAGCTATACACCTGCCGTCGTGGGTTTAGAACCCATCACGGTCGCAAATACTTTCCCAATCGGGTCAGCTGAAGTATGTAATCGGCCAAACACTTAACAATTTCCGGATCAGTTTTGAATAAATCTATTTTGAGTGCAACATAGGAGCATTCTTTTTTCAACATAACAAGGCCTTTGCGAAAAAAAGCCTTTTAATATAAGTACTCGTCCGAAAGGTGGTGGGACAGTATCTTACTTATCTCACAAAATATTATTCGAAATGCGGGCACGTCCTTTCGATTAGAAGTAATAATTTGGAGAGCGTGAAATAACTCATGAAATGTGTCGAAATTCACGAATGACTGTTAATCACTCGCAAGCCAACGCCAATGCGTGGACCCAATAAACTTTTTAATAAATTACAAGTTCAAGGGCATTAATGATATAAAAGGATGTGAAATAATAAGTTTTTTAAAAAGTGGAGAATTTCATAAACGAAAAAAATGGTTGCGATTGTGTAAACTTCCGCAACGACGATGATTTAAATCAGTTAGTTAACTTTAGTTGATGAATTACGTTTTCAGGGTGTATTCCATTAATCGATGTCTGTATGCGTTACATTTTTGCAAAGTAAAGCTAAGAAATAAATTGACACTTCTGGCCCATTTTTTACGTTGCTAAAAAAATGCTTGAATTTTTACTAGAAACGCAAGAACACGTCGTTTTCTTTATGTTGCTTCTATTTTTGCCATTTATTTTTTGCCATCCTGGACTGCGGTCTACGATTATGAGTAGTGGCCACATAAATACCGATATTTTGCTGGAACTGCCAATGCCCCGCTCGTTTCACTTCTAAATTACGTATATGAAGACGTTAGACCACACGGGAAGTAATGTTCCATACGTTTTAAACCAAAAATAGCTATTCGGTGGAACTCCATCTTGTGACCACAAGCATAATTTATCAAACGGCAAAACAATTCCACCCAATTAAACAAGGCATTGGCTGTGTACGTTAGTACATAACTTGAGAACAAAAAATCGCACAGGTCTGCTAACCTGACTTCCCAAAATCGATAAAATGTCTGGTTTTACTTAAATATCCTGTGTTATCAAACTGATTTCTACGGTTAATATTGGACAAAAAACAATTTCCATGTGCAGCATGGTCTGCTTTGAAAACATTTTAAAAGAAAATTACTTTTCTCACAAAGAAAAACACGCCCCGATGCGCATCTGAAATCAAGAGTGGACATTAACATCAGAAATTTGCCCATATATATTGCAATGTCAATTTTTGCCCGAACGTGTGGACTTTTTGCTCGCTAAATTTACGTGGACACATTTTCTGCACAAGGGAAGAACCTTTTCTTGGAGAGGATGGACAAGCAAGGAAAATGCATACTGTTCGAAAGCCCAGTGACCGCCTTATTATCTTGACTAAATATTCCAGAACCTAGTGTCCCTGTTTTTGATTGCAATTAAGCTTACGCATTCCAGTGTATCTAAGGATACAAAGCATAAAGGCACTACGCAAATTTACAAGGCCTTTATTGGACATTATAAGCATTAGAATTTATTGGTCGAAACCTAGTTTATAAAAGCAGAGAATCAAAACGAAAGCGTTTTGTTGCTGAAGCTATGATTCTGTCAGGGCACAGTCTACTTCTTCTCGTCTGGCTCTTCTGCATTGTCTTCTGTGCCAATGCAGCCTTCGCAGGTAAAATGATTGCAGATCTAGTTGACATACTACCAACTTGTGAACAGATAATTTTGGTGACATTTTCTTTAAAATAAGATTGTAAATTATTGGCCGCTTTATTTGCACTTAGTTGCTTAGGATTGGAAACTTTTTATAGGAACGAGTAACACTTTTTCTTAAGGTTCGTAATACACCTGCTGAATTACATGTGATCCTACTATAGTTTACTTGTTTGCAACATACCTTCATTAACCTATATACAGTGGGCCTTACAGATTGTCAGCGGAGCTGTCAGTAAATGATTTTTTTGAATTCTTCAACTTTCTGACTATGTGCTCTCTAAAGTTTGTTTTTCAGCGATACAACACTTCTCATAAAGAATCGAGTATTAATCTGTAAAAATTCTTATAATGTTTTTATTAATAGAGACAAAATATTAAAGGTCTTTCTCAGAAAACGCTTGTAATATAATTGTGTAAATGGCAGAACATTCGGCTCTTTTATATGCCCCCGTCATTTTCGCCTAGATTTCAATATTTTAAATTAAACGTTAACATTAAACCCAATCTTCTATGCATTCCAAGGTCTACCAGAGACTGTTTGTGATTACAAACACCCGGAAATCACAAATGATTCAGGACCCGTAGAGCTTTTAATACTGACACTGAATCCACCAAAAGTGAGTGAATTTCAAAAACAATATTTTTAGTTTTAATAATCATTTAATCTACTGTGTTTTACATAACAAACGCTTATTTGATAAAATTTTCTGCAGCTTTACTTCGCAAAACATTGTCTATTAAACCAAATTTCGATGATAAATGCGAACACTGCTCATTTACGGAAAAAACACATTTTATGTTCTGGAACACGAAACAGATCATCGCACTGTTGTATACGCGTGCGTTATGGTTTAAAGGCAAGCAGCTTGCTTATGGAAGTGCTATTAGATGCATAAACTGTAGCTACACCGGATGATGAATAAGCGCGCAGAATTTAGGAGTGGGCGGCGCGATATTCTATAATCACTTAAAAGGTTCTTGTTTGTTTAATGACAACAATCTCGAAAAATTTAAATGTTAGTACGGAGCAGACAGACATGGGTCCGTTTTAGTTTTCGCAACCTGCGTGGGTGTGTTTTCACGTCTCGCATTAGATGATATGTTACTGCTAAGTTACCTTTGTTTGGTTAACTGTATTGGTTAATCTTCTATATGTGTCATCTTCAACTGCAAATTGCAAATTAACTGCTGTTAATTATCTTTAAGTCATTAATGATAAATATGAAACAGTCCGTGATAACATTGTCCAGCACCGCAAAGTACACCCTTTATGACCTATAAAATTCATGTTATATGAAAAGAAATTTTAATATTCACAAACAGGGCCCTAGAGAAACGTAGGTTTTTGTAATGAAACGTTGATACGAAAAAGGTTTAGATTGGCAAAGCTTTTCCTTTAGTTAAATTAGCCCTAAGCTTCATTTTCGTGATCATAAGGAAACTTGATGAAAGAGAATATGCGCATCCCAGGTTCTTAAAATAAGATGAAAGCACGATCATTGGAACGGTAACTTTATTGGTCTTCACTTTCTAGCTCGAACAGGAATCCATCATCAGAGACAGTTAGAGTGCAGCAACGTGCCGAAATTTACACCGCTGTGCCGTTAGGGAGTTATTACGTCCGTGGCTAGGTCTGGTTCGTGCAGCCTGGCTCACAGTGGTCCCCCGGCATGATGACGGCGTTTGTACTTCTCGGCGATGTGAGCTGCGCCACCTGGCTGCGTGAGTGGAGTGCACGATAACGCGCAGGCAAATCAATGTGTCTTTTGATAGACTTGGTGCCCGAACCCCACGCCTCAAACAGTTCTCCTGCCATCTTGCTGCCGGCTCGCGCCAATGTCCGCGTGTTGGCGAAGTCAAACTCATAGCCTTCCTCCAGCGTGTGAGTGGGGACTTGAGATGGTGCGTCGCCTCTATGAACGGTCCGTTTGGGCTCATGTATTCATGAACTGAGACGTCGTCTTGTTTGGCCTGTGTAACGGCAAGGACAGTTATGACACGGGATTTGATAGACTACGTCCGACTATTTATCTGCGTCCAGCCTATCCTTCATTCTCATGATTCTGCTATGCATGGTAGCCACCGGATAATGAGCAATGCACACGCATAACTCTGCTGCAATGCCTTCTGTGGCCTCGGTGGAGGGTTCCAACTTGTTGGTGCGTCGTCTCCGATTGTCCATCGTGGGTGCGTGCATATGCAGCGGCTGATCAACCTATTTGGTGGAGAGCATTTTTTCGTCGACTGGTCCCTGAGATGCCGTAGTTATTTCGTCCTACCTTCAGGCTCGCTATATTGCGTTTTTACCCGGTCGAAAATCGCCCTCGCACAGCTCCGTTTGTAAGCCAATAGGTGGTTACTAGGATAACTGGGGACCTGGGTTGTATTAGTGGCTTTTTTGTACGCCGTAGCGCTGACTTTACGATCAGATATGCGCGTGACGAGCACGTCAAGAACAGAAAACTTAATATCGGCAAACTACTGCATATTGAGTCGATTTACTCCATATATTTTTAATCCGAATTCGAATCTAATCGAAAATTTGGAGATGGGACACAATTTCAGATTCAGTGTACGTTTATTTGAGGGAAACTCAGGTGTTGAAACTTTGTACGCCCTGTTTGTTACAAGGAAGCGATTTATGTCCAAAAATTGAAAACAGAAACATCAAACAGCTACAAATGTTTCTTTTCCAGACTGGCAAGGTTTTCGAAACCAGTCAGATAAACGAATTTTGACAAATGTTTAAAAACGTTAACATTATTAATCAGTGTGATCTCAGCTTCTGAGGGTGGCGAATTGAATGCCTACACTCACATTCAACGGACATGGGTTAACAATGAAAGACAAACGTTACTGAAATACAGGCAGTAATATAATAACCTTAGTAAACTGCTCGAATGAACTCCTAAGACGATATCGGTCAGGTGACATTATGACGTTTAGTGGTATACAGGTCCAACTTGCACTTAAAAGTCTCGACGGAGGTGGACATGACGACATCTGCAGGCAGAGCATTCCAAGCCTCGACCACTCTGCTTGAAAAGAAGAACTTGCGCATGTCCGTCCTGGCGCCAGTCACACGTAGTTTGAGTGGATGACCTCGGAAGTTCGTTGTGGTTGCTAACTCAAATAAATCGACAGGCAAGTGACAGCAGTCCTGGCCGCGCAATATACGGAATGTTCGTATAAGCTCGCCTCTTAGCTGTCTGTGACTCAGTGGAAGTAGGCCGAGATTTGATAGCCGTGTTTTGCAGGTAGTGTGCCCTGTCTAATAACGAGTGTGGTTGACCACCCTCGAATTTCCTCAAGGATGCTGAGATCATTAGAGGTCCAGGTTTTCCACGCCTGAATAACGGACTCTAACTGTGGCAGTAGAAATGTCCGAAAGACTTTAACGAAGCAGTCCTCATCGAAGAAAGAGATGGCTCGCATGACAAGATAAAGGACAGACATCGCGAACTTGGCTACCTTGGAGCAGTGGATTAAGGGAAGCCGTGGCCCACACACCCAAGGCTTTCTGGGCGTCTACCTCCTGCAATGGTACGTTATTATCTGGTTAACCCTCCGGCTCTGGGATCTAGTCCCATTGACTTGCGAAACATTGCACTTAGTCACATTAAACGACAAAAGCCATTCCTGTGACCATTTTTCGATTCGGGTCAGGTCCGCCTGCAAGCGCTCTTCGTCAACTTCAAGTCGGATGATTCTCAAATGTTTACCATGAACATGTCTGATTTGTTGCTATTTCTGTTTCTGGAGGCTCGCTTAATTAGGGCAAGATAAGCTGCAGGAATTTCCTAATGCACACATCGTAAGTATAATCTGCTAAGAGACCCGTCAATAGCGAAAATAGAAAATGAATTACTACATGCGACCGCGGACATACCAATTCCTGTCCATTAAAAACTTTTTCAGTAAGGACACTATGTGGATTTTGGCGACGGTAAAGTCTTCTAAGGTACAGGCTGATTTTAAAGCATTGATAAATATATTGCGGTCTTTCTGCCCTTAAGCGACTGTTTGTGTCTATCAAAACTGATAAGCGGGCACTCGGGAAAAACCGCATTTGGAACGGGTAGGCGAATAGGCCGAAAGTTGACTGACGTAGATCGCAATAACCATGAAAAGCGCAGTAAGCAAAATATGCTAAAACCCCTATATGTTTTAGGATTTCAAGGATATTAGGCATAAGTGAATGGATTGCTAAGACATAATTCCCGTCGTTAAAGAACAGACTAGGCGTTTTTACTTTCAGTGTGCCAGCAAAAGCAAAATTGGTATAACCAAAGTTAATAAACAGTGATATGCGTTGGCTTAAGGAGGCTATTCCATTGCGTAGAAAGTGATCGAAAGAAATTTTAAAAACCGCACAGCCTCAGTAGCCCACCAAAATTCCGGATTTACTACCACGACGTATAGTCGTTTACTCGTTTTGTCATCTTTTAATTCATAACTGTAATGTTGTGCAAAGTCCCGGTCGTTTATAGGTTTATTTCCTGTGCATTTTAGCCACACTAGTCAAAGTCACCAAGAAGCAAGCATTATATTTGTTTGAGCCTATAATAAACTACACGACGTACTGCTTTTTCTCCTGCAGCTTGTGTTATGGGCGGAAACGGATAACAAGTTTACAGTAAACGACGGCCTATGTGTTCAAACGAAGAAAAATCTGTCTTTTCCATGCATTTCAAAATGCCGTGAGTAGTGTTATTTTTCGAATGTTTTGTCAAAAGGACGTCCGTTATATGAATACACTAGCATTTTACAAAATGATCAAATTTTATGCAAAATAAAACGCTTAATAATATTAATTTAGGATGTCAGTAGTGCTGGAATGCCCGCAAATTTTTTTAGGAAGTGCCACACATTTTGTGACATTTTTAGAAACGTCTCATGCTATAAGAATTGTTTTTTGCTTAGACTTTTTACCTGCATCATATAAAAGTACTTTATAATTCGTCAGACATTGAATATTGTTGGCTAACGCTGAAAATTCCGGACATCACCGGAATAGAAAGAATATATATTTTTTCCGGACCGGACGTTTATGCTACTGGCGTTTATAAAAGAGGAACCGTTCCATCAAAAGACGGTGAGTCAGAACAAGCTACACGCTTATACCAAAATATCAGTATTATAGATCTAAAAAGTTCATTTATTTGTGACACTTTAAGCATTATTTGATCAAAGCACAGTATAGTACTAAGTTTGTTAGCAACAGTTGTCCTCAGTGCATGAGTATGTTTCATTGTACGCCTGATTTATTATACAGTGACATAATGCATGCCAAAATTTGACGTCACTGAGGTAGGGCACACCGATTTGTCTTGATTTTCGGACGCTCCCGACTTCTTTGAGACTTGAAATTGAGAATCATTGGTTTACTCAGACAGTCGTGCGACGCCTGTTAATCACACTTTTCGGCAATAATGACAGTCCGACCGTTGTTGTCGACGATGTCCACCGTGTGCTTTTAAGGATAGTGGAGCATGGACGGTGAGTTGCGCGTTAGTTAGTTTAAATTGATAGCAGACTTTCACACATCTATCGCACCCTCTCCTCCCCACCTGGATCCGGTGTTAAGACAGAGTCAAAAATACCGGAGGCGGGAGAGGACGCAAGTGGATAGCACGGTCGAGTCCGCACTATGGCGTTCTACTCTACAGCCCCTGGTTTACACAGCAAATGAATAGATTTTTGATTAACAAAAACAGCAATGGGGGGACGCAAGGGGTCCCAGTCTGCGCAAAGTCTTCCGGCAACCGGGTCTGTCACGGCACCCCGAAATGTTGCCATTTGTTATGGTGCGCATTCCGATAACGTCCGCCAGAATCCAATATGGCCGCCATGTTGACCCATCGCACCGGCCACGTGGCCCGTTTGGTGGGAACTTCGAGAGTACTATATACATAAGCATTGTCTGTAATGACTTAAAGCTAACACGCTCCTCGGAAGTAGTCAAGGATTTCAGAAGCTATTTATAGCCTGTGACATTCAAAGTACCGCGCCTTACACATACGTTTGTTTCTTCCTCCCCCCCTCCCCCCCTTAGTCTACCCATTCTTGATGTTCCCATCGGATTTAACTGTCAACATTGCCACTAGGAGTTTAGTAAATCTTTCCTTTGAGCAGTTTCCTTTTTAGTCTAAATGCGGGTTTTCCTATTTTCATTCCCATTTGCGACTGTAAGGTCTACTTTCTTAAGTGACTCATCCATCCTTATCTAATGCCATCTTCGCCGGCGATGCATCAGACACAAACAGATGGACACAACAATGCGTGTGTTGCGTGGGAAAGCAACCCCGCATCACTGTCTGCGATCATGCGTATCATCATGTGCCAATCACAGCTAATTATGAGAGGCAGACAAAGCCGATTGGAAATTCGGGCTACTGCTAGGTATACAGTGCAGGTCACAGAACACGAAATTCTATCCTAAGCAAATAAATCAGCTTATGAAAATTTTGGCGGATATCATTACTGTTTATTTAAAAACCGCATTCTGAGTAAAGGGGCATTTTTGCACATTTTTACCATCGCGTGCAGGGTAATCTGCAATTATTCTAATTGAAACTTTACTTTATGAAACACTGTACAAAAACCAATGGATTGACGTATTTTTCTTATCATATTCCTTCCTAGACTACCTCATTCTACAGAGTCCGGCTGTACAATGCATCAACGATAGTTACGCTCATCTTTCCTGGAAAGTGAAAAAGCCTGAAAACTCCTCGGAGGTGCATTCACTGATTAGGAATAAAGCCAGTTATTCGCCCCTGTATAGGCCAAACATTAGTGCAAAATATGCAAATTAAATACAGTCTACGTGTTTTCGGATATCATGCAATTAACAAATTAGAATTACACTATCGAAGTTATGCAAAAATAAACATGTTAACATCGAAGAAGTACTGTGTCAACAAAGACACCTCTTTATCTATTTGTCAGAATGCCAGCCCCATGCTCGACGCCATGATAGGCAGGAAGCGTTTAAAATTCGTAAATAAAAATAATGGTGAGGGAGGTATCTAGTCATATTAAACGAGATGCAGATGTATGGTCTGTATTTCAGATCAATAAGCAGAATGAAGGGTGACCACCCTAACGTGACTTGACATAAGGTGGATTGGAATATAAGGAGTTAGCAAATCAAGGTGTAGGGCCCTGCTTAGATTTGGTAGGTTACGAAATCTGGATGAGCGCTTTCAATATATACTAAACCTCACCTACAACTGTTGTCATTTGTGATTTTTTTGCTTAACGTAACAGCCATTATTTTGCATGGGTGATAATTAAAAATTTTAATTAAAAACCAAATTTACTGATTTTGAATTTTAGGTTTTCTGTTCATCGGATGGCGGTTTTCGTATCAAACAGGTCAATCCAACAGGTCTGTACTTTATACAAATGCTTATTATTGGAAATTACGATTACGAACACAAAATACTAAATACCGATTTGTCGAAATTTCATCATCTCAGATTCGTTTTGATGTCGAAGTTGGATAGTTTATACGATTTGCTATAAACTGAGGCTATGTTGCTACGCGCTGCATCCGACGGATTAAAATCTACATTAAACGCCCCCATGTTGCATATGTTCTTAGAAATTGGTCATTTTTTCGGAACCTTAAAGCAACTTCTAGTGAATTGGCCATCCAGCGGTGAAATTGATGTGCCTGTTGCCTAAGATTTGCAGTACATACTACTGTCAATGAGATGATTATTCTCATTTGCGATGGAATATTAAACTTCTGTCATCAGACCGTTAAGCAATGAACGCATATGAGCCAGTGTTATCAACAGATAATGTGCATTACTCCCAAAAATTGGCTCCGAGCCAAAAGAATAGTTGAGGTTGTCACATATGCCCTTGTAAGTAAAGAGCTAAATAGAACGCTTTTGCGTTAACCTATATATTGTTTTCATAGCTTTTCATGCATGTGACTGTAAGGGCACAGAATTATGCGCATTAAAGTGTTGCCATGTATAATTAATTTACGAGATATTTCCTTAAATATAATTTATGTCCAATCGGACGGAAAAAACGTTTTTTTCAAGCCAAGCCGCTCCATTTTACTGTCATGATAGTGATATTTACAAAAAGCAAGGGTTTTTACGAAAATTTGTAAATGGCCAGTTGTTGTGTTTTGAGGTTTAAATAAAAAATTTGGCGTCTACGTTTTAATATTCACGAAAAAATTAATTGAATTCTTAAATGCACTGCAAACTAATGCATGCAGTATCTGGGCGAGCAGCTAAAGCTGAAGCCTCTTAAAAACATTAGTTACGTTAATTTTTTATAATTCGTTCATGTAAGGGACCTTTTTAGATAATAATGTATGCATATGCGTACACATTTCGAAGACGTTTACTTTCAGTTATTTGTACTTGACAGACAACTTGTTTTATAGAAGCTTAACTGCTGAATGTAATATGAGTAATAATGTACACTGATAGTAAATATCATAATTCCCTGTTTAAGAGGATGCGAACACTGGTGAGGTTACAATGAACATCTTGTTTGAGGGAGCAACGTTCAAAGCAATTTCTTGTTTCCTCAATGTGGAAGACGTCTCCGTAATTTCCGAGTACATTGTGGTTTGGCAAGGTAATTTAGTCAGTCTAAATAATGCGCACCGTTTCTGATAAAGAAATTATTTTTATAAATCCGTTTTTTTTGAAAACAGCCTGATCTGTTATCACTTAAACGGGGATCTAGATAGTGGTTTAAATTCATTAGCAAGTGAAATTATTGAGGGCGAAAATCAATTCAATAAGTTTACGCCCAACACTTAAGTATAATTTTAAAATAAGTTAAAAAACCAGGGCAATTTTTTCATCAGCTATCGTCATGGTGCTGTAGGTAACTAAATGTTTCTCGCACTCGGCCGCAAAGTATGTTGGTCATTTCTTTCTTTGACAAGCGTCCTAGGATTGGGCCTAAATAGGACAAATTCAAAAAATCCCAACCATTTATATTGGTCTCAGGCAAAACCAACATCTGTTCTTATTTCGCAGAAAACCAAAATCTATGAACACTACAAGAATAACTCTCATTTCTAAAGAATTGAAAAGATAGTTATTTTCCTTTAAGTGTCATTATGCTAATGATAATTAGGCGGTTTTCGCAAATACTAAACATTCTTAGAAAACCTACTGGTTGGGCCGAAAACAATTAACGAGAAGGGTCATATGCTGAGATAAGTTTGATTTATCTTGTTAAGTTTTTAGTGGCCAAAAGCGATTTTTTCCTTTCAACATTTTTATGTCATCCTAAAGCTGATTCACCACTTTTCCTGACTGACAATGACGTGGAGGAAAGCAATCGTCTTTTGAAATCGGCCCCTGGAGCTTACAAATTTTCCTGGCTGACGTATGTGGGAAACGTGGAATACGCTGATGTGGGTAGTGCTATACACTGATACCGCAAATGCAGAGTTCGAATCCAACATATTTTCCACAATCTATGCAATCAAATGTCGGTGAGGCCGAATATTTTCTGTTACTAGCAATTTAAGTTACTTTGCAATTCTGTCTAGCGTACATGGTAATTAAGGGTAGTAGAATCACGAGTGGTTACTGGTCCAAATAAAAGACACATGGATTAGATGACTCATAAAACTTACGCGGGGGTTCCTAATGTGGACTCTGAGTAGGACATGATTGTTGCGCAGCAACTGACTGTCTGACCCCCGCTCTTGTTTGTCCGTTGATTTTGACGAACAAAACTTTGGCCACAGTGTCTCATTGGAGGTCTACATTGGATACGTGCATATCGTGTATGGCCTTTTTTGCCTGTTGGTCGAATTCTTGCAAATTATCTAACAGGCTGCTCACAAATTGCATTTTTCCAACTAGTGAGACACAAACATCTCCAAATATTGTCTTAAAAGATGACAATAAAGGTAAACTTTCAAATGCTGAGCAGTTTGAGCAGGGTGTGTAGCCTTCACACCGTCAAGAATACGGTGATTTTTAGCGGAGAATATACAGTGACAGAGTGATTCTTTATGAATGTACTGCGAAGGTGAAACTAGTTTCACACTCGCTTTATTATGAGAATAAATATTATTTGCATTTTCTTAAGACAGATATAGGAACTACGTTTACACTTCTGAAAAATTAGTTATACTTTTTCAGACATTTTCCTGCTCGGACCCGTCACATGTTATTTGCTCGGGTGTGACCACTGCAAATGAATCAGGGAAATGTGGTAAGAAAAATGAATACGTTGTTGAATAACTAAGGTGTTTGCGCATTTGGATAAGAAATGAATATAAAAGATGGCTGAGAAAATAGAAAACCGGTGCTCCCAGAATAGGAAAGGATATTAAGATTGGTTCTATCGGTGGGGGAGGACGACGCGGCAATTAACAAGATCTGTGGAGAGCATCAGGAAAACTCGCGATTCTGACTTCTGCCTGTTTAATTATGGTGGCGTACAATTTTAGAAATGGGAATTAAGAGCGCATAAACGGGTAAAACTAATAATCCGTGGTTATTGATTAAATAAGGTCGTCTTGAGTAAGGCGGTGTGTGACAGACAAAACTGGCCCTAGTCCAACCTAAACTTTCTCTCCCTCTCTAACCGTAACTCTAAACTTAACCTTCGTACTTATTGAAAATTTAGCCGTATTACGGAACTTAGCCAAAAAATGTAAACCTTGTATAGCACGCGTATTGAAGTTAAACAAGTGGGCATCTTATAGTAATAAAACAGGGCTCATAGGTACGTTTCATCAGTGCTCGTCCCTCTATTTTTCTCATTTAGTTCTTCCGCAAACATTAAAGATGATTAAGGATATTTAAATGTCAATACTATGCGCGCTGGGACCCCCATTATCTTCTAAAAATTTGTTCTTTCCGACTTAATCCCAGCCGATCTAAATTTACGAAGCAAATATGAAAACAACCGTCTTAAATGTATGCTCAGTTGAACGGACCACTAATAGAGAACATAATAATCCTTCGGTACTAAATAGTTGCTTCTTATAATTTTTTATTGCTTATTTTAAAAGGAGTAGTATGGGATGAGAAACGTTTTCAACATACCGTAACGGTGCATGCTGACACGAACGTACCCGTCGTTCGTTACTGCACTATTGGAGACAATGTCCTTGGGAAGTCCATTTACCTGCTGGGTAAGACTATCTAACCAAACCTAATAATTGAATTGCCAGTTTCCTGACATATTTATCAAAAGTAGAGTTACTTTTTAGATTCTGTTAGACAAAGCGTGCTACAAACAATATCAACTGCATACAAAAATCCTTTGCTAATTCCGAATTAAGATCGTTATAAGATAAAATGAGAGTTTTTTACCTGTTACAGTTAGTGACCTAACTCATGAAATGTGTCGAAATTTACGAATTATTGCCGATGACTCGCAAACTGACACAATTTGATGAGCCCATTGTCTACGTTAATTAAGTACAAGTTTAATAGAATTACAATCATTAAAGAAATATCGAAGGCAATGTTGCATTGTTTAGAAATTTTGATTTCTCTAGAAAAGCGCAATATCCCGAAAACGTCAGAAATGGCTCTAATTTGATAAACTTCGTTTTTTGATGTATATAATGTATTTTCATACCAAAAACGTTGTAAATATTATAGTAGACACACAATAACGTCTATTAATAGTATTTTATGAAAGTTTACATCTAAATATCGTTTAATAAGTAGTGTGATTTCTTATATGACGGTTTGTCAACTGCCTACATTCCGAGTCTAGATTCCAAAACAGCTTTCCAGTGAGTAGTGTTGTTTTTGGCGCACATGAAGTAAATGGGATGGTTTTCAGCAAGAGAAACCAGAATATGCTTGATTTCACCGATTAAGACGTCGTAGGAATATAAGTTTTCATAAGGTAACATGCCATGAGGCCGGTCGGTGCCTAATAAATTTAAATAGAACTGAAAGGAGCGATAGCAAACATACCATTCTCTGTTTATAGAGAGGAATATTTTTTCATTAAAGAAACTTACCTGTTTTGTTCGTTTTTGATTACGTGGAGTTTCCAATCGACCCCGAAACTTTGCTCAATATTTTATGATTTTCAGTGCTTTCACCCGATCGTCCATAAAGACAGATTCTGAATTGCTTATCTGTTGGGAACTTTAAAAAAAGAATATTCTTGAGGGCATTTACTGAATTAGTGTGTGTTTGGGCACTCCTATTCACTAAGATGGTCGTTTTGGTCACATGTGAAGACTCATTCAAACGTCAAACTTCATTTTCGAGAAAATTGTCTGTCCGAACGAACGTCAGCAACGAACATGTCTTCGATGAATATGTAAACTTTCCTTAATAAGTTACCTATTTAAGAAGTGCTTTATTAGTGCCCTCCGTTGACGGATCTCTGTGTACTTTGCATTTTTACACGGCGAGGCTAAGTAAAAATGTGAAACTTTTGGCCGTAACTTCGGCGTTTCTTAGAAATACTAATATTTTTCTGCGGCAAACGTAAGAACACGCCTTTTTCTGCATATTAAGACTATTTCCGCTGCTTTTGCTTGCTTTTAGTCTCCGGTCTTCGATTATGAAAGCATGGCAGAGCGCCCATATCTATACCGATATTTTGCTGAAACTATACATTTTCCTCGTCCTATTTCTGAATAAGATATGCACAGAATCTAAACTGCACGAAAAATAGTGTTTCGTATGTTCGAAACTGAAATTTACTATTCCGTCGTGGTCATCTATGTGACATCAGGTAGAATTTTCCAAACTGCAAAACAATTTCGGCCCATATAAACGAAGGAATCCCTATCTGCGTTATTACTTAACTTTTGAGCACCAAATCCTACAGATCTGTTAATTTGACATACTGAAGTTGATAAAATCTCTAGTTTCCTTAAAATAACCTTTGTCTTAGCAGATTGATCACGCTGGTTGACATCGGACATAAAATAAATTTTTAAGTTCGGTTAAATCTGTTTATTAAAACTCTCGCAGGTAAATTAATATCCTTTCAATGAAAAAGTCACTCAGATGCGTAACCGGAGTCTAGGATATGTATTTGCATAGGAACTCGCGCGAGTATATTCCAACGTCCATTTTGGCAAAAATTTGCTGATATTTTACTTGATATAATTACGTTAACACAATTTCTGCACAAAAAAGGGCATTTTATTTAAGCGAGTGGATGAGCGAACAAAATGCGCCAAATTAATGGCATCCAGAAATTTTCCCATAAGATTCCATTATCAGATTTCATGAGATAGGTCACGTACTGTACACTTTGCATACAATTATTCAATTTCCCAAATTGCCTGCGACAGATGACGCAATCTCATTCGTTAGTTTTATCCACACAGAGACAAATATGAATGAATCAATCATTTGGTTCTCCGACATAACGCCCAGATACACTGACATTAATGCTCGGTACTCTGTTTACTTTGCATAAGCCAAAGACAACCTGCACATTCTGAAGGCTCAAGTTACACGTTTTGCAGTAAAGAGCAAAAAAATGTGGTTCTTATTAGAACAGCACATAAATTTCGGAGGTGCTGAGAAAATAGAAGACAGGGGCTCCTGATCTTAATCAAATAAAACAAAGTAGAGAAAACTTTTAATCGAAAGAAAAATCTCTGCATATTGACAATTTGCCAAATGTGTTAAAAGGGCCACTTTGTGTCCTGCCCTAAATACTCCTTGGGCGCTCCGTACGCCTGAGCACGACAGGTCCCTATGGAAATCGCTGACAGCCGATATTACCAGGATTGATAAATTTCACGAGACCGCAGAATGAAATAATTAATCAGGTTAGTGCTGAAACATTTTGTAGACTGGATATATTTTCTGAAGTATTTGTCTTCATGAACTAATTATATCATACTTCAAGGCAGGACAAAACGGATGTTTGAACCAGAGATCAGTTTCCTGCCGAAACAACTAAGCCGTCATTTCAGCCACGGGAAAACACCCTGTCGCCTGCAATTGAAATGATTCAGTATTTTGCAAAAATAACTATCAAGGGATGCTTTTTTAATTTATAAGCTTTTCGCGGACAGACGTGCAGTCATTAACGAGTGTGGCAAGCTTGCTAGAAACAGAGACCGTGATTATAGAAGGTCACTGAAATCAACACCATCTCGCCGACGGGCATAAACCACGTGCACTGTGTACAGTGAGTGACCGATCTCATGAAATGTCGGCTGAAATTCTGAAATTCGTTTTCGATTAGGAAGGGTTACTTGGGCGCGGTTGTAATACTTATTATCTTGCGGCATAATCGTATAACACTTCGGACTCGGCAGGATGTCAGCTTTTGAATACACTGCTTCTCAATCTTGTGTAGAAATCGTACTCGGTAAAAATGACTACTAAATAGCATGCATTTTCCCCATTTATTTTCCATGGTCTCACAAATTCGAATATATCCTATAGGAACCATAAACAAAAATATGCTCTCTTTCAGTCAATTTATAGAGAATCACGTCTTCTTTATATATTATACTCAAGAAAAGTCTATAGTTAGGTCTTAAACAGTTTATTTTTATGAGATTTTTCAAGACCGCCCAATGCCAATTCACATAGCATCGTACCTGGACGTTTACCACTGCTCCTCCTAAAATGTGCAACATATTCCACATCCATTGTAAAATTTCATGGATTCTGTATGATATCTTTTTCATGGCATAGAAAAATATGTGATTTTATTTGCGCGGAATGCATGCACCTTGTAGACTGAAATCATTAGGCACTAATGCAACGCACGAAAAGGCTCCAAATTATCCGGCAATTATAAATTTTTTAAAACCTAATTGTACGCCTTTCTTGAAAGTAATAAATAAAGAAGACGTGATCCTTTATAAATTGACTGAAAAAAGCATATTTTTGTATATGGTTTCTATAAGATATATTTGAATTTGCGAAACCATCGAAAATCAATGGGAAAAAGGCATGCTACATAAGTAGTCATTTTTTACCGAGTACGATTTCTACAGAAGATTGAGAAGCAGTGTATTCAAAAGCTGACATCCTGCCGAGTCCGAAATTTTATAAGATTATGCCGCAAGATAATAAGTATAACAACCACGCCCAAGTAACCCTTCCTAATCGAAAACGCATTTCAGAATTTCAGCCGACATTTTATGATATCGGTCACTCCCTACGGTATAGTTATGGCTTGGCGGGCCGGTAATGACGGGTAAGTCAAAAACGCTTTTTTGCGATGCTTTTTGTCGTTTAGTGGCTTGAGCGGCCTTAGCTCAAATATGTTTGTGAAAATTTTTTTGCAAGTTTAGACAAATTTTATATGCCTCTATTTTTTAGACGGTGGAACCGAAAAAATTCTTCAGTCATTGGTATGGAGTCGGCTAAATGGCGCTGATGCCTATATCGAAGGGACATTCTACCACAAGTTTTGGCTGCAGGGCGTCCAGCCGGATGATGTGAGATGCACAATAAGAGAAAATATACTCACCTGCCGGATTGAACCTGATAATCTTCGAATCTACTGGTTATTGCTCGTAAGAACGTCTGGTTCTTATGCACTCATTTAGTATCGTCTTCACATTTATACATCTTAATCAAGTAAAACAAAGTAGATTGAACTTTTTATCGAAAGGAAAATCTCTGCATATTGCCAATTTGCCAAATGTGTTAAAAGGGCTGTTTTGTTTCTTGCCCTAAATACTCTTTGAGCTCTCAGTACGCCTGAGCAAAATAATATAATAATGCACTTAACCCCACTGTGAATACCTCGCCGACCTTAGTGGGATTCGGATCCATGACAGTAAGGGCGTGGCTTACGCACAGTCTATGCTCTAACCGCCTGACCAACGACGCCACACCGAGGCTGCCGACTGTTTTAGGATTTGGTCGAAGAAATTACTCAAATTTCCCACAAACACCGATTATTAAGGTGGACCTGATCTTCATCTAGTAAATGTAAACTTTGTAATTAAGAATTCCTGCTTAAGAGTAGACTTACTGTATCTGAATTGATAGATTCTGAAGTCCTATAAGGTTGGGCGGGCAAATTGACTCAAATAAAACTGAACTCACAGTTACTTGTGACGCTTCTTAGCCCAAGTGGTTAGAGCGTTGGCTGCACTCAAACCAGGTCTTTGCCGTCGTGGTTTCGAATTTTATTGAGACTGCTGAGACCTTTTTAACTGACTCAAATGAATTATTTAATTCTGCCCAAATACAGCAAATAAGATAACAAGTGACACCAAAAGGATGTCTGCCATGGATACTGCATGCATCATTTACCTCCAACTCATTCTGCGTTTCATTGTAAGCTGATGTAAAATGCAGGACCTTTCAGTAATAACATCAGTGTACAAGTTGGAAAGCACACATATTTGACTATCTCCGCAATCAAGAAGTTCTACTTGGCGTAAACCTAGATTCGAAGTACCTAAATGCATAAAAAATACATCTTAACTGCCGTACGTTGACCTAGAAATGCCATCCTTTAAAAATGAGACGGAATTGTTCATAATGACCCAAATGTGAACAACTCGGCGCCTCGATAAGAATTTAAATCCACGACAGTAAGGTGAAGACTGCCGTGGGTTCGAATGCCACCTAGGCGATGAGTTTCCACAGTTGGATCAATACGAATTATTCAAAATCTGCCAAAACATCTATGAAATGGAAATCTGTAAACAGCTACTCGAGACTTTCTTGAATCTCCAGTCAATATGCTTTTATTGAACATCGCAGTAATTGATCATGGTAAAATTGAAATAAGCTACTACTTTGTTGGCTAAATGAAAGTCTCAGAGGTTGGCAAATGTGCTATAAGAAAAGATTATTTTTTTGAAAAAAGTAAGTTGTTGGAAACCAAAATTGCGTTCATGAACTATGTGTACATTTATATAACTGACTTGCACTTGCAATTATTTTAAATAGCCTTCCTCATTTAAAAACATACACTACCATGTTTTTGTTAAAATGAACTTTTTTCATCATTAACAAGTGTATTTGAGCTAAGACTATATAGGCTTGTTCAACGACTCAAAACCTATTGGTTAAGCAGTACACATGATTTTCGCGCAGTTAGTTCGTGCATTTATAGCATCATTGATCTCGGTTTGAGTACGACTAAAAATTCGCTCAGGTTAAATGCCAATGAAATTTTGATGTTAATTTTATCGCTTGCAGTGTAGGGTTGTTTTTACATTTTTATAAAAAAATCATAATCCTTCCAAGCTGTAAAATTATACCCGTCTTACTAGCGGCCATTAAATAGCTTCAATAACTAAGTAAAAATCCCTGAGAATCTGGTAATCTGGTTTACTGATCCATGCCGAACTTTAAATCGGCGTGAGCGACTGCCGAAACCATGCTTAGAGGTCGAACACGCAGATCAATACATGTAACTAGCGTGCTTACTCTCCGCTTTCCTGCAACGACTTATATTTTTGGATACCCCAAAACGAATGTTATCACTTTAGGTGCAGTTGTTCCATTTTCATTCATGCGAAATGCCGTTTAATCAGGTTCACCCCCTTATTGTGCCTAAGCACCTACGAAAACAATATTTACGTTCGCTTTCGATCTGCGTCTATCGCCACGATACACAATATTAAAATTTACACAACAATGTGTGGCTTCCTGTTAGAGAACTTTGTCCCTTATAAACAGAGACGCATGCGTCTGCCGTCTCATCTCCAGGACATTCGAGCGATTTTTCCGATTTCGAAAACCGCAAACGCCTACTTTAGCGGCTAGCGATCTACAACGAGCTTTTATCCGCCGGTATGGTGTGCCTACACAGTATCATTTGTGCTGTAGTGGGTGATCGCTGATGAAACTAAGCATTGGCAGCGGGCTTCTTGGTGTTCTGTAGACTGACGTCGCCAGTTTACCGTCTGGTTGGTGACAGACAAGAACATCCAAGAACGGGAGTTTTTTCGTATGCTTTTTTTCCACTGTGGATTGCTGGCCTTGAGTGTTCATGTTTAGTTGTCCCCGTAGCAGTAAATTTTATCCCGATCGATGACTACGAAAGTGCCGTCAATGTAGCATGCCTTGAGCAGTCACCTCTCGAGTTTTTGCAGAATTGCCTCGACAATGAATCCGGAGATTGGTCAACCCATCGAATCGCCCTTAAGGCAGTGTCCCATGAGTTCTATGGAATCCTGATCTGTGAGCTGGTCATTGTTTTCATCGCAATTTTGACGTGGCAGGTCATCAAGTGTTTCGACAGCAAGGACCTGTGGTCTATGTAGTACATTTTTAAGGGTATTAGGTAATGGCCTTGATGGCCCTATCGCAAAAGGTACACATCCAAATGCATGTTAAACAATCGTGTTACTAAAGTGTTGACAGTAGCATACTCATCGACATAGAATAGGTTAAAACCGTGTGGGACTACAACCCGAACACCAGCACTTTTTAAGAAGGTTAAGGATGGAGCGACAAATGGTCTTTTTCATGTGCAGTTGAGATTGTAAATGCAATTGTATAAAAACAGCACAAAATATAGCCATTTGTGTAGATTGCCGGAGAAAAGTTGCAAAAAAGGTGAACAGAAGTGAGATCAGGAAAATAAAATACATGGCTGGCCGTAGATAGTCCTTCGGTGAGCTTCGTCGTCTATCAAAAATCAAACGATCTGACTGCCTTCGTGCACAATCATGGCACCAAATGTGATTATTCCACTTGAGATGTAGGTATACGGCCGAACGACACGCTGGCTGGCTCGTATACTCCCGTTTGACATTGTACGGATGAGGACGCGAGTGACTCGTGTGTGTAAAATCGGAGAAATCTTTAGATTTGAGTAAACAGTCATGTCCACGGAAAACGCGGAATCTCCACAGCAGGTTGAACCTCATCTGTCTATCGGATGGCGGGAACTAGTTGAATTGGATCAGCCTTTCTTGATATGACAGAGTCCTAAGAGTGAGATGACACCACATGACATCATAATCGCCTCGACTGTGACCGCCTTCATTTTGTCGAGAATTTGCTCTGCTGAGTACATCGTTGCTTATGAGCCCGCTGTTAGAAGCACTAGCTTCTGGAATTTGCCAGTTTGCTAACCCTATGTGGATGTGCCTCTGAGTGACACGATTTGTCCGAGGATAACATTTGACGTATGAACTTATGAAAGAACGTGTCATCGTACCACAGCTGCTTCTGTGCACTTTGTCATATTCCAGTCCCTGGCAGTGATGACCTTGTCCTTCGGTAGTCTACCTTGTCGAGGATAATGAGTGACTAGACTTTGTCAGCAGGCAGAATTACTATTTTGATGTCTGATTTTATCCCTCGTAAGGCCTTCTATCGGTGTGACATGAGCAGGATGTATTTAGCCTCGTCTGTGACCCAAGTTTGGGGTGGTATCGGTTCAAAATCAACAACGAAGGTGACTGGGTGAGAGTTGGTTGTTCTAGAACCGGATTTATCTTGTCGAACTTTCGTTTGGGTCTCGGAAAGATGTTATAGCAGAACGTTGGGTACTAACGTTTGTTCAATCTCCTGGGCCTGTGCAGTCTGCAGTGCCGTGAACTTCAACGATAAGTCTACATCCCAGTTAGTACACTTTTCTCATCCCAAAGATAAAAGTTTATTTTCCGATGCGGTAGCAATCGAGTCGCCACACTGACGTGTAACAATCCTCCTAGAGTTCTCAACACTGCGTACCCATTTCTCTAGCCGAAGGTGGAAATCTTGTATGAGCCACTTTGCCATTCGCCGTGTTTGCATATGGTTTGCTCGAGAAGCCTTTCGGCGCAACATAGTTTGCAGTTGATAAGAGGTGAAAGCGATCGCTGAAACAAGGGCTTTATTCGTCCGACGTTTCGGATTCTCACTTTAACCCATCATCAGAGACGGATGATTTGTGTACAGGAAGTTGCAGTCTTTATGGAATGCAGTTGCTTTGCTACCGCATACCTAAAATAGTTGAACGCTCTCCACTTCATCGGGGATCGTTACCCCGGATGCGCTAATTACTTGATGGTCGGCATGCACATTGTTAGTTGCTGAAATCTCATCACCCTTGCTGGATACTGGATGCACCGTAGAAGGACCAGCGACTCCAACCGTTGTAGGACCGCCTAGGCGATGAATCCCGGTATCTGAGAGCCTACTGGTGTTCTCTTCACCTGCTCGTAGATTGTTTTGACAAACGTGAAGTACGTCCTTAGACAGAACTTCAGGAGCTGAAGGACGTGGGAGTGTCTGAGACGATTCTCCGTTACATTGTATTTGCTTTGGAGGAATAGCTCGATGGTCTCGATTGCCAGATCCTGGAGGATAGAAGTAAAGGGGAACGTGACATCAAAAGATATTATAACCTCATTTGACAAAAATTAGTCTTACGAAGCAGACAATAAAACGGCGAATCGTCTCGGACATATCCAAGTCCTTCTGCTCCCAAAGTCTCGTCTCAGGACGTACTTCGCTTTTGACGGAACAATCTACGGGCAGGTGAAGGGAACACTGGTAGGTTCGCCGGTTTTGGGATTCACCATCGAGACGGTCCTATAACGGTTGGAGTCGCTGGTCTTCCAACACCACAGACCGAAGTTCTAAGCCTATTGCTTAGGTGGTACCTTCATCATCATCGAACGGGATCAGGTACTAACGTTCAAAGGGCGTCACAACAGCGTCTTCCCGGACATACGATTTACGATGTAGAAGGAAGAAAATAACCAGTTGTCCTCATCTGTCGTAAAGATTCTAGTGACCTAAAGACCAAAGTGTTCAGGAAATCGACGAACACGACGCAAATACTGAACTTCAACAACAACCACCCAATCAGCCACAAACGCAATTACGAAGGGGCGCTATATCGGCGTGTTAAGACGCTCTGCAGTAAACGGAAGACAAGGTTGCCGGATCCCAATATGTTCGACGAGTTTTCAGAGAAAATGATTACCCTCGCCTTTTCGTCAATCGGTGCATGCGCAAACGAGACGAGCGACAAAGTCGTACCGATCCCAAATTCTGACGAGCGATCCCGTACATCAAGAACGTCCCCGAGGCCGTTTGTCGCCTTCTTGCATCACTCGGGTTGAAGTTATGCATAGACCGGAGGCCATTATAAGGCGTCAGATGATGAGACTAAAAGACTCACTATCACGGCAATAAACATCTGGAGTCATTTTCCGGATCTGGTGCAGTTACGGGCAAAGGAAATACGTCGGAGAAACTGGAAGACTGCTCCGGGAGCAAATTGCCGAACACGCGGCAGCGGTGCGGAGAAATGACGCCAACTCTCAGGTCGCGGGCCATTCGACGAGACCCGGCCACAAATTCAAGTCCGATGGAGCCGAAGGTCTCGCAAGAGGGAATAATTGCGTGAACCTTGAGTTGCTTGAATCAAGGTTCACGTGACCTCAGTCTATCAACAAGTGCAACGACATCCCTACTCCATATTCCGAGCTGAGGCCTAGTTTGGCGAAGGTAAATAAGCACTCGGAGAGCGCGCATGCCGCTGAGCCAGAAGGCCGAGCAATCATCACGCCAGCATCCAACACGGATGATGAGATTTCAGCAATTAGCAACTTGCATGCCGACCATCAAACAATTAGCGCATCAGCGGACAACAATCCTCGATGAAGGGGAGAGCGGTTAATTACTATAGGTACGCGGTACCATAGCGGCAGCATCATATAAATACTGCAACTTCTTGTGCACGAACCAGCCGTTTCTGTCACTGTCTCCGATGATGGATTAAGGGGAAAATCCGAAACGGCAGGCGAATGAAGCCCTTGTTTCAGAGATCGCTTCTTCTTCTTATCGACTTGTTCCTTGAACTCGCACCTTCGCTGGTATCAGCAATAGTTTGCCATTAAGGCACGGAGCAATCGAGCACACCAATTATCTCGGAGGTCGACGATAGCGAAGGCGATGCAGGTTACGCTGAAATGAGGGTCGGATGCACCCGGGCATGCGGCACTGTCCGGCTACGCATTAAACAAAGTGCGTCATATAATGAAAGTTGTGCGCCTAACTATATATTCTCTGAAGATAGCTTGTAAAAACAAATACGCCAAACGTCATACCTCCAATAAACCTATTCCGGTAAACATCTCTTCCTTTTTAACATTCTACCCTGGAATTGCATTTTCACTACGATTAATGATACATATACATATATATGTATGAGTCCTTTGGGAAAATAAGCAAAATTTATTCTGTAAATTTTCGAGTCTGGTTCCCCAGCTCATCTTCAGGCGTGTAGTAAGAGTGAAGAAACAGTCAAAATTTAAACACGTCCAAAAAGTCGATATTACTCTGTCATGGCTGAGGATGGGTTGATGCTGTGGGCTGTGGGCTGTGGACATCGAACGACAGAAAAAGAAGAGTATTTTAGACAAGAAGTGGATGTCCATGTCTGTACAAACACGCGCAAACCACACTCATCCAGTTAAGGTAGTAAATTTGTCATCCAGAGCCCTTACAATAACAGAAGAAAATGTGCTTTCCAAGGGCATTAAATACAACCTCTCCGACTCAAACTACCTAGACTTCCTTGCAAACTTGAAGTCCATCATATCGTCTGAAGATCTCACAGATGATGAACGTTTCTCCAATCGGAATAGCACTGTAGAGGCCCTAAAGAACCGAAACTACTTTTCAGTTTTGTCACACGAGGAAATGAAGGCGTTAAAATCCCTGAAAACTGACAAGAACATTGTCATTCTTCCTGCAGACAAAGTGGGCTCAACCGCAATTTTAAACAAAGATGACTACAATAGCAAGATGCTATCATTGTTAGAAGATAGGTCAACTTATATGCCTCTCACCATGGACCCTACCAAAGCACAAATTTCATCCATTGATAAAGTGCTGAAACGTCTTGCAGGAAAGAAACAACTACCAGGAGAAATCGCAAAATCCCTCAGACAAACTGAACCAACAATCGCTAAAATCTCTGGACTACGGAAAGTCCACAAACCCGACGTACCATTGCGACCGATAGTATCACTAATCGGTGCACCGAATTACAAGATCTCTAAATGGCTAGTCCATAAACTTCATCCCTTAACAAAGGATTTTGAGACTTCAATCGAGAATTCTGTTGAATTCCTAGACAAGGTAAGAGGACTCACTATTGATAAAGATGAGATAATCGTGTCGTTCGATGTCATCTCTCTATTCACGTCCATACCACTCGATTTGGCAAGGCAGTGCACAGAAGAACTCTTAGAATCCTACGACATCGATGTTCCTGCATCTGCCTTGCTTGATCTCTTGGACCTATGTCTGGAAACGAACTTCTCGTTCGCACATGAACATTATCGACAGCTGGAAGGAGCTCCTATGGGGTCACCTATTTCTGGCTTTCTGGCTGAGGTCACAATGCAAAAATTAGAGGCTATTATCTTACCATTATTCAAGCCCAAATTGTAGGTACGCTACGTAGATGACACCTTTGTCATCTTCAAGAGCGATCAGCTAGAAACGCTGTATAACGCCATCAACTTAACACTACCGGAAATTACCTTCACCCTCGAAAGAGAGGTTAACAGCAAACTCCCATTTCTTGATGTCCTCGTACAGAGAAAAACTGACGGGACATTCCAGACATCAGTATACCGCAAAGAAACTTACGCGGAAGTTATCCTACATTACGAGAGCAACCACCCTATGGCTCACAAACGGAGTGCTCTTAATGCCCTACTTAATCGAGCAAAGACACGTTGCTCTGAGAACGAAGGGTATAAAGAAGAACTCAATTATCTGTTCAACCTATATTCCCAAAACGGCTACCCTAGAGATTTTGTACGCCGATGCATGAAACAGCAGGAATCAAAAGAAAGAGAGAAGGAACTAGACTGTTCCGACCAGACGCCAAAACCAAAGCATTGGCGAACGCTTCCCTACATTAAAAATGTGTCTAAACTCATTGAAAGACACCTGAGGAAGCACCAAATACAAGTGGCTCACAAACCGACTACAACGCTACGCAATCAGTATGTACACCATAAGGATAGGGTTGGCTATTTGGATAAAAAAGAAGTAGTCTATAAGATTCCATGTGGCACTTGTAATGCAGTGTATTGTGGTCGAACCGGAAAATCCGCCTCTACACGCCTATATGAACACCAATTGGCAGTGAAGAGGCGGGACCACTTATCCCAAGTCGCCATGCATACTCTTTAAACTGGGCGCAACTTCGCTTGGGATAAAACACGCATTGTCGGTTCCTGCCCACATAGGAAAGGCCGAGAATTCCTAGAGGCCATTCACTCTGATGATTCATGCATTAATCGACGCATCGATCTTGACGCCATGTACACAAATCATAAGGAAAAAGGGAAAAGGTAATAGCCAATCAAGACGCGACATCAGCCCACAGCATCAACCCATCCTCAGCCACACTTACTACACGTCTGAAGACGAGCTGGGGAACCAGACTCGAAAATTTACGGAATAAAGTTTGCTCATTTTCCCAAAGGACTCATTCTTCTTCGCATTATGTTTCTTGGGATGCCCATCTTCCAGTACATACATACATATACATATATATCGCATAGAACTGACCATTCTTTGTGTCATTCGAGTGTTTCCATGACAACCAAGTATGCAAAGCTATCGTCCTCCACAACAAGTTGTAAAATTACTGCATCACGATTATACAGACTAGAAAGCTGACAGCTCAGTCGATCCTCTTCCATCTTTTAAAATTTTTCGGAAAATTTCACGAAGTCGCGGACACTTGCGAAAATAAATTTCAGTTGTTCTAATTTGCGAACAGTTTGCAGATCTTATGATAATCTATTAGGCAGACATGTTGTTAGACTGTTTTCATGAAAAGTCTTGCACAGAAGTATAGACCTACTTCTAACAACCCTTCGACCGCAATTGAAATGCACTTTTCAGTTCTCAACAGTTTTGCATTTCTAACTTTTGACTGATTATGATTCTTGAAATATGACTTAGGAGACACCAGCAACACAGATTTTGGACACGCTTACAGCCAAAGAGGCCTTCATATTTACAGCATCTCTGTGGCGTTGTCACGGCCGTACCCTCATTTTTGATGTTGAAGGATCTGCGCAAAATATGAGCGATATGTATACTCCGGAGTACACTGATGGTAATGTGAATGTAACCTCCGCAATCTTTGCTATTTTGGAAAGAACATTCCAACATGGCTGCCGGTTGAAGACGGACTACGATATATGATAATTGTGTCGTGACTTCTGTGACTGAAAGCATATCATTTCACCGTTTAGTAACTGCACTTTTTGCTGTGTTACCCTTTTACAGTTGACAAAAATATTTGTTTAGATTTTTACTGCCTTTCTCTGCTATGTTAACGCGCATCCCCGGTTGTGGGGTAAACTCCTTCTACAATTCTCCAATAGCTGTATATTGATCGCAATTGCTAAGTGGTAACTCAAATAAAGGATGTCTGATATTTATTTATGCCATTTCGTAACTTACGCGGTTGATACGCTTGTACTGGGAAACTAAAACGTTTAAAAGATTTTGCTCAAAGGCGTATTACGGAGAGTTTGGTGACGGTCACACCCGTGTTACCAAAAATAAACGCGTTTTCTTGACAACAGATATCAAAGTGTTTCTTAAATTGTTTAGTTATTTACCTTTCAATCAACATAGGTAATAAGTAAAAACCCAAACATGCGCGTTTCGGTGACCTTGTGCCGCTGCCTGACGCAGCTGCGTGGGGTCCGGACTACCAATGGGTCCCCCAGCTTTCACCGTTTGTTTTCTGGTATGTGAAGTCCAGTTTTACTCTGCTTTGTTTAATTACCGAAGAAATTAATGCGCGAACTCGGAGTAAAGCTCTTAGCTAATACCGGTGTTGTTAGTACGGTTACTAACTACACGGATGTATACCAGCGGCTGCCCCTTGGCGGTTTGTAAATATTACGCGGTAAATCCGCAGAAGCTCATGGATTTCAGCTCAAATATTCATATGAAATTTTGAGCCATACCTGAAAAGGGCTTTTGAGAAAGATTTGCTGTACGTTCATCTAATAATCTCGGAAATTAAACAAGAAACGTTTCTAACACGTCGAAAGTAGGCCTGGTAATCACTGTTCACTGGAAAACAAGCACCTAATCCGCTCAGCCTGCCAGGAAGGAGCATAGATGATCCGTTTAGCCACTTTGGTATCTTCCGTAAACGATGCCGAGTAAACAGTACTTAAGAGCGTGCGACTGTTAGCATGTACTCACGAACGGATCCTCAAGAAAAATCAATGCTCATATTTCCTTCTTCAACATGAAGACCCAAGTGATCGCCGCAAATAAAAATAATTTGTTGTTGAATATATGAAGCATCCAACTAAGCGACCATATGCAAGGGATAAAGCAGAAAAATTGGCGCAAAAAACAAAAGAGCAAGCACGCAATCGGACCGCAATCAATAATTCCAGGAAGCTATCGGTGACTGCGATGTCGCGTCCAGCGAAGACGAAAACACAAATAGATACCAAACTACATCATTGTGATTAAAGTGGATAAATAAACATAATATTCGTCGAAGCTTACAATGAGAAATTAAGGAAGGTAATTTACATCAAACCAAATATGGCTCAGAAGAAAAATATAATTTAGTGCACTCATTAACATGGAAAGGAATTTTAGGCATGAATGAACAAGAATATCCATCACTCTTTTAACACCATAAATGTTTCAGTTACTGCTCCTGATAAACTACGTATGTCGGCAGGCTTTTGTTGTATTTCGGTCGCTTTTGGATAAAGTTTCAGCATGTTTAAGATAATCTTTATTGCAATCTATATTATCTTAATCAAAAAACATATTCGTATGTGCCTTTACATATCATTTCTTAAAGGAGTGGATTCATGATGGTTGCTGCCACCTTAACTCACGTTTTCGTAGAAGGATGCATTAACGATCTCAAGATTGACGTAAAAAAATTTGGAATCATATATAAATTACAGTACCCTTGGATATTAATTGATGCTCCATGCTATATAGAACCATACTTTGACTATGTAATTAAAAAACACTAGGAATGCCAGAAGGCGTCACTTTGCCTAGAACTGCGCTTCTGTGTAGACCTGTTAAATAAGGTGTACCAAAAGTTGGCCTCCGTTAGCCCAGGATGCTTTTTAGCGATAGGCGTGTAATTTAAACAAAAACAGGTACAGTCAGTGACCGACCTCACGAACTGCCAACCTAAATTATAAAACGTGTCTCTGTTTAGGAAGGGTTACTTAGGTGGGGCTGTGATATTAACTATCTTGCGACGCAATCCCGTAATGTTTCGGACACGCCAGGGCGTTGGTCTTTGAGTGCACTCACTTTCGGCCGTCTACAAAAACCACACTTGACAAAAGTATTTGCAACGTAATTTTACAATAAGTCCTTGATTTTTTATGTCATTAGACATACCTCTATAAGAGGGTTTATTTTTGTTCAAAGTGGGAAGCAAATTATGCTTTCTCCCAGCTGCATACTCCAAAAAGATGGCTTTTGATCTGGAAAGTTTTGCTGTTCATCAATAATGTTGAACTTAATCTGCGTTTGCTTTTATATCCGAAATTTTTTGTCTAAAAGCCGTATATCTGCCGTACGGATAAAAATATACACTTTTATGCCATAATAAATGCGGCATAAAACCCATGAAATGTTGCAACGGATGCAGACTATGTTGTGTACTTAAGCGGGAATATTTTTAAACGGCCAGATACGGTACTATTGGATCAAACCTTGTTTAGCTTTAGGAAATCCTATCAGAAACTATGGAAACTTAAACATACTTTCTCAATGAGTATGTATTTTAAAGGCAGCGTAATTTGCCATCAAGTAACTAAAAAAAGTTATTTTTGTGCAAGTTTTCGGAAAAGTTTTTTTGGATTTATGGAGACATCTATGATCAGTAGAGAGAATGTGCGCTGCTTAAGAAACCATTATTACCGCGTGTTTTGCTGGCAACTAACAAATGTGCATTCAAAAGGAATGGATATAATTCAGTTTGAAAGTTTTGTCGAATTTGCGAATAATTTTGAACCCGACCTGCCATTACGCTTGCGTTTAAGGTTGCCAGCCTACAGGCTTTATATTTCCCTGTTTGGAAAATCATATATCTTAACAGGCCATCAAGAGAAGATCAAGTGGACTTAATTAAATGTTGCAAAGGATTTTGAACAATATTTTAAACTTTACATTGAGCATTAGTGAATTCATAGATATGATATTTTATGATCGGACATTTCATGATCTTAAAAAATCTCATGACTGAAAACTTTTGAAATCGAATTATGCCCTTTTTGTAAGTATAACATTTGAGTAAGACGTAATTTCTACCAAATGAATGATAGGATAAACATTTTGTGCATTTTATCTGTGATATAAGAGCATCGAAAGCCAACGAGGAGAATTCTTGCAATCTTAGTAGCATTTTCACAGAATGTAGTTTATGCGAGCGGCCGAAAAGAAGTTTGTTCGAAAGCCGGCATCCAGAACTACCTGAATTATTAAGAGATTATGCCGCAGGGTGAATAATATTACAACCTCACTTAAGAAATCTTGCAAAGTAGATAAGGAATTTTATAATTACGCTTAAAATTGCACAAGTTAGCACAATTAATTGTGCATCCATTTTTTACTAATACGCTGTCCAAGATAAAAACCATCCGAATAACCGAGGTTAAATATGATAAATAACAATATTGGCCAAGATTATCTGCTGAGGAGGATGCCAACCTAAACCTAAGTTATTCAGAAGTCTATTTACACAAACTGTACCCCAAACGATAGTAAAAAATACTATCTTACGATCCCCAGTATTTCTTTGCAGAGGTGCATGTTACGGCGATTTGCTAATTCGAAAAAATATAATTAACTCCATTTCAAACGACCTTACAGAAAATGGTCGTGGTTCGACTCATCGCAGTTATGCTGAGTACGGAGGTCTGATACGAGTTTAATCAGCAGTCGCTTCCTAAGATTGGGAGTTTTCGTTTTGAGGGTAATAAAGTCTGACAAGCGTCGGAAGCACTCATTAGCATCTGTCTTGACAAAAAAATGATGGACTATTCACCTTAACCTGTTACCCGCAAAGCTTTCAACACAATATGAACTAAAGGAGGTACAATAGTCTCCAGATGTTGT
>CACRXP010000377.1:327877-345160 GCA_902702965.1 Spirometra erinaceieuropaei | reverse complement strand
GGTCGTTTTCAGTAGTGTAATGAATAAGACTGAATTAAGAAGTCTGTGTTAAATCCCGCATGGGTGCTCGTTTAAGCAGCAACTACCTGGGAAGGGGAATAAGTTTGTTCACTCAAACATCCTTGCGAGTATCTACCTTTTTACGAAAAGCGCAAGTCCGTTGAGGAAACCAGGCATGCTCTGAACTCTTTTAACAAGTATACGTCCCATAGGTAATGACTAAGTGTGTGTGCAACTGGTACTCATCTGGGAGGATTCAGCAAACGTCATCCAGTCCGTATGCATTAGGTGATGAAAACTGATCAATTGGTCAAGAGGATTCCAAACAATGTGTGCGTGTGTACATTGTAAAGCATGCGAGTGATTGGACACAGTGACTGTGGTATGGCATAATGGGAAGTATCATTCAATTTTTGGAGAGATCCGCTAGCCGATGAAGAGTGTAACACTGTTATCAGTCACCTTATTTTTTATTCACTCGCTTCTAGCATGTAGACAGGCAAGCGTGAGTAATTTGTAAACACCAAGTAGTCGTAGTCATTTTCATTTATTTCACATTTTATTTTCGTTATTAGATTTCAGACCTGATAACCTTGATTATATTATTCGTACTTAATTCATAAACTGCACTGTCAAGGTGCTTAGGCAAAAAATGAAGTAGAATTTTAATGCCCATTTTATTATTACCGCGGTCGTTTCTACTCTTTTACTGAAAACCTTTACAAGATCAATAATTTTTACATTGTTAAGGCGGACATATTAGTGTTTATTAAACGAGTTAATGTCCGCCATCTCCGTATCTGTGTCATCCGAATTCCCTGCATTATCTACCACCACCGTGTCTTCTTCTCAGTCACATATTTCTAGATGCAAAAAAAACCTTTGACACGGAAATATCACTTAAGAAGTTTTGCGGACTTTTTATGATAGAAGGCGATTTTATTAACACTTGCAAATGATGTGTCTTAATTTTCCTTGATATTCTGTCTGATTCTCCTCAGAATCGCTAAGATCTTAGTTTTCAGACATTACTTAGCCAGACGATGTACTGTGCACAACGTACTTAGCAAATAAGCGTTTGTGTTTAAGAAACGTATTTTCAAAATATGAAGAGACTTTAGTAGGTTTCCGCATTTTACTGGTCTCTTGAATTTGAATGACTGCGCTGCAGACTAGCATAAACTTATTAATGGCGGTTGCTGTGGTATCTTTAGTAAAGCCTTAGACTGTTTGGAGATTTTGCCTTGATTATCTTAATCAGTTTCATTGCACTTCACTTTCGATGAGTCCTTTTCGAAGAGCTTCGCAGCTCGATTCTCAGTCCATTCTCAGAGACCTTAATCAACATTTAAAGTTGTACTTAAATTACCTTCACGAAAGTAAGACTTTTCGAAATGATTTGTAAATTTTCCTACGCAGTTGTAAGTTATTACTTAACATAAATTTACAGAAATATTTCTCTTATAGGTAAGCATAAACAGTAATGAATTTCTTCGACGAAGTTTCGTTCTTCTAAAGGAACAATTAAGGTCATTTTCATTCGATGGACTTAGCACTTCTCTGTTCGTTGATCTTGGACAGCTTCAACGACTGACTGGCTGCCGGGTGTTTCACAATTTAGATTCATTAAAATATGAGTGTCAAAATGTACTTTTTGCGACTAATCTGTACATAGAGAGGGTACGTTATAATCATAAGTTTTCTATGACATTTTAATATTTTCTTGACGAATTTCTTGGCCCAGCTCGTAATGGAGTTTCCAGAATTAATTTTTGTTTGATTAGGACAAGTTTCTGCTTCGGTCTCCGGCTTTGACGCGGAAGCTCGCACAAATGACAGTGAGCTTTACCGTTCATGGATGGACGGACAAGCATAGCCCAGCAAGCAACTGTCAAGTTGATCACTTTTCTGCAAAGAGCGTTGGTGATGGCAAAATCTACGATCATCAATTCTTCTTCGGAGGGACACTCAAGGCGAAATTTGATGCATATTTAAAGGTTGCACAAGGAAAGATTAATTCGAGAATTCCGCTGGCGTGCTAAGGGCAGCAACAGAAAACGAAGGGGCCAATTTCGTAAAACCATAGTATAAAAGAAACATATTAAGTGCTTTTTTGCTGTGGATGGCAGGTTTTAAAGAATGTATGACTGTTGTTTATTAAAATATCTCTCAAGGTATTCCTCTGTACTCCTACAATTACGATGCGTTATAAGTTCACTACATTTGATTACTCATCTGTCAAACTAACACACACTTCTTTACTTGCTTAGGTAATTTTGAACTCAACATACTCTGATTTGGACGGTAGCGTCTATCAGGGTTTAACAAATAAAACTCAAACACAAATGTACGTATAAAATAGAACAGATGAACACTGAGAATGGGGTCGCTCAAAAACGACACAGGCATGCGATATGACAGTTCCACCATCGGGACTGATGATGTCCACCGTGGGCCTCACCGCAGAGAGAGACCATGATTCGAATTTACGACAGCAGGGGGAAGGATTTAGTGCAGCCAACGCTCTAACCGCTTCTGTTGCGAGGCTCCACCGGAAGACATAGGTTTAATCACATCTGGGTCAAACTGATCGCCAGCCTAATCCAGCGTCTGAAATCCAGTAAAGCTAACACAGTAAACCGTCCGCTCAAGCTGGATTTCCTAAGTAATCTACCTATAATCCACCAGAATACTACGACGCTCACGTAATTCACAGATGGTTTTGGCTGCTTTTGAATAGGGTAAATTGACGAAAATGTGAAAAAACTCGGTGTCCTGGTAGAATTCGAACCGTTATAGTAAGGGAAGGGCTTTAGTACAGTCAACGTCCTATCAATCTAAGCTATGAAAGCTCGACCGGATGTTTATATATTTAGGAAAAATTAATATGCGGCTTTAATGGCTGCTCGAACCTCCGGACACATACACAAAAATATTTAACGTATGGTAAGATGTTTTGAACAATTATCTTGGAGACGTCGTTCAAATGATTTGAACGAAGGGGAAGAATACCCCTAGTACTCGCCGTTTACGAATAATTTACGAATGGAGGTCAACGACTGCACGGATGGTATCGTCCTCGTATCTGGTAAAGAAGTCAGTGGGCGGCAAAATATGTAATATGCGATTCTGGCTCTCTTATTGAGTTTTTACCATTTCACAGTGGCGGGTTTAGCAATTTACGTTTGCTAGCAGAGACTTGAACCGTGACCCGCCGTCACACCGCAGCCAACGCCGAACTCAGCATGATTATGCATTTCTGTACGCCATATTTTTCAGATATATGATACGCAATTTTTCTCTGCAATCCGAGCGGAAAAATCAACCACTTTAATTACACGGCGAAAGATTATTTGACTTTTAATCTCACACATGGCTAAACTACACATACGGCTCCGAGTTTAAAGATAAGCACTTAAAAAACGTGAAATGTGAAAAAAATTAAAAAATCCATTTTAACAAGCCAAAAAGGTCGACTAACGTTAAATAAATATGCTGCTAACGTTCACCGGTACAGACCATATAAACAACAAAATAACCGAAGTTCTCGAAGGTACTAACTCGTAAAAAAACATTCCAGTCACCAGACTGGAAAGGGCTCTCAATATCGGCGCCAGATCTATACACCGATTTACTGACTTGTTAGTTGAGATCACAAATTCAGTCGATTCCCAACCATTTTTGGCTCTAACGTGCGCGATTATTTTAGCGGCTGAAGACTTTGACTTATGAACTATTTCGTACGTGTCTGCAGCCACTTGCAGCATTAAATTCCCTAGTCAAACAGTTCTTTATGTGTTTGGTCTGAAATGTGTAGTGATAAGGACAGTTTTACCACAATTGTGATACATCATCCTAGACTGCTCTTCCAGATTTAACTCGTCCTTAGTGAATCTGCTCTGCATGGCGTGCAATTTCAACAACCAGTGCCGAAGCAATGTGCATGGTGATTTCCCAGACATTCTTTATGTATGGAAGATAATGACATATCCTTGAAAGTGTTGTAGTTCGAGTGTTCCGGGGAACATGGAAGGGTAGAGTCGTATACAAGCCTTCGAGTAACTATTCTGCATTCACTGGCCTCACGCTTTGCTCCCTCTGGCTGTCTGCAATAACTCTGGTTTCGTTGAAGATCGCTGTGAAAGCTGGTATTCCTTGCCGTCATTTCATCGCCAAGAGCAGGCAGTTATTGCTTCTTTCCTTTCCGTCTGCCTTGTATATCATAGGAGACTGTGAGGGACAGGTGAAGGGAATTCTGGGGCATGTCGTTCTTTACAATGACAAACGTGCCAAAAACATCTATGAATTGCGTGGGCCGGATAGACATTTGGTGGATTCTAGGTGAATTCCTTAGTGCAGTCAACGTACTGTATCCGATTTGGTGGATTCCAGACGTTGCAGTGGGCTGGGCGGGCAAATTGATCGAAATTTGATAGAACATGCGTCGTCTGGCGGGGTCTCCTATCTCAAGTGGTTAGAGCGCTGAGTTTTCGACAGTTGGGTCAATGTAATTGACAAACGTGTCGTTAACATAAAGTCTTCATAATACCCGTCTGTGCTTAATGAAGGCAATCTTTTCTAGTTGCCAAAAGAGCGGTTCTGTAAATAAACCGGAGATTGTTGAGCCGATTGGAGTTTTCGCTGTTTGCTCATTAGCCTTTTCAGTAAATTCGAAGGAGGCATTTTGAGAGAATTCGAACAGGCGTACATGGTGCTCAATTTTCAGTGAATTTTGGTTCATGTCGTATGTCTCTGTACGAATTAGTGCACTAAGCTCGGTGAAGTGGATATGAATAATGGCTTCACTCCGTCACGGACCATGATCTCTTTCGACATAATGCTCCGGCCTCGAAGGCTTACGGAGGATTAAAGGGTTGATAGGACTCACCCAGAGTATATTCGTCGTCGTCCCAAAATAGCGGATATTTTTTCAATAATTTTGGACTTGACTTGTCGTTGCGCTTGTATTCATGGTTTTATATCTTTCCTGTGAGTAAAATCACGTATTTATGTATGCATCAAAGATGTCACATACATCCATGATATTTTTTTAATGTGAGATTCATACTTTGCACGCGGCATTAGTTACAAAACAGATAGGAGGATTTATGTGATAGATAATTCGCGATTTCAAAAATTGCCTAACAGACGTTTTGAATGCGAAAAATGCTCATTATCAAAATCGGACCCTTAAAGACGACGCAATTTTCTACGGAATGAGCACGAAAATACTTTTCGGCATGTTTACGATAAAATACATTCAAATGTTTAAATGCACCGAAAATCGACCGGAAAATCATGCAATTTTTACAGCTAATTTTCACAGAGTTACGTCCTTATTAGTTGTCGAAAAGGATGTCAGTCGGAAGCCGACACGTAAGTGCTACTGAAATATCTTGTGACAATTTTGCGAGACAGTTCATCTCACAACTCTACTTAAGTAACCATTTCTAATCAGGAATACATTTGAGATGGCACACGCACTGTAGTCCAAATGACTTGCAGAAACTTTAGTGTTATATGCATCTACCTCGCCAAATTATAAATGGGCATGATAGTTAGGGCGACGAATGGCCACATTAAATACCTAGTTTATAGCATTTCGGTGGAATATACAACAGGGTAATGTTAGTGGTTTTCACCTGGTAGCCTTTTCACTGTAGGAACACATCTTTGCGTTGTCTGTCGAACATATTTTTTGATTTCTTCATTTATAGAAGGCCTGATGGAACAATTCGTAGAAGTGTAGTTCGAGAGAAAACATGGACATGGCGATATTCTTGAGAGTGTTTTTTTCGAGTGTTCCGAGGAAGCATGTCAGGGCAGTGTCTCATAAACGCTTTCAGGTAGTCCTTTACATTGGACAGTCGGGGAGATTTTGGAAAAGTTAAGATAGTCCTCTATGACAGAGACTTATGCATACCAGCACAGAACTCACAAACCAGTGCAGTGACAGGTCGACTACAATAACGGCTTAGAGAATACCGGCACAAAAAATGATCATGCAGCGCGCAATCCACGAAGTGAAAGTAACTGACACTACCCTGTTGTATATTCTACCATGAAAAACCATAAACCAAGTGTTTACTGCTATCCGTCGTCGCTCTAAAATCCATCCCAATTTATAATTTATCAAAGTGGATGTATTAATACCTACAGTGCCTTCCATCCTACTGGGCTACAGTGGCTCTGCCATCTCACGAAGTGTCAACCCAGATTCCGAAATTTTTCTCTTATGAGAAATGATTTCTTAAACAGAGTCGTAAGATACACAGTCGCGCAGCATAATCACAAGGTATTTCATTTAAATTTAGTGGCAGGCTTTTGAATGACCTTTTTAGCCATCTGCAAACGTAAATGTAAAAATGACTGCTCACATGGTACGATATTTCTTTTAATCTTTGGGGCCCTTATACATTTGAATTTATTTTATAAAAAACAAGCATAAATGTATTTTTATTTTCAGTCCGTAGAAAATTATGTTTTCTTCAAAGCTTGTCTTTAAGAAAGGAATATTTTTTGCAGTCCAAAGTTTTTGGTTATGCAATTTTTTCAATCATGAAATGTCTATCCTTGAACTATCCTATCTGTACATTTGCTAATGCTGCTTGCAAAGTATACAAAATATTTCACCTTGCAAAAATATTATGACCGTATATGACATCTTATATGCATACCCAGATAAATGATTTTTTTACAGGGAAGACATGAAACTCGAAAACTGAAAAGCCTGCGTACAAGCGCAACAATGAACCAATTTCGAAATGACTGGGAAATTAAGGTTTATCATGACAAAAAATCGGCTATTTTCGACGACTATTCTACTGTGCCTCTTTTCAACCAACTCAACAATCCGCGTCAACCTCCTGTGTCTGAGGATTATATCGAACAAAATCATGGTCACTGACCGAGTAGAATCATTATTCATATGCATCTCATCGCAGTTGGAATACGAAGTCTTACGGAGGACACCTGAAAAGACATACAACATGAATCCGAATTCATTCAAAATTGAGCCCCCATGAAAATGTTTAGACCCTTCCAAAATACCTACTTCAATTTTGCTGAAAAGGCCAAACAGACTACAACGTAAACTTCAATGGACTCACAGATCACCGGTTCATTTACAGAAATGCTCCTACAGAAACTAGAAAGAATTACCTTCATATAGCATGGGCCAGTATTTGGAAGCCGTTTCGCTGACAAAACGTTTGTCATTGGAAAGAATGACATGCCCAAGAATGCCCTTAACCTGCTTAACGCAGTCTTTTCTGATTTAAATCGCAGAAGGAAAGAATAAGAGCAACAGCTGTTCATTCTTGATGTGCTCGTTAGGCGCAGTCCCAACGATGACATAATAGATACCAATACCATGCAGCTCTTTGGTTTTCTCAGAAACGAAGTTTTGAAACAGAGCACTTCAAACAGATTCAGACTTATTGAAAGAATCCAGGGAGGAACACGTGAGACCATTGACTGCAGAATAGGCGCCAGAATGCGTTTATAAAATGCTGCCTTTGCATGCTCTCTCGGAACACTCGAACAACAACATTCTCAAGGTTATGACATTATCTGTCATATATTAGGTAGGTCTCGGGAACCATTATGTACATTGATTCGGCACTGGGTGTTCGAATTGCACGCCATGCACGACAAATTCGTTAAAGACTAGTTAAATCTGGATGAGCAGTCTGGGATTATGTATCACCTTTGTGGCAAAACTGCCCTCATAACTACACATGTCAGTCAAAACGCATTGCGAGCTGTCCGACTAGACGACGTATTGTTGTAAGTTGCTGCAGACGCTTAAGAAACAGTTCATAAGTCAAAGTCCGTAGCCGCTGAAGTAGTTGTCCACTTTAGATGCTACACTGTTAGGGAATCGACTGAAATATGAACCTCAGTTAAGAACTCAGTCAGTCGGTGTATAGATCTGACACCGATGTTCAAAGCCCTTTCTAGTCTGGTGACTGGAGTTTTCTAGATTATTTGGTACCTTCGAGAACGTCGTCCGTTTTGTTGCTAATATTGTCTCTACCGATGGACCTCTGCAGGATTTTAGAAGTTCAAAATAACTTTGAAATTATTCCGAGCGGTCGGTCGGTGTCTTTTAGAATACACGCGCGCCTTGAAATCATGAATTCATTTTTGCAAATTTAAATGTGTAATTTAAAGATGGGTATCTAAATGCGGTTTTTAACATCTAATTTTATTTTCAAAAAATAAAATAATATTACATACTAGTCTAAATGACTGTTAGTTATCATTAGTCGCTTAATGAATACAGTTCCACACGCACGCCGCCGTATTAGACAAGCAAAAACCTTACCCTGGCTAGGTCTATTAGTTTGCAGGGCAGCAGTAATTAATTACCTTCCTTATATTTACGCTCAATAACAGATCGCGAACGTGATGGAACTCAAAAGAAAAGGGCTAAGAGATAAACACTAACTACGGTATCTGTCAATAGTTTACCGACCCCTAAACTAAATGTCCTTAATGCCGTCTTAGTGCTGCCAATCTTGACGACTGAAGGCAACATTGGCCTCCAAATTTACCGGCCACACCACATTGTTTAACAACCTCCACAACTGGCAAATAAAAAAATCGGCTCTACGCGTGTATACAATGATAAAATAATCCAGTTTTACCAAACGTAATTTGTTTAATACGATAACATATCAATTGTTGTTGCCTCAGATACGTATTTTTCCCTGCAAATTTCGTTGGCCTACACCATCCTTAACATTTAATCATGCTTGTTACATTGAGCTGACGGCGTGTCCCAACTACTAGAAACTGCTAACAAATAAATTCTCTTAAAAACTTGCAGAGGTGTTTTGAAAGAAACAAGGTAAAGAGGTCGTGCTGACCGAGTGCCCAGTCAGGTTAATCCAGGCGATTTGACCTACAGATCCTGCAGATCTCACGCATTTCCCACATTTGACCACCTGATAACATGCTTTAAGTGAGACCACAAAAACATGTCATGCAACAGTAAAGTAACTTGTTGGGACGTTAACATAGGAAGCCAGTTTCAGAAAACGTGCGCTTTATACTATTTATTATAAGGCCTGCACAGTAATATAAAAGGGAATAGAGCAACAAAAGTTAAAGTAATGAATAAAGAGTAAATTTAGGGAGAGGGATGAGGGCGTTCATTGATCAGAATTTATATCCTTGTCTTATCGGGAGCATAGGGAAGGGGCTGTGTTTGTTAATACTTAACTACATCTCTATTTCGTCGCTGTAATGCAACATCGCGGAAAATGTGAACAAGTAGACTGGATTCTGTTTCGACTAGGGGAGCTCTATGCGAGCACAAGTTTGGGTCGACTATCCGTATTGTCACTGCCTCTGCCCTCACAAGTCTCTTCTGCGGAGGGAATGTTATAGGTGACTCGGGATGATTATTTTACGTCTATCCGGTGTCCGATTTCAAACAAATGGGCCTTTATCACGCTACAGATGGAATTTTCAGTCCTCTGATTAAGCCAGATAGGAGAGTACGCTCGCACCCGCTTGGATGTGCTTCTACTTGATCGACCATGTGAAGGCGTATATGCACATCGAATAGGTCCGAAAGAGCATTCTTTTCTTACCTTCAAAGTGAAGACTTGGAATCTTTGTGAAAACTAGTCTTGTTCTAGCAAATGGGTACGTGTGCTCGATAGCGACGTTTAAGTAACAATGTTATAGTTCGCCCGTTTGATCCCCTCATAATGGCAGTGTGGGAACTAAGCCCTACTTCTCAACCGTCGACATCCCAGATTTTAGGGACGTTATTCCGACTATCAACTGATAAATTATTCGTAAAAGCCGTTTCTTCAGAGGACGTTTAGCATATTGTCAATTTTGTCCTCCTGGCTTGGTTATTGAGGCAACGGACTAAGCATCGTTTCTGACTTAGGGGACAAAACTCTAGAAATCTGTGTATCGCCTTGTTAATGTTTTCTCTCGTAATATACTTCTACGAATTGTATCATCAGGCATTCTATAAATTAAGACGGCAGAAAAATACGTTCGACAGACAGCATTGAAGAGGAGATTAGTAGGATCCGGAACTTTTTCCCGAGAACGGGTATGCTGACAGGCTTATTGCAATGAATACGACTGGAAAAACCCACAACACCGGCTCTTGAAAACCTTCTCAAAGTTCCTTTTAAAGGGGATGTTGCAAGTGAACTCTTAAGAAGACGCTTTATTCAACTGTCTCACGAACTTATCTACCTGCAAGTGTCGGAATACTACTATCTTCTAACCCTATTTTACGCAAAAATCGTACAAATAGGTTGTCATTTCAGACTACCTCAATGTGCATCTAATACTTCACTTGCTCCTGGAGGAGTAGGGTATATTAGTCGCATGAGTCAACGCCTCTTCATAAAAGAATACTAGAATCCCTCCGGACATGGATGGGAAGATGCGGAACTAAGAGCATAAACGGCGCTTCTCTGGCGTGTATCGTTCTTTCGGAGAATCAGATGGTTGCCAACAATGATTTTTCGTGCAATGTAACCGGTCCCCTCGAGGTAACCTAAGCGGCTGGGCCAGCGCCCGATAGAAATAGCAGATGCGACCGCAATCAGGTTACGAAAACCGGCTTTGTGCGCACAGAATTACCTCATCTAGGCTCAGCGCTTACCGTAGTAAATGGTCGACTAACTGCGTGCATATCTTCGCGTCCCCCGCTTTCACCGGTCGTGTGTTTAAACGCAGACTTTAATCAATTGCTGTAATTGTTTATATGATTGATATATACCCCGTTTCCATGTAAGTGTACTGGTACGGTGATCTATTTCCAGCATACTAGCTATTCCTATGCCATTATGCAAAAAACTCCGAGCGAATTGACCTCAGTAAACTGACAGACGTGAATGAGCGGGTATTTTGGAGGCTGCAGTAGGGAGAGACAATGATGATGATGATGATGATGATGATGATGATGATGGTGGTGGTGGTGATGATGATGATGATGATGATGATGATGATGATGATGATGATGATGATGATGATGATGATGATGATGATGATGATGATGATGATGATGATGATGATGATGATGATGATGATGATGATGATGATGATGATGATGATGATGATGATGATGATGATGGCGGTGGTGCCAGGAGCGTAGTAATGTTGTTTCTGATACTGCGGTTGCTGCCGCTGCTGCTGCTGCCGTCAATGTCCTTTTTTGATTTTTCGTTTTGTAACAAAACACTCACTCTGCCGAACGCCTTTGAATTTGGAATCACCCGTAAATAACGCTGATCTCTCGTAGCGGGGAAGCGGCGACTTGAATGACAATAAGAAATGATTCATTAACATACCATCAAATTACCTAACTGTATCAAAACCTGCTTTCGTGGCAGCACTTAAAGCATGCTATCATATAATAAGATGTGGTAAATCTATGAGGTCTGCAGTGTCTGCATGTCAAATCGCCTGGACTGACCCGACCGGGCACTCTGTCAGCACGGCTTAGTCACCTTGTTTCCTAGAAAACACGTCTGAGAGTTTGTCAGAGAGTAAATGTGTTTACAGATTGTAATAGTTGGGACATGTCGAAGAATTCCCTTACCTTATCCACGCTTACTTTGTTCTGCAAAGATTTTCGACTTATTATCTCCTTGGCAATAAAAAGAGCTTGCAGGAATTCGCGTGTGGACAAAGGGGTCTCCAAAATTTGCGATCCGCCATTGCAGGTTAATATAAGCAGGGTAAGTTATTACTGCACTCCAAACTGGTCGACCTATTCAGGGCAAATTTATGCTTGTGAAGTAATGCGGTATGCGTGTGGTCTACATTGTTTGCCGCTGGAACTTTGTTGATCAAATAACTAATGCTAATGAACATTCAGTTGGATTAGTACGTAATATTGCTTTAATTTTTGGACATTAAAGAGATACCGATACCTATATTCAAACTAAACGCTTAATTGTGCGGAAGCGAGTGCTTGTATTCCAGATGTGCGCATGAGCAAAAAGTAAAAACACTGGCCAAGTGTGCTGAACAACTTTATTTTTATGTTGAGCTTCCTAAATCGTGCAGACGTCCATTAGTAGATATAAGATGGGCCACAAAACAAACGACAGTTATCGAAGGTGCTAGCCAATCTAGAACATCTGCCATCGGTCTGCAGGCGACTGGAAAGGGCTCTGAACACGGGCGCCAGATCTATACATCAACTGACTGATTTCTCATCTAAAACAACCGATTCATTCTATTCTCGACCTGTCTTGCTTCTTACGTGGGCGATTATTTTATCGGCTGCGGACTTCGACTTATTACCTATTTTGCACGTGTCTGAAACCACATGCAATAATGCGTCGTCCAGTCGAAGAGCTCGTAACGCATTCAGTCTGACGTGTGTAAGGACAGTTTTGCCACAAATGCGATACATCATCCCAGTCTGCTTTTCCAAATTTAACCCGTCTTTAATTTTTATGAATCTGCAGTCCATGCTGTGCAATTTCAACACTCAGTCCCAAAGCCTATTCATTTCCGAGACGTTTTTAACGAAAGGCAGAGAATGCCATAGACTTGTTGGTGTTACTGTTATTGTTCGAGGGTGACGAGGCAGCATGCAAGGGCAGCGCCTTATAAATGTCTTCTGGTAGTCATCTTCATTTAACCGTCGCTGAGATATCGGAAGAACAAAGAGTCACCTTCATAGCAGAGATTTATATATATATATATAGTGGTAGGGGGCGCTCACCGATCGTTCATACGGAACTCACTCGTTCCGTTGTGCCTTAAGAGCTCTCTCTCGAGCCCAACCAGCAGCCGCACAGCGGCGCATGATACATAGGCAGAATAACATTACCGCGAGTTCGAGGCTCGGGTGTTCCACACTTCGGGCTTGGGTATGGCTGGCTGACGACGGCTAATAAGCCAGAAATGGCCATTCCAGTCTCCCTTGTCTTTGTCGGTAATGTTATTCTGCCTATATATATATATATATATATCAGCCGAGAATTAAAAAAACAAAAACAGTATCAGATCGACAAAATAAGGCACTTAGAGAATACCGACTGAAAAATATTGGCCTGTACCGCGAACGCCGCAAAGTAAAAGCCACTGACATCACCCCTTAAGGCATTCTACAAATTAAGACATCAGAAAAATATGTTCAACAGACAACGCAGAAATGTGAGCATACAGCGCGAAGGTCGCAAAGACAAAGCCTATAACATTACCCTGTTGTATATTCCACCGAAATGCCATAAGTTAAATGTGCGATGTGGCCAGTCGTCGCTCTAAAACCATCCGCATTCATAATTTGACAATTTGGATGCGTTCAAGTCTAATGTTCCTCCAAGTCAGTTGGACTAAAGGGGAGGTGCCATCTCATGAAACAGTAACCGAGATTCTCAAATGTATTCCTGATCAAAATTGGTTACTTCAGTGGAGTCATGAGATAAACCGTCTCGCAACAATATCGCAAGATATTTCAGTCGCACTTGGGTGCCGGTGTTCGAATGACATTCTTTTTGATACCTTATAAATACGTCCCTCAGAAAAAAAAGGTACGATTTCCCTGTCGATTTTCGATGCTTTTATGCATTTGAGTGTATTTTATGGAAACCATGCTTAAAACTATTTTGTGCACAGTCGGTAGAAAATTACGTCTTCTTTGAGGGTTCGATTTTAATAAAGTGTATTTTTTGCATTCGAACCGTCGATTATGCAATTTTTAAATTGAAAAATATCTATCACATAAATCATCCTATTCGCATATTTACTAATGCTGCTTCCAATGTATGCAATTCACATTACAACAATATCATCGACGTATATGACATTTTAGATGCATACATAGATACGTGATTTTCCTTACAGAGACAATATGGAACCCAGAATAAAAGTGCAACGGCCTGTCAAGTTCAAAATTTTTGAAAAATATCCGCTATTTTTGGATGACGACGAATTGACGCTGTCCGAGTTCGATCAAACTTTCAATCCCCGTTAAAAAATACGTCGTCCCCTACCAGCAGGTAAATTAAAACCAGCTTGTGGTCGGCTAATTTGTGGCACATCGACTGCCATGCACGACATTCCGAAGCCTCGAAATGTCGACTTTAGACCGCATTTAAGCACGTTAGCTTGCCCCGTGGAATGCCAAATGGGCGTGTGTGTGATATAGACTTAGAGCAGACAAAATTTCTCTTTGGAAGTTGAGTTAGGTGAGAAGTCAATATCAGACGCAGGATTGCATATTGCATACTGTTGCTTAATGAATTCCACAAAAGTAGTGCCGATTTACCAGTCATGACAGCGATGCCGTCCGTTTAATAACTGCACCCCCTTACGGAATTCTTTCGTAAACGGCGAACGCTAGGGCTCTTCTCCCCTTCCACTTAAAAGATTTGAACGACGTCTCCAAGCCAATTGACCAAAACATTTAACCGTACATCGCATCGCGCGAACATGCATTTAATCTGTGCATTAATTTTTCCTAATGTATAAACGTCCGGTGGGGTCTCGTAGATCAGGTGGTTGTACTAAAGTCTTCCCCTTGCTGTTGTACGTTCGCATCCCACCAAGGCGCCGAGTTTTTCACAGTTGGGTCAGCATTATTTAAAATCTGCCTGATAGACGTCTGGTTGATTCTAGGTAAATTACTTAGGATATTCAGCTTGGGCAGACATCTTCCTATATCGGCTTTACTGTATTCCAGGCGTTGCGTAGGCTGGTCGGTTAATTTGACCCAAATGCATAAATACAATTCACGGCTCAGGGGGGGTCCTCGTAGCTCAGGTGGCTAGAACGTTGGCTTCACTAAAGCCTTCCCTTGCTGTCAGGGATTGGAATCATGGTCTCACCCTGTGGTGGAGCACATAGTGGACATCACCGGTCACGATGCTGGAACTGCCATTTCGCATGTATGTGTCGTTTTTGAGCGACCACATCCTCAAAGTTTATCTACTCTTTTTTATACATACATTAATGTGGAATAGGTGAGGTCGTGTGTTTGTATTTTATTTCTTAAATCACGACAGGCATTGCCCCCCATGTCAAAGTATGCTAAGTTCAAAATCAAATACACAAACGTAAATAAGTATGTGAGAGGTTGACAGATGACTTATTCATTTTAATGAACATATAACGCAACGTAAGTATAGAAGTAAAGGGGAACACCTGGGGAGACATTTTAACGAATAGCAGTCGTACTTCTTTCACAAAATATCCTCCACCGCACAAAAAACTCTTTAAGCATGTTTCTTTCATACTATGGTTTTACGAAATTAGCTCTTTCGTTTTCTGCTGCCAGCTTTAGCACGCCATCGGAATCTTCGAATTAATCTTTTCTAGTGCAACCTTTAAATATGCATCAAATTTCGCCTTGAGTGTTCCTCCGAAGAAAAATTGATGATCGTAGATTCTGCCATTCCCAACGCCTGTTGCGGAAACGTAGTCAACTTGACAGTTGCTTGCTGGCCAATGCTTGTCCGTCCACCCATGAACGTCAAAACGCACCGCCATTTGTGCGAGCTTCGATGTAAGACTGGGAGACCGAAGCAGAAACTTGTCCTAATCAAACAAAAATTAAGTCTGGAAGCTCCATTACGAGCTGGGCCATGAAATCCGTTAAACAGATATTCAAATGTCACACGTGTTTGAAGAGTATAACTTACCCTCTCTACGTACAAATTAGCTGCAAGAAGTACATTTCGACACTCATATTTCAGTGAATCCAAATTGTGGAACACACGACAACCAGTCAGCCTTAGAAAACGTCCAAGCTCAACAAACATAGAATCGCCGCGTTTATCGAATGAAAATGACCTAATTTGTTTATTCAGAAGAATAAAACTCCGCCGAAGGAATCCAGGTATGTTCATGCTTACCTAATCAAGAAAGAATTTTGCTAATTAATGCCAAGTTGTAACTTACAACTGTGTAGGACACTTTACAAGTCATTTCAAAATTCTCAACTTAATGGAAGTAAGTTGAGTACTACCTATACATGTTGATGTATTTCTATGCGAACGGACTTAGAATGGAATTATGAAGCACTTCGAGGTGGTCCCAGGAAAAGTGAAATACACTGTGCATGATTACGATAATTAAAGCAAAATCTCTAAACAGTCTAATGCTTTACTGAAGACGCCAGAGCTACCACTATAAGCAAGTTTATGTCGAAAACCAAGATTTTGCCGATTCTGACGGGGGTCAGGCAAAATACGAAGAAACAATTAAAGATACAGCACTACTCTTGAGCGTCAGAAAATTCGTCTTCTAGCATAAAAAATCCGCGAAATGCCTTTAATGATATTCCCGAGATAAAGAACTTTTTTCATCTGAATATGCGATTGATTAGAACTCGAGGTGGTCGTAGATAATGCAGGCGATTCAGATGACACAGATATGGAGAAGGCGGGGACTATCTCACTTCCACAAAACATCTTTATGTTCCTTTTAAAAATGCTAAAATTATTAATCTTGTGTTGGCTTTTATTGGAAGATTAGAAGCGACCGCTAGTCAAATAAAACAAGCATTAATATCCTGCTTCATTCCTAAGCTAGGCGCGTCGACAATGCTATGCACTAATTTAGTAAGCATTATGGCATCTCAGTTGAAGTTTTATAACGACACTAACAAGAGTTAGAATAAATGGAAATGGACTACTATGACCAGATATTTAAAAATAACTCACACTTACCTGTTTGCATGCTAGAAGCAATTGGACAAAAGCTAAGACGACTGGAAACAGTGCAACAGTCCTCATCAGCCAGCAAATCTCTCCGATAGTTGAGCGATATTTACTTTTATATTATTCCTCAGTCACTGTGTCCAATCGCTCACATGTTTTAAACTGTACACACGCACGCTTTGTTTGGAATCTCTCACTGAAAAATTGATCATTTTTCAGCATCCAACGTACACGGAGTGGATGCTGCTTGCTTAATCCTCCTAAATGGGTAAGGATTGCGCACACACTTAATCATGACCTATAGCACGTGTCCATGATCAAAGAGTTCAAAGCATGCCTTGCTTTATTTTCTCAACGGACTGGAGCTTTTCGAAATAAGGTAGACAGTCACAAGAATGTCTGTGTTTGCAAACGTATATGGCCGCCTAGGCAGTTGCTGCTTGAACAAGAATCAATGCGGGATTTGACACAGACTTCTAGATTCAGTCCCATCCCTTTCGCAATTCAAAGGTCAAGAATGAGAGTTTCAATCGAAATGCGTGCTGTCAGATTTGGTAAATAGTTCCCGTACACATAGGTTTAGCAGATATGTTCATAATAAGCTTTTGATGAACTAAACCTG
>CACRXP010000377.1:294454-322201 GCA_902702965.1 Spirometra erinaceieuropaei | reverse complement strand
ACCTACTTGAGGCGTGAACACGCGTCCTGCCGGCCATAAGTTCAACTCCCTGACCAACGAGCCAGTGAATCAATGATTATGACATTGAATTTCTAATCAATGGATTGCAGATACGAGCCCTGGGGCGGTTGCAACTACCTAGGGTTTGATATGGCTGTCTGATGTCGGTAAATACATTCCATTCTTTCCCGTCTTTTCGGTAGGAAGTGTTGTTGGCGGATTTGAATTCCCATACTTGTCCCACTTAGGAATCATTCGGAGGTCTCCATAGGTTCGAAACCGCGACAGCAAAGGCAAGGTTTTAGAAGAGCCAACGCTACAGCCATCTCAGCTCCAAGGGCCCACGGGAAGCCGTGATTGTATTTGCATTTGGGTTAAGTTGCCCGCTCAGCCTGGTAGTCATCTGGTAGATTTTAAACTAACGGTTTAGGAAAACCTGTTTGGACACTCAGATTTCTGTATCATAATTGGTGGATTTTGAAGCTTTCGCGTTTCCGTCATCACAGCACTGCGATTGCTGCGCCTACCCCTCTTGATTTATTTAGCGTCGCCGCCCGCATCCTATTACAGTCGTGCTTGACGCACGAACTTTGACCTGCACTTTTGCTGAAAACCGGCTTTAACCTCCCTGAGAGTGAGTGCTGGCCGAATTGCGAGACCTTTGTTCCGCTTTGCAGCCGGAGTAGTTGTAGGTATGTAAGCGTGCCTGTTGGCCTCCCCGCGTCAGTGTGCGGACTGCTCAGTCGTCGGTTTTTGTGCTAGTTTTTCTTAGCTTTGCAGACATGTGAAGACTGATTGGTGATTAAATTTGATCGCTAAATGGCATAATCAACCGAGCTATGGACCTATATTCATATATATATATATACATCCATATATATATATATATATCTGAGAAGAAGAGGCGATATCGGGACTCATGGTTGTGTTGTCCTGACGTTTCAAAAACAGACCAGCTTTCATATTCGTATGCGATTAACGTACGGCGTCACACAGTATTTATAGGGGTTGACAGATGACAGTCATGTTAACACGATGTTAATTATACGGAGGTTGTCGTGACTCGACTAATTGCTAATTGCTCTCATACGCACAGGGATCGTCATTGTCGTCGCCGGGGCAGAGAGGGAGGGAGGCTGACTGCTGTCAATCTGCATGTCTCTCGTCTTGGGGCGGCATTTGAACGTTAATGGTCATCGCCCGCATTCGCGTTGACCTTAGTTGACGTCCTGGATTGTTAGTCTTGATTGCTGCCCTCTGACCGAATTTCTCCCTGTCTGCCGGAGTAGTGTTTGTTGCAACAGCATTGATGACTGAGTCTTTGTCCGGCCTAATTTGCGGTGTGGTTACGTGTACGTTCGTCATATGTTCTCCCATGCTTGGATTCACGTCTGACCTAACTTTCTGCTTGCTCCTTCGTTCGTTGAGCTGCGTCCGGAGGGCTTAGTAGGTTGCCGGAAGGACAATACAGCGGCTTATTGAGGTAGCCTCTCTAATGCCAGGCCTCGATTGTTTCCTTGGCTACGCGGTCATTTTCTCGACCCAGAATTTCGGTGTTCTGGAGGGCGAAAGTGTATCCAGAGTCCGCGTAGTGCTCCGCCACCAGAGACAATGGGTCCATTCCTCTCACTGACCGTATGTGTTCGATAGCACGGTTGATTAGCTGTTCGCCTGTCTCTCCGACGTAGTTTGCTTCACAAGAGTTACACTGGACATGTTAGTTGATATTTTTCGTCTCACCTCGTGGCAGGGAGCCATAGGGCGCATAACAAAATGTCGAATGGTTGAGTCTGGTCGATGAGCGATTCCAAACCCTTAGGGACTTAGGAGACGGGAAACTGCCTCAAACATATATATATACATATATATTGTGGTAGGTGGAGCTCACATATATATATATATATTTAAAAGCAAATACGTCCATTGAAAAAAGGAGAGAAGTTTATTGAGGAAATTTTCGAATTCAGTTCCCCGTGTCGTCGTCGGATTCGAGTGAATGTGCAGAAAACAATTAACATTTCAAAATTGCTGCAAAATCATTACTCGTTTGGTGCTTCAGCCAGTAAGCGGCCGTCGTGTGCGTCAGTCCGTATTGATCAACTTTCGTCTCTTGCACTTTTCCCTGAGATTTTTTATACGTGGCATCTAACTCGCTATGCCTGTTGATGCATGACTCATCGGACTGCATGACTTCAAGAAACTCTCGGCCTTTTTTAGATTGGCAAACTCCGACGATGCGAGTTTTGTCCCATGCGAAAGTGTGCCTAGCCCTATGCTTAGGGTGTACATACTGAGATCGTAAAGTAGTCGTCGGCCTGAGCGCCGCTTTTATCTGGTGTTTCCTTGAGTGTCTTTCGACGAGTTCAGACTCATTCCTGATGCAAGGAGGGATTCGCCAAGTTTTTGCTTTGGGCGCTTGATTGAAACTATCCAGTTCGTTTGTTTTTATCTCTTGTTGCCTCATGCATCGACATACGAAATCTCTAGGGTAACTGTTCTGGGAAAATAATTCGAACAGGTAGGTTAGTTCAACTTTGTAACTTTCTTCATCAGAGCATTGTGTTTTTGCTTGATGAACCAGACTGTTGACCGTTCTCCGCTTGTGAGAGATCGGACTGTTGATCTTTTAGTGTGGAATTATTTCCGCAGATGTTTCTTTGAGGAAAACGGACGTGTGTAATGCCACGTCAGTCTTTTGCTGTACGAAAACATCTAGAAACGGGAGGTTATTTTCAAGTTCTTTTTCCAACGTGAATTTAATTCACGGAACGGTTGAATTGATTGAGTTGTGGAGTATTTCTAGTTGATCCGTTTTCACGACGACAAACGTGTCGTCTAAATATCGCACCCATAACTGAGGGTTAACTAATGGAAGAGCCACCGATTCCAATTTCTGCATGGTCACCTCTGCAAGAAAGCCAGATATGGGTGATCCCATCGGGGAACCTTTAGTTGTTGATAATAATCGTGATCGAACGAAAAATTGGTTTCTAACCAAATATCCATAAGTTCAAGTAAGGCAGCTGCAGGAGCATCCGTGTCATAGGATTTTAGGGTTCATCTGTGCATTGCCTTCCAAAATCTAGCGGTATGGATTTGAATTAAAAAACGACATCAAAGGATTGCATTATCTCATCCGCGGAAATTGTGATTCCCATCACTAGCTATAGAAAATCTATGGAATTTTGAGTGAAGTTTCACAGTCTACCGTAAGTGGGTGGAGTTGGGGTAATTGCCACTTAGAAATTTGTAATTGGTTGCACCGATAAATGATACTATCGGTCGCAGTGGTACCTCAGGTTCGTGAACTTTGGGCAATCCGTAGATTTTGTTAACGGTGGGTTTAGATTGTCTCAGAGATCTTGCAATGTCTCCTGGCAGTTTTTCCAGTCACGTGAGGCGCTTCAGCAATTTATCAATCGATGAATTCTGTCCCTTTGTAGGGTCCGTGGAAAGAGCGTTATCCATTGAACTGTCTTCTTCATATATATATAGGCAAATTGGTATTACCGACAAAGACAAGGTAGAATGGAATGGCCATTTCCGGCTTATTAGCCGTCGTCAGCCAGCCATACCCAAGCCCGAAGTGTGAAACACCCGAGCCTCGAACTCGCGACCTGTTGGTTTAGAAGTCCACGCCTCTACTCATCGGGCCACGAGCCCGTTGCCCTGTCGGTTTTCGATCGGGAATATACAGTGGTAGGGGGCGCTCACCGAGCGTTCATACGGAACTCACTCGTTCCGTTGTGCCTTAAGGGCTCTCTCTCGAGCCCAACCAGCAGCCGCACAGCGGCGCATGGTATATAGGCAGAATGCTATTACCGACAAAGACAAGGGAGACTAGAATGGCCATTTCTGGCTAATTAGCCGTCGTCAGCCAGCCATACCCAAGCCCGAAGTGTGAAACACCCGAGCCTCGAACTCGCGACCCTTGTCTTCGTCGGTAATAGCATTCTGCCTATATATCATGCGCCGCTGTGCGGCTGCTGGTTGGGCTCGAGAGATAGCCCTTAAGGCACAATGGAACGAGTGAGTTCCGTATGAACGATCGGTGAGCGTCCCCTACCACTGTATATTCCCGATCGAAAACCGACAGGGCAACGGGCTCGTGGCCCGGTGGGTAGAGGCGTGGACTTCTAAACCAACAGGTCGCGAATTCGAGGCTCGGGTGTTTCACACTTCGGGCTTGGGTATGGCTGGCTGACGACGGCTAATAAGCCAGAAATGGCCATTCCAATCTCCTTTGTCTTTTTCGGTAATGCCATTCTGCCTATATATACTGCTGCTGCTGTCTGCTGCGCTCATGTAGGTTTTTAAGGCCACTGCGACCAGACCTTGCAGACATTTCTGCGTAATTACGATGGTAAACCTTGTATGCCGGAAGGGGTCGAAATGGCTTCTGAAAACTGAAATCCAAATATGAATCCTCTTTCGGCAATTTTTTTCTTCTAGAATGTTCTTCCCTTGAAGGACGAAACCAGTCAGTTTTACCATGCGTATCAACGTCTTGTATTTGTTTCAAGAGTTTGCTCGAACGATCAAAATTGGAGTTTTCGGCTTCAGTAAAATTGTCTATCAGCCAATATTATTTCGAATCCGGTCTTTTGATTCCAGCCACTGCTCACTATCCTGGGTGTTATACACTCCAATTTGAGTGGATGCCATCCTTGCAAATTGCATTTAAGGGACTTTGGCCTAACTATCATACTGCTGAGTGGAAGCCTAATGCTCATACATGCTGTTGTCATTGCATTGAAAAAGCAGTTATTGAAACCATGAGAAAGGAACCGGGCGGCAACTACGGATCCCTGACATCCGATTATTGATTTAACTCTTCAGTCATCTTTCCAACATATCCGTCCGCATTGTGGTTCCTAATCGTATGCGAGACCGGAATTACAAAACAGCATCGTCGCGCAGGTAAGGAGAATTCAGAGGCATGTCCTTTACAATGACAAACGTGCCAAAAACATCCATGAATTGCGTGAGCTTGGCAGTGATCTGGGTGATTCTAGGTGAATTACTTAGGAAATCCTGTTTGGGTAGTCAATTAACTGTGTCAGATTTCGTGGATTCCGGACGTTGCAGTAGGTTGGGCGGGTAATTTGACCCAAGTGTGATAAAACTCGCGTCGTCCGGCGGGGCCTCGTAGCTCAAGTGGTTATAGCCTCACCCCATGGGTTCGAATCTCACCGAGGCGTCGAGTCTTCACAGTTGGATCAATATGAATGACAAAGGTGTCGTCAACAAAAGAATTTCATAATATTGTTCCATGTTGGATGAAGGCAATCTTTTCAAGTTTCTAAAAGAGCGGTTCAGCAAATAAACCGGAGATTGGTGAGCTCATGGAAGTTTTCGTTGTTTATTCAATAGTCTGTTCAGCAAAGTCGAAGAAGGTATTTTGAAAGAATTCGAACAGCCGCATGAGGTGCTCAAATTTCACTGAATTTAGGTTCTCTTCGAATGTCTTTTTAGGCGTTCTCTGCACGACATAGTACGCTAAACTCTGTGAGATGGATATGAATACTGACTTCACTCGGTCAGCGGAACATGATCGTGTTCGAATGAATCCTCCCGACATCGGAGGTTGACAGGGGAGTAAAGGGTTGATCGAAGTTAGACAGTGTAGATTCGTCGTCGTCCGAAAATAGCGGATATTATTCAATAATTTTTAACTTGATATGCTGTAGGACTTTATTCAAGTTTTCCGAAATTTAGGTTTTGAATTTTCCCTATAAGTACAATCACGTATTTATATATGCATCAGCGATGTCATGTACATCGATTATATTTTAGTTATGTTAGTTTCATAATTATCAATCAGATTTAGTAAATATTCAGATAGGAGGATTTATGTGATAGATATTTCGCGAATTAAAAATTACATAATTGACGTTACGAATGCAAAAGAATACTCCCTATTGAAATCGAACCCTTAAAGAAGACGTAATTTTCGACAGACTGAGCACAAAAATCCTTTTAACCATATTTTCGATAAAATAAATTTAAATGTATAAATGTACCGAAAATCGGCAGGAAAATCGTACCATTTAGACAGCTATTTTTCGCAGACCTTTGTCTTTACAAGGGATCAAAATGAAGGTCATTTGAATGCCGACACCTAAGTGCGACTGAAATATCATGTGGTAATGCCGCGGGACAGTCTATCTCACGACTCTGCTTATGTCACCATTTCTGATCAGGAATTATAAATAGGGATGGTTTTTTGGCGACGAATGGCCACATTACACACTTGGGTTATCACATTTAGGTAGAATATACAACAGTGTAATATCAGTGGCTTTCATTTGGCGGCTTTCGCCGTGTTCGATACAACTTTTGCGCTGCTATTCTCTAAGCGGCTCATTTAATCGATCTGTTAATGCTTTTGTTTTTCTGTATTCAGTTGGTATGTACAAGTTTATGTCATAAAGGAGAATCTCTGCTCTTCCGATATCTTCGCGACTGTTAAATGGAAATGACTACCCGAAGACATTTATAAGTCACTGACCATGCATGTTCCCTTGGAACACTCGAACAACATTATCAAGGATCTGGCATTCTCTGCCATTCATTAACAACGTCCCAGAAGCCACAAGCGCATTGCTGCGGGACTGAGTGTTGCAGTTGCACACCATACCCAGCAGAGTCACGAAAAATGAAGACGGCCTAAATCTGGAAGAGCAGTCTAGGATGGTGTATCGCATTTGTGCCAAAACTGTCCTTATAACTACACACATCAGACTGAACGCGTTACGAGCTGTTCGACTAGACGACGCATTGTTGCAAGTGGCTACAGACAAGTACGAAATAGTTCATAAGTCGAAGTCCGTAGCCGCTAAAATAGTCGCTCATGTTAGAAGCTAGACAGAGTGAGAATCGATTAATTGGGGTGTCTCAGATGAAAACTCAGTCAGTTGATGTATAAATCTGGCGCCGGTCTTCAGAGCTCTTCCCAGTCGCCTGCAGACCGGTGACGAATTTTCCAGATTGGCTATCCCCTTGGATACCTGTCGTTTAATTCGTTGCCCATCTTATATCTACTAATGGACGTCTGCACGATTTTAGAAGCTCAACAAAACATTAAGTTGTTAAGGACGCTCGGCCAGTGTTCTAACTTTTTGATCATGCGCACATCTGGAATGCAAGCATTCGCTTCCGCACAATTCCACGCGTAGTTTGACTATCGGTATATAAACGTGTTTCTAATGTCTCCCTAATTTCCAAAAATTGGAGCAATATTACATGCTAGTCCAACTGACTGTTCATCAGCACCAGTTATTGAATCAACAAAGTTCCAACGGAAAACAATGCAATGTGTGTTACCACACGCATACCGCAGTACTAGACAAGCATATATGTTACCCTGAATAGGTCAATCGATTTGGATAACGGCAGTAATTATTTTCCTTGCTACTATTAACCTGCAATAGCTGATGGGACACCTTTGTCCACAAGCGAATTATTGCAAACGTTTTTATTGCCAAGAAGATAATATGTCGAAAATCTTTGCAAAGAAAACTAGGAGTGAATAAAAAAAGAATTCTTTGGCATGTTCCAACTATTACAAACTGCAAACACATAACTTCTCTGACAAACTTGCAGACGTGCTTTCAAAGATACAAGGTAAACAGGCCGTGCTGACAGAGTGCTCAGTCAGGTTAGTCTAAGCGATTTGACCTACAGACACTGCAGACCTCATAAATTTTCCACATATGACAATATGATAACATGCTCTACGTGCGGCCACGAAAGCAGGCTTTGCTACAGTAAATTAATTTGTTGGTACGTTAACCTAAGTAATCAGGTTCAGCAAACATGCGCTTTTTACTATTTATTATCAGGCTTGTACAGTAATATAAAGGGGGTAAAGCAGAAAAGATTTAAGCAGTCAATAAAGAGTAAGTTAAGCGGAGTGAGATGAAGGTGCTCAGTGATCAGGAGTTATATCCTAGTCTTATCAGGACCATAGAGCAGGAAGGAGTTTTCTAATTAGCTACATCTCTGTTTCGTCGCTGTACCGCAACATCGCAGAAAAGTGAAGCAGTATACTGGGCTCGTTTACGGCAAGGGCAGCTCTATGCGAGCACAAGCTTGGGTCGTTTATCCGTACTGTCATTGCCTCTGTCGTCACAAGTCTCCCCTTCGGCAGGAAATCTATAGGTGACTCGGGATGTTTGTTTGACTTCTGCCCGGTGTCTACTGAGTTAACCAGACTGGATGGTAATCTCGCATCCGCTTGGATGGGCGCCTAGTTGTTCGGCCATTTGAAGGCGTATATGCACATCGAAGAGGTCTGAACTAGTAGTCTTTTCTTATTTTCAAGGCGAAGATGTGGAATCTATGTGGAAAGTAGTCATGTCCTATTCGATGGGTACGTGCGATCGATAGCGGCGTTTAAGCGACGATGTCATAGTTCGCTCCTCTGATTCTCTCCAAATGGCAGTGTAGGAAATAACTCCTTCTTCTCAACCGTCGATACCCCCAGATTTTATAGGCCGTTCTTCCACGTATCAACTGGTAAATCTTTCGGGAAAGCAGTTTCCTCAAAGGGCCTTTAGAATAATAGCGAATTTGTTCTACAACGTATCTGGAACATATATTGTCTTGGCTTGGTTATTGAGGCGATTAAGCCTCATTTCTGACTTGGGGGAACAAAACCCTAGAAATTTGTGTATCACCTTGTTCATGTTTTCTCTCGAAATATACTTCTACGAATTGTTCCATCAAGCATTCTATAAATTACGACAGCAGGAGAATACGTTCGACAGACAGCCCTGAAGAGAAGTTTAGTTAGATCCAGAACTTCTTCCCGAAAACGGGTATGCTGACAGGCTTGTTGCAATGAATACGACAGAAACAACCCACAACACTGACTGCCGAAAAACTACTCCTCAACTTTCCTTTGCAAGGGGACGTTGCAAGTGACCCCCTAAGAAGACGCTTTCATCATCCTGTCTTACGCACTTATCCACCTGCAGTGGTCGGAATGCTTTTGTCTTCTAACTCTATTTCACGTGGAGATGGTAAGAATAGGTTACCATTTCAGACTACCTCAATGTGCATCTAATCCTTAACTTGCTCCTGGGGGAGCAGGTTATATTAGTCGCACGAGTTGGCGCTTATCCAAAACGAATACGAGAACACCTCCGGACATGGATGGGAATAGGTGAAACTAAGAGCATAAACAACGATATTCCTGCGTGTGTCGTTGTTTCTGAGAATCGCATTGATCCCAAGGACGTTTTTCGTGCAATGTATATGGTATCCTCTAGGTACCCTAAGAGGCCTGGCCAGAGCCTTATAGCAATAGCGACAATCAGCCTATAAAAACCCGCCTTGTGCGCGTAGAAGTACTTAATCCAGGCACCGCGCTTACCGTAGAAAGGGTTGACTGACTGTAAGCAAATCTTCGTGCCTTCTCGCCTCCACCGGCCCTGTATTTAAAAGCAGAATTTAATTAATTTCTGTTGTCATGCTTTACTTATAGCCCGTTTCCATTTAAATCTACTGGTCCGAGGAGAGTTTATCGTGAACATATATATGTTCTGCAACTAATCTTTTGAAGAGGCTACTTTATCGGAAAAAAATATAACACAACGATTCACGTTTGAATCACGGTTTTCAGAAGCCAGCTCCATTTCTTTCCAGCATACTAGATATTCCTATGCCATTATGCAAAAACGCTCTGAGAAGACCGATCGCGGTAAACTGACAGCCGTTAGTGACCGAAACAGGCAGCAACAATTTTGCAGCAAAAATAACATCAAACTAAACTCAGAAAGCATTTGAAATTTTTCAAAATTATTTGCCAGAAAGCGTTCTAAAAAGTGACTCAAGTATCCTGCCTGAATCTTCAGTTATTTAATATACACAGATGGACTGTCACTCGTCATTTAGTGGGAAAATGGTTCCAGATGTACAAAAACATTCGTTTTTCTGCCAGCACAGAGGAATAACTGAAATAAAAGTCCTCCTTTTAGTTAAATTTTATTTGCCGGATTAGCATTTGCGCCGCAGCAGCCTTAACAGTGGGCATTATGTAGAAAGATACGCATAGCCCGTCGAGCAAGTTTAAATGTCAAAAGAAGGGGGCGTTCCCGGGGAGGTTTGTCGGAGGTTTGACTTTTCGCTGAGGCGGCGAAAAGGTAGCGGTAAGAAGCCGGCCAGATGCAGCTTAAGAGTCGACATTCGCGGGCTATCCACCAATCAACGTGCGCCATGTAATGCGAGCTATGCGCATGATCTTCCCGTCTTTCGATATTGGTAGGCGAAATGCCTATTCGAAACTTCAGACCTCCAATTCATCATTCTGGGTTAGTGTTTCTTCTTCTTGTAATCGCATTATCCACGCCTAGTTGACATTGCTAAGATTTTTGACTTATTATCTTCTTGGCAATAAAAGCGTTTGGAATATTTTGGGTATGGACGAAGGAACGCAATCAGGTTATAGCAGATTTTCGTATTAAATTAAATCATTCTAGTCATTATTAGATAAGTATTTCGTGCAGATATTTCAATTTTAAAGCATAATGTGGAAAGAACAGCAAATCGTGCTCAGATTGCCTGCAAAATGACGTCAATAAACTCAATAGTTCTGTTTGACACCTATGAATACTGAATGCAGCTAACTTCGTTTCCCGGTACGGACCCCTTCTTTGCAATATGTCAGCTCAATGTGACCAGCCTGATTAGATGTTTAGGCTGACGTATGCCAACGTAATTTGCAGGGATAAATATGTCTGTTAGGCCGTAACTACAAACGTACTATCGTATTAAACAAATGACGTTTGGTGAAACTGGATTATGTTATCATTGTATACACGAGTAGAGCCGAGTATTTTATTTTTTCAGTAGTGGAGATTGTTAAATAATGTGGTGTGATCGGGAAATTTGGTGACCCAATGTTGTCTTCAGTCGTAAAGTTTGTCAGCACAAAGAAAGCAATAAGGAAGTTTAGTTCAGATGTCGGTTAAACAATGACAGACACCCAAATTAGTGTTTATCTCTTAGTTGTTTTTTTCGGAATCCCATCAAGTTCGCAATCTGTTATTCGGCGTAAACATAAAAAGGCTAATTAATTACTGCTGCCCTACAAACTGATCGAGCCAGTCGAGGTAACTTGTATGCTTGTCTAATACGGCGGTATGCGTCTTGTAACCCACAATACACTGTTTGCCGTTGGAAGTTTATTTATCAAATAAATAATGGTAATGAACATTTAGTTGGACTAGTATATAATACTATCTGCATTTTTTGGAAGTTCCGTAGATACTAAAACCGCATATATACGGATATTTAAATTACACATTTAAATGTACAAAAGTGAATCGCTCATTTCCAGATGTGCGTTTAAGCTAAAAGTAAGAACACCGGCTGAGCGCTCGGACTAATTTCAATTTTATTTTGAGCTTCTAAAATCGTTCAGATGTCCATCGGTAGAGACAATATGAACAATAAAACAAACAAAGTTCTCGAAGGTACTAACCAATCTAGAGCATTTCAGTCACCAGACTGGAAAGGCTCTGAATATCGGCGCCAGATCAACACACCGACTGATAGAGTTCTTAGCTGATTTCCCCAATTCAGTCAATTCCCAACCAGTTTAGCTGCTAGCGTGGGCGATAATTTGAACGGCTACGCACATCAAATTATGACCCGTTTCGTACGTGTCTGCAGCCACTTGCAACAATTCGTCGTCTAGTCAAACAGCCATTAATGCGTTTGGTCTGACATTTATAGTTATAGGGACCGTTTTGCCACAAATGCGATGCATCATCCAAGACTGCTCATTCAGATTTAACTCTTCCTTAATTTTAGTGAGTCTGATGTGCATGGCATGCAATTTCAACACCCAGTCCCGCAGCAATGTGCCCGGTGACACCGAGACATCCTTAATATATGGCAGAGAATGCCATATCCTTGAGAGTATTGTTGTTTGAGTGTTCCGAGGGAACATGCAAGGTCAGCGACTTATAAAGACCTTCGGGCAGCTTTTCTGAATTTACTGGCCTCACGCGTTGCTTTCTCTGGTTTTCTGCAATAAGTCTGGTTTCGTTTGAAGAGGACTGTTACAAAACTTTGTTTCTGTGACAGCTGAGCAGCTGCATCGTACTTGTTTCTATAATGTCCTCGAATGGATTGAAACTAACAAGCTCATCTAGAACGAACAGCTGTTGCTCCTATTTTTTTCCTTCTGCATTGTGTATCAGAGCAGACTGCTTTGGGCAGGTTAAAGAAATTCTCGGGCATGTCGTTCTTTCCAATGTCAAACGTTTCGTCAACAACACGGCTTCAAAAAACCGGACTATGCTAGAAGAAGGCCATTTTTCTAGTTCATGCAGGAGTGGTTCTGTTAACAAAGCGGTGATCTGTGAGCCCATTGAAGTTAACGCTGTAGTCCCCTTGGACTTTTCAGCAAAATCGAAGTAGGTATTTTGAAAGAATCTGTGCAGTTTCATGGGGTGATCAATTTTGAATGAATTCGGATTCTTGTAGTATGCTTTTTCAGGTGCCCTGCGTAAGTCTTCGTACTCCAACTCCGATGAGATGCATATGAATAACGATTCTACTCCGTCATTGACCATGCTTTCTTTCGGTAGAATCCTCAGTCACAGGAGGTTTACGTCGTCGTCTGAAAATAGTCGGTTTTTGGTCATGAAAACCTTAATTGTCCAGTAATTGTGAAAGTGATATGTCGTTGCGCTTGTACTCATGCTTTTCACATTTCGAGTTTCATATCTTGCCTGTAAAGAAGTACAGATGACTAAAATGCGATCAGTGAAACAAGAGATTTTTTGGCCTGACATTTCGCATTTTCACTCGAATCCATCATCGAAGACAGTCGCAGGCTTTGCAGTTTTCGAGTTTCTTATCTTCCCTGTAAAGAAAAGCAATTACCTATGCATGCGTATAAGATATCATATACGACGATACAATTTTTGTAATGCGAATTATGTTGTATACTTTGCAAGCAGCATTAGTAAATATGCAGATAGAATAGTTTATGGCCAGGCATTTTTGACGCAATAAATATCTTTTACTTAAGTAGAACCTTTGAAGAAGGCGTAATTTTCTACGGACTCAACATGAAACACATTTAGGCATGTTTTCTATAAAATACATTCATTTGAGTGAAGGCATCTAATATTACTAGAAAATTCTTACCATTTAAGTAGTCATTTTTACAGTTCCCATTGCAAGCGGTCAGAAAGTAGGTCATTCGAAAACAGGCATCTAAACGTGACTGAAGTACTTTGTGATTATGCTACACGACAGATTATCTTACGACTCTACTTAAGAAATGATTTCCAATCGGAGATACATTCCATAATCTACGTTGGCATTTCGTGGGATGGCACACCTACTGTAGCCCAGTAGACTTGGAGGCACTTTAATTCTGAATTCATCGACTTTACCAAATTATAAAATGGGGTGGTTCTAGGGCGACGACTGACCGCAGTAAATACTTGGCTTACGGTATTTTGGTAGAATATACAGCATGGTAGTACCAGTTGCTTTCAATTCGCGGCTTTCGCCCTGCATGATCATATTGTTGCGCCGGTATTCTCTAAGCGGCTTATTTAGTCGATTTGCCACTGCATTGGTTGGTAAGTTCTGTGCTGTCTTAACGTTTCCAATATCTCTGTCACTTTCAAATGTAAAGGCTACCAGAATGCGTTTATGAAACGCTGGCCTTGCAAACTCCCTCAGAACACTCGGACAACAGCACTCTTAAGAATATCGCCTTGTTCATGTTGTCTCTCGAAATACCATTTTACGAATTGTTCCATCAGGCATTCCATAAATAACGACATCAGAAAAAATATGTTGGACGAACAGAGTAAATATGTGATCACGCAGCGCAAAAGCCGCCAAGTGACAGTCACTGATATTACACTGTTATATATTCTACCGCAATGTCATAAACCGAGTGTTTAATGTGGCCAATTATCGTCCTTAAAAGCCATCCCCATTTATAATTTGGCAAAGTGGACGCATTCACAACTAAACATCCTCCAAGTCAGTTGCACTTCTGTGGATGTGCCATCTCATGAAATGGAAACCGAGATTCTCAAATGTATTCTTGATTGGAAATGCTTACTGAAGTAGAGCCGTGAGATAAACTGCCCCGCAGCATTATCACAAGATATTCCAGTCGCACTTAGGTGCTGGCTTTCTATTGACCTTCTTTTTGCCCCCTTGGAAAGACATAAATCTGTAAAAAAGTAGCTATGTAAATGGTACGATTTTCCTGTCGATTTTCGATGCTTTTATACATTTCAATGAAATTTATATAAAACGTGCTTCGAAGTATTTTAGTGCTCAATCTGTAGAAAATTACGTCTTCTATAAGGGTAAGATTTTAATAAAGAGCACTTTTTCGCATCTGAACCGTCAATCATGTAATTTTTTTAAATCGCTTAATGACTATCACATAAATCATCCTATCTGCATATTTACTAATGCTGCTTTAAAAGCATGAAACGCACATTACAAAAATACCCTCCACGTAAATGGCATCTTAGCTGCATACATCAATACTTCATTTAACTTACAAAGAAGATTTAAAACCATGAATGCCCGTTCAACGGCATGTCATGTTCAGACTTATTGAAAACAATCCGCTATTTTCGGACGACGACGAATCTACTCTGTCTAAGTTCGATCAACACTTTACTCCCCCGTTAACCTCCGATGTCAAAGCATTCTTTTGAACAAGATCAATGGTCCCTGACCGAGTGAAGCCGTTAGTCATATAAATCTCACCGAGCTTAGCGTACTAAGTCGTGCAGAGAGCACCTGATTAGACAAAAGACGAGAACCAAAATTCATTGAAAATTGAGCACCTCATGTGACTGTTCCAATTCTCTCAAAAGACCTACTTCGACTTTGCTGAAAAGGCTAATAAGCAACCAACGAAAACTTCAATGAGCTCAACGATCTCCTCTTTATTTGCAGAAACGCTTTCCAGTAACTAGAAAAAATTGCCTTCATCCACATGAACTCGACGCCTCGGTGGGATTCGCGCCCACGGATTAGGGCGAAGGCTTTAGTACTGCCAACGCTCTAACCACCTGAGCTATGAGGCCCCGACAGATGACGCGCGTTCTATCACATTTCGATCATATTACCCACCCAACTAACTGCGACGTCTGGAATTCACCAAATCTGACAGTAAATTGACTGCCCAAGCAAGTTTTCTTAAGTAATTCACCTAGAATCCACCAGATGACTACCAAGCTCCCGTACTTCATAGGTGTTTTCAGCAGGTTTTTAATTGTAAAGAACGATATGCCCCTGACTTCTCATAACCTGCCCAACGCAGTCTTGTCTGATGTACTAGACAGAAGGAAAGAAGAGAAGCAATAGCTGTTTGTTCCTGACTATGAAATGACAGCAATGAATGCCATGCAGCTGCTCAGCTTTCACAGCAGCGAAGACTTGTAACAGTCCACTTCAAACGAAACCAGACTTAGTGCAGATAACCGGAGAAATCAACGCGCGAGGACATTGAATGTAGAATAGCTACCCGAAGGCGTTTACAAGACGATGTCCCTGCATGCTCCCTCGGAACACTCGAACCACACTTTCAAGTACGTGGCATTCTCTGCCATTCATTAAGGACGCCTCAGAAGCCACTAAGCGCTTTGCTGCGGGACTGAGTGTTGGAATGCTAAACCATGCACAGCAGATTCTCTAAAGACGAGTTAAAGTTTCTACTGACTGAGCACGAAATTTCTTTTAAGCATATTTTCGATAAATTTCATTCAAATGTATAAAAGCAGTTAAAATCGACAGGAAAATCGTACCATTTACACAGCTACTTTTTTACAGCCTTATGTCTTTACAAGAGGTCCAAAAAGGTCATTCGAAAGCCAGCACCTAAGTGCCACTTGAATATCTTGTGATAATGCTGCGGAGCAGTTTATCTCACGGCTCTACTTCAGTAACCCCTTCTAATCAAGAATAAATTTGAAAATCTCGGTTTCCATTTCATGAGATGGCACATCCACAGAAGTCCAACTGACTTGGAGGAAGTTTAGTTTTGAATGGGTCCACTTTGCCGAATTATAATTGGAGTTGGTTATTAAGATCGACATTTGGCCACATTAAACACTCGGCTTATGACATTTCGGTAGAATATATAACAGTGTAATATCAGTGGCTGTCACTTGGCGGCTTTTGAGCTGGATTTCTATTAGCGGCTAATTTAGTAGATCCGGTACTGCTTTTGTTTTTCAGTTCTCAGCTGATATGTGTAAATCTCTGTCATAAAGGAGATTCTTTGCTCTTCCGATATCTCAGCAACCATTAAATGAATATGATTACCAGAAGGCATTTATAATTCGCTGACTTTGCATGCTCCATATGAACATTCAAACAAATACATTAAAAAGGATATGGCATTCTCTGCCATTCATTAAGTACCTCATTAAGCAGAGTATGCACAGCAGAGTCACGAAAATTGACGACGGATTAAATCTGGAAGAGCAGTCTAGGATGGTGTATCGCATTTGCGCCAAAACTGTCCTTATAACTACACACGCCAGACCGAACGCGTTACGAGCTGGTCGACTAGACGACGCATTGTTGCAAGTGGCTACAGATACGCACGAAATAAGTCATAAGTCGAATTCAGTAGCCGCTAAATAATCGCCCACGTAAGAAGCAAGACAGGGTGAGAATCGATTGAATGGGGTGTCTCAGATGAGAACTCAGTCAGTTGATGTATAGATCTGGCGCCGGTCTTCAGAGCCCTTTTCAGTCGCTTGCAGGCGGGTGACGAATGTTCTAGATTGGCTATCATCTTCGATCACTGTCGTTTGTTTTGTTGCCAATCTTATGTCTACTAATGGCCTTCAGCTAAATTTTGAGTACTGAAATATCACGCATACTGTTTTAACGCTAGACTGAATTTATTTGCTTGCTAAGAATGGAATTGTTCGTTCCTTTTAATTTGCACGCTTTCCTAGGGTTTGTTTCTCAACGCGGACTCGTGAACTTTATATGGTTATATGTGAGATTAAAAGGTACATAGCCTTTTACCGTGTTGTGAGAATGGGTTACTTTTTTCGTCTGATTTACAATGACGACTGCATAGAACATGCCTTGAAAATATAACACACAAATATGAGTTTTTCTACTGTGTTAGCTGTTGGCTGCGCTGTGAGCCAACGGACGTCTGGGCACGGTTAAAGTCTCCACTAGAAAGTTTAAATTGCGAAAAGCATTCACTCTAGTCTTAGAAAAGTACGTCGTTCCTTACCAGCGGGTAAATTACAACCAACTTTTGGTCGGCTAATTTTTGGCAAATCGACTGCCATGCACGGCACGCCAAAGCCTTACGATGGCGACTTTGGCGCGTTCTTTATCGCGTTAACTTGCCCCGCGGAATGTCAGATGGACGTGCGTGCCAGAGGCTTAGAGCAGACAACATTTCTTTTCGGAAGGGAGGGTTTGGTTAGAACGCAATATGAGATCCATCGTTGTATAGTACATATAGTTGCCTACTGAATTCCACAGAAGTAGTTCCCCTTTTCTAGTCACGACAACGATGACATCCGTTTAATCACTGTACCCCATACAGAAGTCTTTCTTAAACGGCAAGCACTAGGGCTTTGCTTTTCTTTCGATTAAAATACTTGAATGATGTCTCCAAGCTAATTGACTACAACATCTAACCATACATCGCATAGTTGTGTTTGTCCGAAGGCGCGAGCAGGCACTTAATCTGTGTATTACTTTTTCCTAGTATATAAACTTCCGGTGTGGCCTCCTAGCTCAGTTGGTTGTAATAAGGCCTTCCACTTGCTGTTGTGGGTTCAAATCCCATTAATGCGCCGAGTTGTTCACAGTTGGATCAATATGAATTATTTAAAATCTTCCCAAAACATCTATGTATTGCGTAAGCCTGATAGTCATCTGGTGGATTCCAGGTGGATTACTTAGTAAATCTTGCTTGGACAGACATTGTACTTTATCAGCTTTGCTTCATTCCAGACGTTGCAATAGGCTGCACGGTTAACTTGACGAAAATGTGGTTAAACAAATCCCGGCTCCCGACGGGGCCTCGTAGCTCAGGTTGCTAGGGCGTTGGTTTCACTAAAGTCTTCCCTTGCTGTCGAGGATTCAAATTATGGTCTCACCCTGTAGTACAGCAAACGTGGGACATCACCGGTCACAATGGTGGAACTGCCATATCGCATGCATGTGTCGTTTTTGAGCGACCACATCCTCAATATTCACCTGCTCCATTTTATACATACATTTATGTTTGTATTTTATTTAATAAACCATGACAGACATTGCCCTTAAGTTTATAGAATGCGAAGTTCAAAATCAAATACACGAGTATAAAGATATGAGTGCGAGGTTCACAGATGATTAATCTATTTTAATGAACATTAAACGTAACGTAAGTTTAGAAGTAAGGGGGAACACCTGGGGAGGAATTTTAACAAATAACAGTCGTATTTCTTTTACTAACTGTCATCCACCGCCCAAAAATACTTTAAACGTGCCTCTTTTATACAACAGCTTTACGAAATTGGTCTCTACGTTTTATGTTGCCAGCTTTAGCACGCCATCGGAATCTTCAAATTAATCTTCTCCAGTGCAACCTTTAAATATGCATCAAATTTCTCCTTGAATGTTCCTCCGAAGAAGAATTGATGATCGTAGATTCTGCCCTCGTCAACGCTTCTTGCGGAAACGTAGTCAACTTGACAGTTGCTTGCTGGCCTATGCCTGTCCGTCCATCCATGAACGTCAAAGCTCACCGTTATTTGAGCGAGCCTCCATGCCAGACCGGGAGACCGAAGCAGAAGCTCGTCCTAATTAAACAAAAATTTATATTGGAAGCTCAGGTACAAGCTGGACCATGAAATCCGTTAGTAAAATATTCAAATGCCACACATGTTTTAAGCTCATTACGTACCCTCTCTATGTACACATTAGCCGCAAGAAGTACATTTTGACACTCATAATTCAATGAATTTAAATTGTGAATCACATGACAACCAGTCAGCCTTAGAAAACGTCCAAGGACAACGTACAGATAATCGTCGACTCCATCGAATGAAAATGACCTTATTTGTTCATTAAGAAGAATAAAACTCCGCCGAAGAAATCCAGGTCTGTTTGTGTTTACCTAATCAAGAAATGATTTTGCAAATCAATGTCAGGTAAAAACCTGCAACTGCGTAGGACAGTTTACAAGTAATTTCAAAAAGTCTCAACTTAATGCAAGTAATTTGAGTACAACTTTGAATGTTAACGTAGTTCTATGCGAACGGACTAAGAATGAAGCTGCGAAGCGCTTCAGGGTGGTTTCGGGAGAAGTTAAATACACTGTGAATGATAACGATAATCAAGGCAAAATCTCCAAACAGTTTTAGGCTTTATTAAAGACGCCAAAGCGATTGCTATTGGCAAGTTTATGCGATGCTGCAAAGTAGTCATTCAAATTTTTGAGGCCATTAAGATGCCGAAAACTAAGATTTTACCGTTTCTGATGGGGTTTAGGCGTAACATCAAGAGAAAATTAAAAACAAAGCACTACTCTCAATTGTCAAAAAATCGTCTGCTAGCATAAAAAAATTGCCAAACGCCTTTAGTGATAGTCCCGCGTTAAATAATTCTTTACATCTTAATATACGATTGATTAGAACGTGAGGTTGTCGTAGATAATACCGGGGGTTCTGAAGGCACAGATATGGAGAAGGCAGAGATTGTCTCACTTTCACAAGACATCCTTATGTTACCATTAAAAATGTTAAAATTATTAATCTTGTGTTGGTTTTTATTGGAAGAGTAGAAACGACCGTCAGTCAAATAAAATAAGCATTATTATTCTGCTTTATCCTATAGCTAAGCGCGTCGGCAATGCCATGCACTAATTTGTTAACCATTATGCCATCTATGTTATCAGATTTGAAGTTTATTAACGACAATAACAAAAGTTAGAATAAATGGAAATAACTACTGTGATATGATGTATAAAAATAATTCCCACTTACTTTTCTACATGCTAAAAGCAATTGGACAAAAGTTAAGATAACTAGAAACAGTGTAACCTTCCTCATCAGCCACTAAATCTCTCTGAAAGTCGAGTGATATTTACTATTATACCATTCCTCAGTCACTTTGTCCAATCGCTCACATGTTTTAAACTGTACACACGCACGCTTTGTTTGGAATCTCCCTGATCAACTGATCATTTTTCATCATCTAACGTACACGCACTGGATGATGCTTGCTGAATGCTCCTAACTGGGTAAGGATTGCGCACACACTTAATCATTTCCCATGGGATGTGCTCTTGCTCAAAGAGCTCAAAGCGTGCCCTGCTTTATTTTCTTCACGGACTGAAGCTTTTCGTAAAAAGGTACACGGTCACAAGGATGTTTGTGTCTACAAACTTATTTCTCCTCCTAGGCAGTTGCCGCTTAAACGAGAATCAATGCGGGATTTGACACAGACTTCTAGATTCAGTGCCATCCCTTTTACTATTCAAAATGACCTCCGGCGATTAGCATTATCAGTGATTCCCCCAAAGTTCGAGAATTAAAGTTTCAGTCGAATTGCGTATTGTCAGATTTGGTAAACCGTTTCCGTACAAATGGGTTTGGCAAATATGTACATAATAAGCTTCTGATGAACTAAAACTGCTTCCCACACTTTACTTAGAAGTGTGAAATCATGAAAGTGCCCGGCCTTCAGTCAATGCCGAGTTCTTTTTACAACAGTCATATTCCTTACAGATCCGTCCTCTGCAATACAGTGTCTAATAATGACTTTCCAGTTTAAGCTATTACTACTTTCGTTGCTGCATTTAGGCACCTCTTAAAATACGACGCGTGATTCGACGGCAAAATATAAGGAACTAGCCTGATGGTCGATATTCATCAGTGGCCATTCGTGAACTAAAAAATAGGCAGCTACTTTTTTCAGACTTACGTCTTTGCAAGGGGTCGAAAAGTGGGTCATTCGAGGGCCGGCACATAAAAGCGACTGAAATATCATGTGATAATGCTGCGAGGCAGTTTATCTCACGACTCTACTTAAGTAAACATTTCAAATTAGGAATAGATTTGAGATTCTCGGTTACCATTCCATGAGATGCCGCATTCACAGTAGTCCGACTGACTTGGAGGAAGTGTAGTTGTGGATTCATCGATTTTGCCAAATTATAAATGAATCGAATTTATTGTTTCTTGTAATGTGCAAACACAAAAACTCTCTGACATTGTTGCAGACGTGTTTTCGAAGAAACAATGTAAAGAGACCGTGCTGACAGAATACCCACTCAGGTTAGTCCAGGCGATTTGACCTACAGACACTGCAGACCTCATAAATTTTCCACATATGACCATATCATACCATGCTTTATGTCCCCTCGATGTACCCTAAGCAGCTGGGCCAGCGCCTGATAGTCATGGCAGATGCAACCACAATCAGGTTGCAAAAACCGGCCTAGTTCTTGCAGAAGTACATTCTCCAGACTCTGCGCTGACCGTAGTAAATGGTCTAATTACTGAAGGCATGTCTTCGCGCCCTCCTGCTTTCACTGGCCGTGTGTTTAGAAGCAGACTTTAGTCAATTTCTGTAATCGTAAATTTCTTCATCGAGAAATAAAAGAAAATGAAGGTCTGAAATGCGTTGCGGTTCACGTAGGTCTGTTGGTGATGACTACTGTTGTTCCAGATGCTGGTTCCTTGGAGTCTCAGCATTTCCTCCAAAACAGCATAGTTTATAAATGGGGCTATAGTGCATCCCTGCCAGCACATGGCCCCTTCATAGGCGGGGCTGGGAAGGGGCTGGGTGGGGCCAGAGCCCCCTCTGGATTGAAACATTTTGAAGCGTATTTACGTCGATAGTTATGTTTCAAAAGCACCACTCATTTTACCTTCTTTGGCATTAAAATTAGCTAATTTATCAAAAGTGACTTATAAATCATGGAAAAAAGCTTTCGTTTACGCCCAGGGGTCGCGGATAATATCGTTCGTCAACCAATGCTGTTTTCATGATCTTAATAACTGTCTTAGTTAGTTTAGGTATCTTATGCTAATTGTGTGGGTATTTACACACAAACCAGTTCAAGTAGTCGACTTGTATGTCTATGTATGAGCTAGATATCATTGGTGTACATAGTCCGCTTATACAAATTTTTTATCGTTTTCTACTGGTTATTCAAAACAATTATGAAGCCTTATTACTGTGCACCTCATCGAACCACCAAATACAAGCGCATTAGGCACCAAATGAAGGCATATTATGAGGCTACTGAAAAGCCTGAGTCTGAGGTTCCCTCAACGCCGAAAGCAGTTGGCAATCAATCCCCTGAACGGGAAATGCCTATTCTGAGCTCTGAAACTTCTGCCGGCAGGTATTATGTGTGTGCGCCCCAGGGGACTCATCATACGTGTCGATATTTTAAAGGAGTGCCAAAAGTGGGTGGAAATCTGGCGTCCCTGCGCTTTTTTTGCTGGTGGGGCCAGGCGGGCCTGTTGTACTGAATTCCCCGTCACAGCCCCTTCTACAGACCCTTCAAGGCCCTTCATAGCCTCCCCTGGCCCCGCCATGTTCGAGGGGGTTACGCGGAGCTGGTGTTGTCAGGGTTAATCATAGGCTGACCAGGCCCAAAGGCTAGTTGGTCCCCTCAAATAATGGCCATTTTGCGCTAATAAACTTGATCCCCTGCGGTTCCCGCATACCTGTGAATTTTATTTCACTGGTGGGGCCCGGCGGGGCTGTCGTGTTGAATGACCCGCCAAATCCCCTTCCATAGCCCCTTCATAGCCCCCTGTACCTCCGCCATTTTTGATAGGGCAAGGCGGAGCTAGGAGGGGCTGGCGCTGGCAGGGATAAATGGGGACCCAATAAAAGAGGTGGATACGCACAAACATCTAGGTAACTAGATAACGTCAAAATTGCTACAGTCTGAACACTATAAAAGAGCGGTGCAGAAGGCAAAGTGCATCCTGTATTGAATAAGGGGAACTTTCTTAGCCTGTCCTCCGATCTCTTGGCGTGGATTTTTGGTACGCTCATTAGACCGCATTTGGAATATGGAATGCTGGCATGAATCCGTTGGATGAAGCATGGCAGTGACCCTGTCAAGCAGGTGTCCCAACGGCGTCAAAACTGGTGGGCAGTCTCGGAATTCTATCATATCCTCAAAGACTAATCATTCTGAATTTGTTTCGCCTATTCTATCGACAAATAAGATGCAACATTTCGGGAACAATTCGAGTTATTCGCGGATCGTTTAGATCTGAAGATTCAGTCAAGTCGATAAACATGGATCATTTTCGCGGCCATCCATTTATGGTCAAACGCAAATGTACGCGCCCAGACCAACGCAATTTGTCAGTCAGCAGGTGGTTGGTCTATGGAACTCGCTCTCACATGAAGTGCGAATGCAGATACCATGTTTGTATTCAAAAGGCCGTGGAATTCTTCGATTTTTAATAACCAGACCACTATATTTTATGCTGACTGTATACACGTACATCTTTAATCTCAAATGTATATCAATAAATCAAAAAGGGCTACGCCCGTAACCTTCCAATACGTACATACATACATCTTTCTTATCAAAATGGTCAATACCCTCTTTGTGGCATAGAAGCTGTGTGCGTATATTAAGCATCTGTTTGGGCTTCACTTGTATTTGTTGTTTCTTCAGATGTCTTTTAACGAGGTCCGACACACTCTTTATGCAAGTAAGTGTTCGTTAGTTTTCGGTTTGAACGCCTGGTCGGAACAACCTACTTCCTTATCATTTCCTTTTTACTATTGTTATCTCATGTAGCGAAGTGAAAAGCAATCGAAATATCCATTTTAGAAAAACGACTTCAGTAAATATCAACGTTTCATTTATTAACTTTCATTGTTAGAGCAAAGTATTTTTGCTCAAACAACTAAGTTTTTTATAACACCCCTTGTGTGCGCGATAGGCGAATTCCCTCGCAATATTGAAAACTTCAGCATAAGGTTCTTTGAAACAAGGTGGTGTGCGAAGCGTCCTGTCACTCATTTACCGTACAAGGAAGCCAAAGAACATCAGCTGAGTTAATGTTGACCATAAAGAGTATGTCCGATTGATCCCTTTAAACGATAACAAGGACGTCAATCAGTCAGTGTATTTGAGGGAAAATAGGCTAACGCCTTTGAACTCCCTATCTGTACATTTTACAGAATGGAAAGGCAAGCAACAATGTTAAGAAATAACAGCACTAAGTGAATGCAAACATCGATCCACATAGGTCACTGGTTTTATGCTTGCAATGTCACATAATCCGCCTGTTGCTGCAGCATATCTGTCAAGCCGACATTTTAATGTCTCCACCTTCTGAGACATAACAATCGTCTCGGGCAAGATATTCCACGATTTCACGACAAGGTTGAAGAAAAAATACTTTCTTACATTAAATCTACCTTAGGGCACACGAAGTTTGAAGGGATGTCCCCGGAGGTTAGTTGTAGTGACAAGTTGAAAATAGTTGTTGCAACTGAGGTCAAAGCTCAAGTCACGTACGATACGGAACGTTTGTATATAGTCTCCGCGCAACTGCCTATAACTCAGAGGATACACATTAAGGTTATTTAGGCGGATCTCTTATGACAGTACACCTTAAGCTCTTGTTAATTTTGTCGCTCGCCTCCGCACTCTTTTGAGTAATTTGCGGTCTTGGTGGGTCCATGGCCTTTAGGCCTGAAGTTCATATTCGAGATGCGGCCTTACAAATGTGCCGAAGACTTTGGAGAGGCAGTCTTCATGGAAAACTGCGAATGCGGGCTTCATGGCGTATAGAATTAACATTGCAGTCTTGGCCGCCTTACAGCATTGTGCAGAAGGCTTTAGGCTGGCAGCAACCCATACTCCGAGATCTTTGTGCATTTCTGCTTCTCAGAGTGACATTCTATTCAGATGGCATTGCCGCTTACTAGTTGTCTGATTTCCGAGGCGCAGTATGATGCATTTGTTCAAATTGAAGAACAAGAGCCATCTGCAAGACTACTCGTCCAATCGTCAAGGATTTTCTTGAACGTTTATCACGTCGACAGCATTCTGGATGACATTCCAGATTTTTATGTCATCTGCAAACATGGCGCTATCACAGTCAAACCATTTACACAACCATTCATGAACAAGAGAAAGAGGGTTGATCCGAGTATTGAGCCTTGTGGTACTCCACTCTCTATGAATGTACGTCTTGATTGTTGTTGTTTTATGCAAACAATTTGGGAACGGCCGACGAGAAAATTCCCAATCCATTTGAGAATTTTGCCGCCGATGCCAATCACCCTCAACTTGTACAGGAAACGCTGGCGCGGAACACTGTTCAACGCCTTCCCGAAATCAATATAGGCCACATCCACAGTGTATTTGGCATCGAGTGCTCTTGTCCAGATTTGCATTGTGTATAGCAGGTTCGCTGCACATGATCGTCCACCACGAAAGCCCTATTGTGCATCGGACAAGAGGTTGTTGAATAATAAAGAAGTCGTCAACTACCTTTTGACGGTTTTCTTCATCACTTTGCAGCAGAATTACGTCAAGCTGGCGGGTCTGTAGTTCGTCAAAAGAGCACGACTACTGCTCTTGTAAAGGGATGTAATGTGGGCCGTTTTCCAGTTTGTGGGAAGGATTCCAGCATCAAACGATTTTCGGCCCAGAAAGAACATTGATTTGGCCAGCTGTCGGGCAAGCTCAAAGAGCAGCTATGAGGGTTCTCGTCGGTACGGGGAGATTTACATTCTTTCAAAATTTTAGTTCTCTCAAAATTTATTTTTCTCAGAACACAGTATTTTTAATAGTCGGACGTCCAACGTTCTCAGAATTAGATGGAAAAAAATCTGCTTCTCGTGTGAAAACAGATTGGAAAAAATAAAAAATGCACAGTCTTGTTTGTGCTGCCCGACATCATTAAACCGTCATCATTCATCATGACATGAATGGGATTCCTGTTACGTGTGCTCTTCCGCAAACAGTTGTAGATCAATTTAGGATTTGTAACGGCTCGGTGGTGCAGATTTATCTCGAAATTCGTCGCCTCTTGAAAATCAACTGTCCGCCTTATTTCATTGAACTTTACACTTTAAACGCTGCATTGTCGTTGCCTTCGAAAAACTTCCTTCACAGCCATCCTTTCTTGTTGGCCTCCTTCTTGAGATCTCGCTCTAGCCACTGAGGTCGTTTGGATGTTCAAGGCCTTCATAAGGGACAGTGGCTCTTTATTAGATGTGCAACTGATCCTTGATTTAATTCCAGTTTTAGTTAACATTTCCGGAGAAGAGGGCATTCCAGTCTATTTGTAATGCCCCAGCTCTCATTTGACAAAGTCTCCTTTCCAGGTATTTGGCCTCGTCTCATTTTTTGATTACGGTGAAGAATACATTCTGTAATCCCATAAAGTACTACGTCATCACTTCTACCGGGCGGAGGTAGGCAGTATACCTCGTCTTTACCGTCGGGATCTTTGGTGAGGACGAGGTCTAAACAACTGACCCGTTGCACTTAACCTGCTCTGGTTGGAAACAGAACATGTTACGTGAGAAGAGCTTCTAGAGTTGTCTTTAGGAGACGGTAATCGAACGCATACTTCGAGCTTTTCGCTTGCATATCGCTCCGTTGAATGCAGAGTTCATTAGAATCCCCCATAAGAACAACGTCTGGCGGACTGGCGATCTCTTTTGTGCCTTCCAATAGACGATTATCTGGGTCGGGATCCGCCCGCGGAGACCGGTAAATAGTTACGGCTTCGAGAGACTGCGAGCCCGTGCCTTTATAGTAAACAAAATTACCTCAGTGTAGTCGGAAATCTCGTCGGTCCTCTGGCGAACTGTTAAGTCGCTCTTAACATACATGACAACTCCTCCACCCTGGCGGCTTCTCAAGTATCTTCTAAACAGTTGGTATCCTGTAAATGCTATTTCGCAATCACTGACGTCTTGTGACAGTCACGTTTCTGTTATTGCTATATATCCGGAGGCGTAGCAGCTACCTGTATTCTCAGTTCGTAGAGTTTGAAAAACAGACTCTTACCATTGCTGTATAAGAATTTATGTTAGCAGCACTCGAAGGTGCTTCGTTCTAAATGACTCGAGTCTTCCGATATTATGTTGCTGCGCTATCATGACGACTGGCTGGTTCCGAAGCATTAGCTCCTTCCTCTGAATCATTCGTCTGCTGAAAATAGCCAAGTTGCTCTCTCCAGCTGCGAGTCTCCTCTTCAGTTCCGTCACTAAATCGTGGCGTTTCATACGTTCCGCTGGAGAGTGATCCGGTTCAAAAAACTTCCATTTTATAGTTTCGGAGGCTGTTTTAGGCGGACAGAAGAAACATGGCCTCTCTTTTACCGTCCAAAAATTTAAGAGGTCGCGATCGCAGTTTCCGATTTTTCGCTCTTTTTACCGATGGTGAGGGCTGCGCGAATGGTTACTTTTTCATCCGGATTAAGCATATTGTTCAACAGGTGTTGAAACATATTAAGGTCAGCGGCATAGCCTACCCATAGTTTTGGATCAACCAGTGTAAGGGCCGCAGTTTCTGATTTTTGCATCGTAATTTCATCAAGGAGGCCAGAGATGGGAAGCACTATAGGGGCTCATTTCAGCTGCTGGTAGTATTCCAGGAAGAATCAAACAACATTCCGACCTTATGAATGCAAACATGACATCAGCATTCACACTTCACTCGAGAGCGATTCGCATGAACGAATCACTCGCTGACTGATA
>CACRXP010000377.1:245075-284496 GCA_902702965.1 Spirometra erinaceieuropaei | reverse complement strand
GTTTGTTTATCGTTGTCTGTCCTGTCGCGTCAGCCGACCTAGTCTGCCGACTTCACTTTCCCTCTGTTCATTTCGTCTGACGACGGGTCGGTGTCACCGACTTGAAAATTTACGAGTACAACTCAATTTTCCGAAGAGCCTTTACTTTCTCATATATGTATATAGGCAGAATTATATTACCGACAAAGACAAGGGAGACTGGAATGGCCATTTCTGGCTTATAAGCCGTCGTCAGCCAGCCATACCCAAGCCCGAAGTGTGGAACACCCGAGCCTCGAACTCGCGACCTGTTGGTTTAGAAATCAACGCCTCTACTCACCGGGCCACGAGCCCGTTGCCCTGTCGGTTTTCGATCGGGAATATACAAACCTAATTATACTCCTTGCTTAAGTATAAAATATAAAGAAGACATGATTCTCTATTGATTGACTAAAAGAAAGCATATTTTTGTTTGTGGTTTCTATAAAGTATATTTGAATTTCCAAGACCATCGAAAATCAATGGGAAAAATGCATGCTACTTAAGTAGTCATTTTTTTATCAAGCACGCTTTCTACAGGAGATTGAAAAGAAATGCATTTAAAAGCCGACATCCTGCCGAGTCCAAAATGTTATACGAGTATGCCTTATGATAATCAGTATCACAACCGCGACCAAGTAATCCTTCCTAATCGAAAACGCATTTCAGAATTTCAGCCAACATTTCATGAGATAGGTCACGCACTGTATATATGCACAAGCAGAATTGCATTACCGACGAGGGAGACTGAAATGTTCATTTCTGGCTTATCAGCCGTCGTCAACCAGCCATGCCTAACCCCGATGTGTGGGGCAGCTGGAGCTCGGTCCCGCGACCTGTTGGCTAGAAGTTCAGCACCCCCGACCACAGAACCACAGGCTTGTTATCATGTCGGTTGCGACCGGGTATATACAATGGTGAAGGGACGCTCCCCGATCATGTTACAGAGCTCACTCGTCCCATTGTGCCTTTGGACTCTCTCTCGAGCCCTGTCAGCAGTCGCACAGCGGCACGTGATAAAGGTAGAATAACATTGCCGACAAGGGCAAGGAAGACTGGAATGGCAATTTCTGGCTTATATATACGCAGCAACTTTATAGAGAAGGACCCCACCTAACTGTCAGTAGACTGTGGATCGCGTCATACGTGATTTAGGGTAGAGGGAGTTTGATGAGTGGGGCAGCAGGCCAGACAATAAGCCGACAAAATGAACGAAAACACAGAAATTGCCTGGATTTAGGCCGGAAGTCTAATTGTACGCTATTGTACGACGAAAAAAATGAGAGTAGTACTTAAACAATAAACAAAAAGTGAATTTCACAAAATAACGGATTTTGAATTAACATGTGAGGTCGTGGGAAGTAATCGTTATTGTCGGTGTAGTTTCTGCAACAGCCAGCAAATGTATGCCCAAGTTAAGACCCCACATGACACGATCCAGTCTACTGATAGTTAAGTGGGGTCCCTCTCTACCGTTCCCTATTTGCATATATGTGCAGACGGGGAGTGACATACCTTCAGAGGCGGAATCATGTCGTCCAAAATCTTCAAACTGCGTCCTCCGCTCAACCGCGATGCCCGCTACTGCCAGCGGTAAAACTTCATTTCATTACGTGCCACGTACAAAAGTGTGATGTTGATGCAACTCTCACTGGGCTCGTCGAGGACTACTCCTGTGAGAGTGTCGTTGGAGTATATACTGTTGTCTACTAGCATTGACCCCACGAGGACAGTTTTAAACCAGAGTGCTCGCCAAAACTCAGGGACATGGGGTGGAGAAGGCTCGACACCGTAAAACAATCTGCTCTAAGTGTGTGTGTGCGTATTGGGCCGTTAATGAGCGGAAAAGCTCTGACAAGCAGCCAAGGGGGACCAAGTGGGAGATTGTACACGCAAGTCAGAAGGGTGTCATTAGCAACAAATTCCTCTAAGAAGGAAATGCAAGGAGATATCAATAATTTACCCGGTTAGACTTGGCTAAGACCGAGCACTTAGGCAGCCCACTTAATGACGTGCCCTGGAGTTGTGGAGAAGCAGATAAACTGATTTCACCGAAATACAGTAGCTGGCGTAAATATTAAAATAGGAGCAAATTTTCGAAGCCTTTTCAATCGATCGCTAACCGCGTACGCCCATCGACGAAAACGCCCGGTTTCTGACGAATGACGTTCAGACAGATGAAAACACAAAATACATAAATGAAGTAATATTTCGTTGGTTAGAAATAACTTCATTTAAAAAAGAAGTAAATGCCAAAAGTTTGAATATTTGTGTCAAGTCAGTTAACGGTATTTGTTAAAGTACAGAGGTCTTCTCAACGAAAACAAATGAATAAACAATACAGCATAACGACAATGACGTCCAACACGTTTACGGGTAATATTTGGGATGAAAATACCTCGAGCGTTAGTATATTATGCAGTAGGGTGGCTGGTTTACTGTTTGCTGTTTGTTTATTCGTTTCACGCCGGTCGACACTTTTTAAGTGCCAAATTATTTCATGCTAGGAGAGCAGCCTGTGCTGTGTGCGTCTATTTTCGCGCAATTTTTAAAGTGAGTTATGACCTCGAAAGCTTTTTTTATACTTTTTTCTAATGCAAAACCAGTTTTCACTGTCATCAAAAAACCATAACGTGAGGTTTCGACTACATACTGCCTCATGGGCCAAAAAATTTAGTAGGTCGCAAACAGGATTCTAAGGGGTTTTAATCCAAAAACGGGCGGGCAGAAAGAGTTTTCATTGTTTAAAACAATACGCAGGCAAGAAAAGCAGAAGTCTTTTAACCACAAAAGTCATTAATATTCTATGACATACTGGCCACCCTATGGTAGCGTTCTGAATTATCTGAAATATTTTCACCTAAGCAGAACACGTAAAATAATTCATTTCTTTTGGAAGTTCGAAAGGAAAATCCCTCTGTCCATTGTTGTTTCTTAATAACTAGTATCCTCACAGATAAAGACAAATACCGCTAAGCTATATTCGCTAAATAAATAGTTTAATTCATCGTCCAAGCACCACTTTCGTAGGAGTTTCCTGAAGAACTATCTCCAGAAGAATTCCGGTTACGAAATAAAAAGACGGCTGAATCCTGAGCGACGTTGGCTGAAAGAACGAATCTAACTGAACGAAGCCATTCCCTCTAGAAAAAATTTCCCTTCCAACAAACTGATGAAATAATAGGCGCACAGTCAGTCAACATGTATCATGCTACTGAATTTAACGACAAAACATTTGAGTTTGCCTCAGTTGTTATGACTCTTGAGCTCACAGAGTATGCCAGCTGACGCTGAGAATTATCGATATCTTCTTTGTGCGACTTGTGATGTATGCCTATCTCCGTTCTGTTTCGCATGCTGGTGGGATTCATTCAAAAACGGAGACGTTTTGTGCTTCAAGAGAAACAAAATCCGCAGCAATGTCTTTGAGAGACGTTAATACCGATCAGGATAAACATTGCAGATCATCGGGGTCTTTGGTTGCATAACTCTTCACGGTAAAGAGGGAGGCTACGACTGTAGAAGAGGCAGACGTTCCCGTGTAACGGACCAGGGATTTGATGGAGTTGTCTGGATCAGGTGAAAATTTTGACGAAGATCCATGATGGGGATGGTGTAACTGCGTGTCGGGGAAAATAACCGGTGTCCTTTCCTCATATTCTCACCGGTCATTTCCCGCGACTATCGCTGTTACCGTAACGTTCGTAACGCTCAAAGCCGGCACTTTCCACGGCCATACCCCAAAGTTGTCGATAGCGCTGGATTCTCCAACGGTTACCTAGCCGGAATGTTGACTTCACTTCCCATCAAGTCGGTTCACTCCCCTTATTGAAATTCTCGTCTGTCCTTGCATCATTTACATTCTTCATGTGTACTAGACTCCCCGTTTTTAACATATGTATCTCTTATCATTTGACTTTTCCTATTCCTTGCCCAAATGAGAACGATAGTACGTTTAACAACTCTTTTCAACCCGGTGTTGGTCAGGAGCTGTCTCCCGTACTTCTCCTTGCCCCGTGTGTGCTACCTTCAACGCCTTCGGCCGCCACACCTGGTTGTTGTTGTCGTTGCCGCTGTGAGGCTGTGAAGTGCTCCTCGCCACGTGATTGGTCAACGATACTTCCAATCAGAGCGCACGTACTCCGATACGCTGTGGTTCGTCGCAGTGGTCGCGTGAAGCAGTTCAATTAAGGAATGCTTTTTTCTTGATTTTCGAACTTTAAAGGGGGGACGCTGCCTCGCATCTTAGATTCCCCATTTTAATTCACAGGTCTGTGCCGGAGGGAGACGGCTGAAGCCGTGATGTGCGGCCGGAAAAATTATCCTTTCAATGGCGACTGACGTCCCGGATCGAGGGCAAGTAACAAGTCGTCGGGTGGCCGCGCTTTCAGAACACTAGTCTTCCCGATTTCGATTTTTTGATTACACTGGTTACTAAAACCACAATTGCAACATTTTTCGGGAATCGCTTCCGAGGCTCTTTCAGCCGGTGGCTGACCAGCTGATGGAGATACAGGGCTTCGCCAGAACCTCACTCCTTCCACTTCCATCTTTTATAACCTTTCGCCCGTTTTCTAGGTCGAATTTGAAACAAGGGAGAGCAAGATTTATCTAAGATTTAGTTTCTCTTCAATAGCGCAAGGTCCGCCTTTATCCCGTAGTCGACCAAGGTCATCTTCCTGGCAAGTCCAGCCTGTCTCCAGATCTTTCCTGCACAGCTGTAACTTGCTGGTATCATGCCACTTTTGCTGTCAAAGTCATTTCTGCATCTATCCCCATTCTTTTACCTTCGAGTAGGTTCATTCCAGGAAACCAGTTGGCCCAAAGATCAGTGAAACCGATTTCCCTCCTAATTCTCCGTTTGTGACTGCCTCACACACAGACGTTTTCTTGTGAACACCGGGGTCCGAGTCAGCGCGGCCCCTCCAACTTCCACAGGCCACCCTTAATCTCTAGGTTGTAAGCTGTTTCTGTATCCTACCCTTAGCAGTCTTTTCTTCAAACCCAACATGGGTCATCATCGTCTGCTCTAATGGGTCTTCATCAAGTGCAATCCTCGACTCTAACTCCCTAACTGATTTCAGTCTTTCAGTGACCTGCCTTCATGCCTGATCGCTCGAACGGACAACTAGTTTGCCGATCAGCGGCTTAAACCCCTTTACAACTTAGCGCGACTTATATGATGTCGGTGCAGATGTGACTTGCCCTCGTCGGAGGCTCCACCTCAAATGCCCTAACATCCTCAATCACCAATTTCGCAGCGGAGAGGTCCAGAATAACATTGGACATCAGATTCACGCCTTCAGTTCGCCGGTGTTATCTCGGAGTAGACGGATTAGAACGCTATACCTGAAGACAACGAAGGTGAACTTTCAACATGTACTGCAACGCGGCATCTTTCGACAGTTCGAAAGCCATAGGCATCGTCCAATCAACGGGCAACTAAAGTTACATCTACTGACTGGAGGCCCTGTGACGAGGATCGAACATTCAAAAGCGCTATCATTCATGATCAGCATCCAGTGCTTCTTTTTTCGGAACTTCGTCAGATCCCTTTTCAACAATGCGGTTTTCTTGAAAGCAACCTGCTGGGTGCCTTTCTTAAAATATCAATCGTCATCGACCATATTCCCAAAATGTGGTCACTTTACCGTTTAGTCTGTGAATTTGTCCAAATGTCTTCCGGCCTTCTAAAGACTGCCCAGGTTAATCGACCCTGCCCTACGTGGTCTGCCGTTTGTGGACTACCAAGGTTTACAGTCGTCCGCGAGTTTGCGTAACGAACATCCAGACGTTACTGGCAGCCCTTCCTCGGCATGGACAACTCTTATCACCGTTACTTGCGGCACTTTGCTAACGACATGCTGTCGATTCGCAGGACGCTTTTCGGTTGCAAGCTTCCTCTCGAGCTTGCTGCGAGGCTGTCGAAAGTTGTGTGGTCGATAAGATAAAGATTCCCAATCAAAAGTCAGGGAAGACGGTTTGAGTTGGACAACCTTTACTGCCTGAGGAAGTGCGTACACAATGGCTCTGTAGGCAGTTGTCGCAAGCGCGCTCCAAGCAAGCTGTTGTCTGTGTCCGCCTTCGGGGTGTTGTCTTAACGCGTGTGTGCGCCCTTCGTTGTCTCCACGTCGCCAGCCAATCAGAGTGGGGACAGCGTTGATTGGCTTCGAGCACTCGCGCGGCCCAGCAGCGTGTCGGCATGGAGTGTGAGGCGGACAGGACGGCAGCAGGACAAAGGCGGAGGGTGAGGAGACGCGAACTGCTACAAGGCCCCAACTGCTTTCGAGAAAATCAAGGTCTCTATTGTTGACACATCCTTACTGATACATCCGGCACCCGATGTCCCTCTTTCACTACTGACAAACGTTGCGGTAATAGCTGTTGACGCGTTTCTCCAAGCATATCTCACAGTTTTGGCCCCGGCTTTGGTCTTCTCCTCCAACTATCGTCGACGGAAACATCCGAAAACACCTTTGGTCGTACACTCCTTGCCAGTTACTTGGTTGTGAGGCATTCTTATCTCTGCTTCCTTGAAGGTCGTGATTTCCTCCTTTCTACGGACCACAAGCCCTTGATGCTAGTTATTCAATCGCACTCGCATGAGTACAATCCGAGGGATACTGCCAACATGGGCTTTATCTCCCGGTCAACCTCCGCTATCCGCCGCATCGAGGGATCACTGAGTGAGGTGGTTGACGCGCCGTCCAGACACTCCATGTTTGCGCTCCAGCTCTTACGTGAGATGGGGCTCAGCGTTGTGGTCGTGGGGTGAGGACGAGTTGGTTACCCGCGCTGAAATCATTTTCTAACCTAATGTGGAGGCCGACACCAAGGCTGTTGTCTGCAGTTGATTCGCCATGTTCAGTGCCCCATCTACGGTCAGGACTAATAAAGACACCCGGTTTGAGCCCCTATTCTTCCAATCCCTCCTCGCCTTCCTGGGCTGCTCATGGATTCGACCGAAAGCCCGCAGCTCCATCACAAACGCGATTTTTGGGTGTCCTCACCGTCACCCCAGGGTTCTTTGTGCCGCAGACAAGTGAGTTAATTGAGTAGACCGTCCTCCTCTGGCACCTATTGACATTCGGGCGGCAGTAAAATCGGATCTAGACTGTAGTGCAGCCTAACCTATATTAGGCACACCCTCGGACTGACAGATAAGATGGTCAGCCGAAACCGTCATAGTGCCGACGAGGTTCCCGAAACGTTGCCCACCGTCTTTTAATCGGTCCCACCCGAACTGTATCGACCGATTCTTACGTGATAAAGACTTTGTTGTTTTCACTTACGCTGTCGTTGGGTGTGCCTGTGTGCGCAAGTCACCCCATGAAGGGAAGTTTTAAGTGGTCTACCGCAATGTCATGTTCTGTTGGATCCTTCTTCCTGAAGAAGGCATGGTCGACGTCGGCCAGATCAGGGTAGCTCATCCAAAGAAGCCATCGGAAAGGTCCTATGGATAAGCCAGTGATGGATACCCCTCTATTCTTATTCCTCACCCTGACGCTCCAGTAACAATATTCGTGACAGTCCTCGAGTGTAATTCCCCGAAACACTGTTACACTCATTTCTTTTAAGATCGCATCTATCCGCCGACTTCGTTTTACGTCGGCTTCGGGCCAAGACAACTTGTCGGCGTGGCGATAGCGTGACGATCGATACATTGGCCTACACTGATTGGCTGCATGCGAGCAGGATTCACATGCATGCCCAAATTTCGTGCTGAGACAGAACGCTGACTGAATCCTGGCATGAAGGAGTGATTTTTGACGTCGGCCTCTTTACTGCTTGTAGGTGTCCTTCGCAGTGAAGACTGTTCTGTCAACCCTGTCTCCCTTGGAAACATCCTACTATCGATCGTCGCACGTTGACTTGTCTACGTTTCAGACCTAAAAGCCTGCTTTTTACATTTGGCGTTGATGAAAACTGTCCTATCTGTGCTGACCGGGTTGTTTGCAGATAGGCTAACAAGCGGGTCCCGTCTTCCAAGGGTTTCTGCCGTCTAGGGGACAGCATTTTTGATAAAAGTCTACTTATGGAATATGGGAGACGGTACGATGAAGGATCCCAATCAGCTGTCAGAGGTGTGTGTAGATTGTGTGCTGATGTATACACTTGCGAAATCTGGTTAAGTGCTGATGACTAGTAATTGTATCCAGGGGCGGCGAAACAAACAACGGAGACCAACTGAGGATGAATTGAAGGATGAAAAAAATGTCCGCCGGGGGATATGCCGAGTTGTTCGATGGTTGGGGACTCTTTCAAGGTCGAAGGCCATAGAATATCCAACTGGATATCGTATCTGCATACACTTATTATTTTACTCGGAAGTATCCTTTTCCCTGCCGACTGTTCTCTGTGTTTTCCTGCATTCCGTCAGCGTGCTGCCCACCGGTACCCCCCCTCCATTTCCACCATTCCCGTATGACACGATTCAGTTTCCTGACAGCCAATTGTACTCCCCAATCCTACCGTTGACAAGAACGCTCTCCATCTCTGCTGGATGAACTTCAAGCGTAAGCAACACTTTAAGGGACTCACGCAAACCGTGCAACATCGGGCCGGCATATCTAGCAGCTTTTGAGTCAGATAAGGCCCCCTTCTTAGCATTTTATAACCGAGAGCTGGCAGGGTAGTCTGAAACAGCTTTAAAGAGACAAGAGGAATATTGGACGGCCTCTGAAGGGCTCACTCATACGGCCATATTTGCACTGCAACCAGCCGCAGACACTGCTCAGGACTGTTCCCCGAACTCACTCTATCAGCGACCAGTACAGAAGTTGAAGATACCAAACGTCGGCCTAATAGTCCAACCCTCGCGAGCGACAAGGTTTGCCACCCTCCTGGAGAGAACGTAGCGATGATGTGTCAGTGGGTCTGCATAAAGTAAATCTGACCCTCCACCATAATGTTTACCACATCCTAATGGAAAAAAAACAAGATCAGACTGACTAGAGTTAAGCGTTGACGCAATGAAGAGTCAGTGCCTACGTCCGCCACACACGTGCCAATCGCGTAGCAAGCAGTCCAGAAGGGGGAATCCTCCGCCCTACCGTTGCCATGAACGTTCTCCTCTGCTACTCATAGCCTGGAGGAACTTCAACCGCAATCAACACTTCGAGGGACTCATGCAAACCTGGCAACGGTGAACTGGAATATCTTACAGTTTTTGAGTCGGATAAAGTCCCCCTCTTAACAGTTTAGAATCGAGAGCTGGCAGGGTAGCCTGAGTCAGTTTAAAAAAAGACAAGAGTAACGTTGAACGGCACCTGCGGAGCTCACTAATAAGGCTATCTATTGCACCGCAGCCTGCGACTGAGGCCAGCCGCAGACACTGCGCAGGAGTCCTCGCCGAACGCACCCAATCAGTAACTGGTACAGGAGTTGTAGATCCCAAACGTTGGCCGAATAGTTCAACCCTCGTCTTGGAGAGGACGCAGCGATGGTGTGCGAATGGATCTGCCTACAGGAAAACAGACCCTCTACCATAGTGTCCTCCACATTCCGACGGGAAGACGAGGCTGACTAGAACTAAGCGTTGCCGCTATGACGAGTCCGTGTCTACGCGCGCCAGTCGCGGCGCAAGCGGTTCGGAGGGGTGAGGTGTCTGACCGCTCAGCGAAGAATTGCCATGGGTGCTGCGGCAAGAATGCGGTATTCCGGCTGGATCCTCAGTATGTATAGATCGGGACTGAATTACCCCATCCCACCCGACCTGGCGCGTGAAATAATCAGTTGACGCCTTAAAAAGTACTACGTAATGGGAAAACAACTCGTAACTGAAAATCACCTAACGGCCTCTCGAATTCCTTCGGCGGACCTTGCGTGTATCCAGCGACAGTCATAGGACCGGACCAAGGCGCAATGCTGGCGCAATAATGGAGGATATTGCCGCAAGGTAAAGTATTAGTATCATCCATAGTTCATTTAGCGGATCGTGTGGATCTCAAGGACCCACCCAACACAGGCGAACAACACCGGAATCGATCATCAGAAGAAATATCGTAAGGGCACATTTTGACTATACGACTGTTCGACCGTCGTTGCCGACGACGTCTACCGTGTGCTCCTCGACAGGCTTAGAGCAGGGACGGCGACTTGCGTGTGATTTCTTCTATAGTAGGCCTGCGCAGCGTCTACCGCACTTCCTCCGGCAGGGACGTAGTACGCGACTCGACTCAGGGAACAAAACGAGGCCACCGTAACGAATCGCGTCCTCGCTCTTTTTATAATTGACACTTCCGCGCTCTCGTAACTGGACGGAAGGCAGTTTACTTCTTTTGTAAAAACAGATATCTTGATACCGTGATCATTCCTCGGGGACCAGGTTCCTGATACGTTCGCCCCCTTGCAAATAGCGGCAGAGAAATTCAGCGCAAGGACGCAGTACGCCATATCAACATGCATCCGAATGTTTACCTACTATCGCTCTCTCATTTGCACTTTTTAGCCCCACCCATACAACTCGTCAAACACGATGAACTGGGTTTTATTCCCTTCGTGGGGTCCTTGTCCTTCCTCCTTCCCCAGCCAGGCCCGGTGGCAAAAAGACCGAAGGCGCAAAAGGGCGCACGTGACTGGCACGACATGAACCTAAAGCTAAATGTACCACTACGCTCACTGATCAGGATTTTGCACGAGAGGGGCGGCTCGGATTCCACTGGATGAGAGTGCCACAGGAGCCGTAGTGAGGAGCCATTGCAGCCTGACTCTTAGTCCACCAGTCGGTCAGTCCACACAAACACTGACTGCGAGGTCGGAGTTGGATCATCAGTTGGCAACCTTCCAACTTCCGACCTGGCTCTCCAACGCACGTATCGGGATTTCACACACAAGGGGGGAGATTGCTGGGGCCTCACATGCAGCAGAGGAGCCGCTGGCCAGCGGGAGTGGAAGGAGGTGAATAATGTTCAAAGTCGCCTACCACATCCTGGATGCCAAGAGTTCGACATCGTGGGTCAGCGTCGGAGCGGGTTGCTCGAGACCTTGACTACTGAGAGCAGGTTAGTAAACCGCAGAACTGGTCTGCCTGCATCACGCTGCGGTATCGCTGTCAAGTGAGGCCAAGGACACGCAGTCAAAATGCGGTGGGCCGTAAAAAATACCGCTCACTTGCTGTTCCTTTTTCGTATTCCCGACGCCGTGGTCCCACACGAGCCCGAAAACTAGGGCATGGGAAAAGGCCGGACTCCAGCCCAACCCTTTCGAAAACATCAACCAGTGACTATTGTTTCCACCTCTATTTGCCTAAAAATATATGGTTTTGGCAGTACAAAATAGACAGAAGGGGCGTGGTGGTTGGAGAACGGAGGCGATGGGGAAGACAGGTGGGGCCAAAGAGGCTCTATGGGTAACTTTAGAAAAAAACAATGAAACCGGACCAAGCGGAGGAATGGGTGAGAAGTGAAGAGCGATCTCTCTCTCTCTTCAGTCGGATTTCCGCTGGCTGCGGCCTGACTAACTGTTTCGAGTGCACAGCGCAGGAGACACGGTTTCCTCGAAGATGACCGACGGCGCCGTGGCAATCAGGATAGGTGCAAATTAGGGCGCGGTCAGTCACCTCGGTAATTCAGTCTACTCTTTCGTGGTGTCAGCCCTGGCCTCAGAGCTCGGTGACGCCGGTGGCAGTGGGGACTCAGTTGGCGTCGTAGGATCTGGAGCGGAGGTAGAGGGTAACCCCGCGAAGTGATAGTACACAGTCGTCTTTTCGGACAGCCTGAAATCCGAGAAACCCGCGTAGCCAAAGTTCGTCACTACCATCTGGCAAAGGGAAAAGAATGTAGTTAATGAAGGTGAGGCTTCTTCAGCGTACTCTGAGACATACTCTCAAAGGAGGAGGTTGAGGTAGTTGAGGCAGAAACAAAAACCTCTTTGGCGTCGTAAATGGCACTTAAGACATTGAATTGTACTCGAATTGGTCGGATCAGGTTTCATCTCTTCCCCCGTTTACCGGTTAATTTATGTTATAGAGGCGAGGCACCAGGATTACAGATTTCAACACAAATTGGGCTTTATTCGAGCACCTTTTTGTTACGCAACCCCGCGGTTGCCACAACGGTTCCCTGCCATGAGGGTGGGTAATACTTCTCCTGGATTGACTGCTGAAGAAGTAATGGCTTCTTGTTTATCAAGATTGAGATGGCGACAAAGGGGTACTCTCCAGAGTTCAATCTTGGCTAGTTTGGCAGCGATAAACCCGTCAATCACATCGTGAACAGTGTAGGCCATTTATTAGACACAACGGACAACTGGGTAGTTTTAAAATACCACCAGCGATTGTTGACGATTCATGGAGATGGATTTGTCAGACTTCCTTACTATGCCCGGCACGGCCGCTCAACAGCCCACTGTGTAAAGGTCCTTGACCTGCAGAAGGCCTAGGGTACACTGACCCTACAGTCTAAATGAGTGAAACAAGCACACTCATGTGGCCACATGTGGAAATACAACACTTGGACATAAGACACAAGGCACTACTCCCGAAACGGTTGGAAGCGCGAATATGCACTGGTGGCCTTGTCCTAAATTCCAGGAGGAGGAGGAGGAGGGGTTTGGCATTACCGACAAAGACAAGGGAGACTGGAATGGCCATTTCTGGCTTATTAGCCGTCGTCAGCCAGCCATACCCAAGCCCGAAGTGTGGAACACCCGAGCCTCGAACTCGCGACCTGTTGGTTTAGAAGTCCACGCCTCTACTCACCGGGCCACGAGCCCGTTGCCCTGTCGGTTTTCGATCGGGAATATACAATGGTAGTGGGCGCTCACCGATCGTTCATACAGAACTCACTCGTTCCGTTGTGCCTTAAGGACTCTCTCTCGAGCCCAACCAGCAGCCGCACAGCGGCGCATGATACATAGGCAGAATGGCATTACCGACAAAGACAAGGGAGACTGGAATGGCCAGTTCTGGCTTATTAGCCGTCATCAGCCAGCCATACCCAAGCCCGAAGTGTGGAACACCCGAGCCTCGAACCCGCGACCGGTTGGTTTAGAAGTCCACGCCTCTACTCGCCGGGCCACGAGCCCGTTGCCTTGTGGGAGGGGTTTGTTTGCGAGGGTTGGCTTGAGGGTTAGGGCCGGAAGGGTCAGGTTAAGTGCTAAGGTTAGGATGCTAGAATAGGAACTACCCTGGAATTCGGCGCGAGGCCACCTGTAGCGCTGGGGGTCATATTCTCGCGTCAGACCTCAAAGGCATATAAACGCAGCTAAAACCACACTCCTACTCATCATCAGGCATGATTTAACACCGTTAGCACAGGCTCTGACCTCGCCAGTGATTACTGACGCCGGAGACAGCAAGAAATTGGGTGAGATGTTGTTATGCAACCTCACGTGATGGACAAAATACCGTTAGGGATAGAGGTTAGAGTTGGGGGTTAGGGCAACTATTTCTCAACCACTCAGAGTACAACCGCGCATTCCTAATAGCTCCTCTTTGCGTAAAAGTGCTTGACCTGGTCGCCTGTGCGCTCCCCGGCCCCACCTGTAAAAACCTCTACTACCACCGGTCCCGTATTACAGGTGGTCGGGGCTTGTTTACTTCAGGTGGGGCTACATAACCACATCTGACCAGAAATGACTCTGTACAACATAAACTCCCCTCATTTTGACCTCTATTTTTTCTTGCTAACAGAGAGTTAACCTGATGGTTGTGGCACCCAAGACACAACCCCCCCCCCCCGGCAGAGCCTGGTACTTTGACCAAACAACCTTTTACCATTGTGGGATGTGTGTTGGGTCGTCTAAGCAAACGACAAGAAGGCTGCTTGGCTCATCCAGTAACTGTGGCGAGCATGGGCGAATTCAAGGTTTCCTTCCGCTGCCTCACTGACAAGGATTTCAAATGTGAAAGGTCGCCGTGGCAACGTGACATAAGCTGAACCAGTCATCGAAACAAGGGGTAAAGGGACCTTCTAGAATTACAATCCCTCTCATATGATCAGTTAATCAAGGCCTTTGCTCAGTCAGGGAAGGCGAAAATGTGAAGTCAGTTTATGAATGCCTACACACCGACAATCTCGCGTTATCTCTAATGCCCATCTGCTAGAAAACATTGTATTAGACTCACTTTCAAATTCTTGCACAAAGGTCAAACGTACAGTTCACTAATAGCTGAGTTCTTTGCAAATTCATGGGCTTTAACGGCGTAGTGCTTAAAGACATAAAAAGCACTTACATCCTTCATTCCATCAAGGACAAGTATAAACCGATAGCGTTCTTGCAGAAGCGGCCAAATAGCCTTGTCCATCAGGGTGGTGTTGGAGAAACTGAAGACCATCATGTCAGCATCGGGGAGACAGGAGACGTCATCGCGTTTGCCAAAGCGCCAATTTTTAAACCAGATCGAGACGTTGTGCACCATTGACCACTGGCGATCAAAGGCATTTAGAAAGGTTGACCATCCATCGCTCTGATCAATGGCATAGTAGACGAGGCGATTAGTGAATCCTCGAGTTCGGGCAAACGCCACAAATGCTGCAATGTCAGCACCGGGCCCGACGCCAACACTGATGACGCGTCGCACGTGGTCCCGAAGATACACCTCGACATCGGGGTGCTGCGGAATGATGCGTTCGGTGAGGGCCTGATCGTAAAGATGGTTACTTAATAATAATGAGTAGGCAGGCATATTCACACTGCATACAGGCCGGCATGGCCGAGAGTCACGAAATCCTTATGGACTAAACAGGAATGAGAATATTTGTCAAATTATTTTTATGATGGATACCTGAAGAAAACTCGTTGCACTGCTGAGGAATCGATAGTTTGAGTAGATGGCGCGGAAGATCTGATTGTCGTAGTACGCGAGGAGACATTCCTTCCTTCGAATTTTGCCTTAAAATCAATGAGAAATCGAAAAAAAGACCTGTGGCACGTGAGGAATCTCCGACGGGTGAGGGGATTCGCTTCATAAAAATACAAAAGCGTCCGCATCTCTAAATGCGGGTATATTTTGTCCCAAGAAATCAGAAAAGTTAGCCATGAAACCAGTTAACGTACCCAAACCTGTCAGGACGGCTTGGCAACTTTTCTAACTCACAGAACAACACCAAGAACCTCTTAACCATTAAAGAGACACCACATGGATGATGGAGACCGGCACGATAGGCGATATTTTTGCTCCATTTGTATCTGGAGCTGATGATGAAATACTGGCCAAAGGAGGCAAAGTGTCTAATTCTTCTGAAAAGCGCGTAAAACAAGTTTGGTATGGCAGTGGTCCATGTGAAATGACCAAAGGAATTATGTGTTTGAATAGAGAGGGTCAAATCGGGTCCGCATTGGAAGAGGTGGTAAGATCACATACGGGCATGTCGGGTTGTTAATGAGCGGGTAGAGTTCCCCGTTGCGGTACCTCTGAAAACGCTTTAAAGTACTTCGTCAAAGAGGAAATAAAAAGCCGAGCAGACTTGAAGATAAGTGGACTCGATCGCTGGAATAGACATTTTATTCGTCTTGCGTTTCAGGTTCCAGTTAGAACCAACCATCAAGGAAGCACAAGCGGTTGTTGTATTTACTGGGTGTAACTGCTATGCAACCACGTACTTATCAAAAGTAGCAACTCCTCCATTCACCGCAGATGTCCATATTTGGCGCAATGATTATTTTAGCACCCGCATCTGAATCAAGACATGCCGCACGTTGACCATCAGTACTTATTGTTGGCGTTTGCTTCTGGGCTCCCTGGGTGACTAAACTCTGGCTAGCAGAGTGTGAGGGGCGGATGTCGAAGGAGGCTAATATATCTTCGACGGATTGCGGATCGGAGAACCATTGCCGAAGCAGCCCACAGTTCACGTGGTCGTCATCCCACGTAAGAATGTCGGTTTCGGCGAAGTTAGAGGTGTGGCCAGGTTCCACCAAACGGGTCGTGATTTGGAGGTCAGTCACTCCTCTTCACTGCTGCCACATGCTCGGACACCCGTTTCCACGGAGGTCTTCCAGTTTCTGCGGCGGAATTTCTGTGTCCGAAACTGAATCGGATCCTGCAAAGAACTCACGAAAAATTCCGTCGTGGTAGGCAGTTTTCACCGCCCCATTACTTGGTGCCGATGACTGCGCCCGGCCCGTGTGCAACCCCAGATGCGAATGGCGTGAAGAGACGGTTGACAGATTCCGAGACCCCCCTGACCTACGGAAGTGGCTGCGAAGATTTGGGACTCATGCGGTGGTCTCTAGTCACGTTTTCATATGCATCGGACGATGCAATTGTGCGGTAGTGGCTAATTCAATACGTCGGGAGGCTCAGCGTTTGCAGGCATGGTTTGAACGAGGTCACACAGACTTCCTTCATACGAAATTACTGGTAGTAAGGAACGGTCTTTTCGTATTTGAGCTTGTTGTGAAGCCCACTTCTCCCAGGCGGTCGTAAAAGCCTCAGATGCGGTAGCACACCAATGTGTTTGCGCCAAGCGTCTAGAACTAGAACTCTTGGTGCTTCCAGGGTTCCAGCGACACGGCAGGGTTGAGGTCAGTTTGTTCGGCATGTCTTTCATTGTTTCAAGGATTTCTCTCTAGTAATTGCAGGATATTCTGTTAGATAAGAAAAAGAGGTTCAACGACACAGTCGCCTGCGACAGACCGAGGTCTTTCAAAACCAATGCCACATGAGAAACTTGCGCCAAACATGAGTTGTTACTCATTCCAACGTGAGCAGCGTAGTTGGCTGAGTAAATTAGAAGGAATAGGTAAAAAGAAGCAATGGACTAAAAGAGAGGTCGCTGACACACTTACACCATTCACGGTAGAGCCTCTCGCCCCGATGGTCATGATCGGCGCTGAGGATTGTCTGGACTTGTTTCCCAATCGGTTCATAAAGATCGGTGAGGAGACGCACCTCACGGATGAACTTTAGTTTGCGCTGGGCACATGTTTCCCATGCCGCTTTGGCATCCTCATCATGAGCATCCTCGAGCTTCTTTTTGGCCAAAAATTCCTGCCACCAGGCCTCAAGCTCGGCTTCAGTTTCTTTCCTTTCCCCGACCGCGTGTGTTGTGACAGCAGTTGCAGCCGCTTCCTCGGTGGATGCCTTCGTTGAGTTCATGTGGGAGATGTGTGGGTCGAAAAGGTAGTGGAAGACTGTTCCAACTAGTCAGTGCCTATACAGACAAAACACACCCATCCACTAGTCAGTTAGTCAGGATGGAAAAAACAACGGACACTAGTCAAAGGTGGATGAATGAGTTACATTTTCCCTTCAGAAGTGGAAAAACTACACAATTTAGATAACAACTCGTCCTAGCAATTACTTTGACGGTCAAATACAGGTTCCAAGGATCTTAAGTTGACGCATTAATTCTGAAGAGATTTAAAGGTTTTCATTTCGAAAATAGAGCATCTACCAGAAAGCTCACGATGAACGCTGGAGGACGTACTGATGAGTCGAGCCCCTTGCAGCTCTGTCATGCAGTGGCAGAATATTGGTTACACGTGTGCGTGGGCTCTTAGCTTAAGCAAGCACGGTCAGTGTTGTAAATCAGGCAACAAACTGAATTATCCAAAAGTTGACTTAGGATAGAAACCGCTGATGTCGGCCTATTTTTCTAATTTATTTTGTAAATTCCGCACCTATATTTGTCTAAATCTGGCCTCTTGAAATCGTGGACATACTTTGCAGTGGCAGCTTGGGCTTCAGTGACAACGCTACCGAGTTCGGCATCGTCTGCACAGTTCTTAGACCTAAGTGCTTGTTCACGTCAGTTTACAAACGGGCATGGTGGAAAGACTCGCAGGTCGGATCACCAGCCGTGTCTGACTCCCCGTAATTCTTTTTATAAAAGAGTCCAGGTTCTTAAAGCCAGAGCAAACCAAGGCAGTGAAATGCCGGCCATGCTGACACAGAGAAAGGATCATAGAAGTATGCTAAGTATCCCGCCCAAACGTTCGCCCGAGAGCAGTCGTCCTTTAAAACTCCATAAAAATAAAAACCGAACCAAGTCGAGAGACCAAGTGTAAAAAAATTAGAAGTGGTAGTAGTAGTGGTAGGAAGGAATTCTGATTGCCGGCAACATTTACAGCGCCGAAAAGTGAAAATGATAGCAAGGTTCGTCTTGAGCCCTGCTCTGTAGGAATGTAGTAGAATGTCCACAACTGCCGTCGTATCATTAAATCCGAAGTGAAATGCATTTCTGAGTGAAGCTCTTCCACTAGGTTCATATTATAAAAGCGCTGAGTGGGTACCCGGAGTACGTCAGGCTATTTCTAGTGGCTATACTTGTTCTACTGAAGTCAAGGCGAAACGTCACCACAATAAGCATTTGTGCATCTAGTGAAAATGAGAATGCAGTCGAGTAGGCATCCGGAGTATCTTTAACGTCTCGAAGGATTTGTGGGGGGAAATGTGGGGTAACAAAGGTAAGGCAAATTAATAAGCCCATTTGTGCGCCTAGACTTCGTTATACAGAATACCAGAAGCTTCTTAGTAAGGCACAAACTGCCTTCCATGAGTCAGAATTCTGTTTGTCGATCACTGTATACATCAGTTCATGATTAAAGTATGGACATTTCTACAGGGGGGAACGACGATGCCGTCATCCGGGGTCAAAATGAAGGAAAATTGCTGCTATCACAAGAACTAGGTGGGAAAGAGGTGTGTATATCCGACGTTCTGACGTTTATCATTAGAGCACGGAATACTTGTCAAATTTAGCCTAGTTGTGACGCGTTTAACAACCCGAGTCATTCGCCAGTCAGTGCTAGGTCGTCGTTAGTACTCAAGCATCACTCCAACGAACTGACTGTCTCCATTCAACAAGCTAGGTCGACGGCTACAGCTGTGGCCTAAGCTATTTAATGTATGATATAAACAAAAAGGGACGAGCTTACTGGACACAGTGTTCTTGTTCCATATATGGCAATAATAACAGATCAACGAGACTTTCAAGCGAAAAAGATACAAACAGAGTAGCTGCCGAAATGCTCATTTGCAGTTGGATCGACACTAAGTTTACAAAGTGCAAAGCTAGGCGAAAGGGAAGATCGGTGAGGTACCGATTGAGCATAGCAACGAATCACAAATCAGAAGGCCATTTGCTCTCGCATCCACCAACCTCAAGCAGCAATATACCCCCTCTCCCAAATAGTCCGGGGTCAGCAGAAAATAACAAAGCCAGAAAAAGGCCGAGTAAAGCTTAAAAAAATTTGATTAATTTAAAATTAGCTAGTGATCCACCAAAGTTACGTTCTTTACACAGTGCTGGCCGTCTCCGGAACAATTTCCCAGAAGAACTGTCCAACATAGGCAGAAGGCCAGTAAACTATCAACACTAAATGGACAAAATCAGACCTGTTCTATGCTTGCGAATGCAGTTAATTGCGGAAATAAGTTTGGAGAGCTTGTGCAGGTCCTAATGCACGGGAAACATGCCGTGGGTATCATGGAACCTGGAAAACTGCAGACATAAATAAGTTTCAGGGGCGGATTTTCCGCACTCAACCCCTGTCAAACTGATTGTCCAGCTACTAGTTACACCAAAAAGGTTTGGAGCTAGTCTTAGAGCGATCGTCGCGCCCAACGACTGAGGACCGACTGCAAACCACTGTAGCCACCTGCGCTGCATAGATCACGAATTATTACCGTATGACTACAAACTTAAAAGCTCCCGGGGCAGAACGGTTACCTTAAGAAACAAATGCTTTACGGAACTCTTTGGTTCCACGGAAACCCTAAACCGAGCGGATGGCGAGGCTGTGTTCTTAAACCTCAACAAGACCCTCAACGTAGTTAACCACTAATTGCTTGTTGAGGAACTCCGTTGATACAGTCTTGCAGAAGACTAAACCAAGGGGATCGCAGGTGTTCTAGGTCGCAGAATTTTCTGCGCACGCTTTCGAGAAAGTACATCACCTGAGATACCGGTGCATAGAAGTCTGTGCAAGTGTTGATCCTGACTACCAAAGTCAATGATCTGTCATAGACAGGCTCAAACAACTGCATAACGTTTGCGGGCAGAATTAGGATTTCAGGCCAAACACGCATCCATACATCCATACGTGGGGATGTCGTTTGAGCTTGCAAATGGAATGATCACTAGGAACTCAGCGAGAATGGACAGAAGTCCCAATTACTCATAAGCAACTTCGAGTCTTCCAATGGGGGCGGTAAGGCATAGTGCTTCTAGAAACACCACTACTAATAAGGATAAACGGTGTGGAGGATAAGTAATTTCTTCAACGTAGCCGATAAACGCAACCGAAAGCACCTCGAGAGATGTTAGAGCCCCAAGTGAGATTTTAGCGACATTTTATAAGGTCCTGGAAAAATTAACCAGAGGAAGTCTTAAATGCCCTCAAATGCAAATTATTTTAGGAACGTCTTGATTCATCGTGGAAGTCGTGGCAGCCCACAGTGCTATAGGGTACATATGGGTAGGAAATATTCAGTTTATAACTTTGTAGCTTTATAGCCTTGTAGCACGGGTTCTCCGCCAACTTGCTGGCAACACGTACTATTTTTCCGCTTTATATCAAGGTTGATTCTTTGCAGAAACAGTCATAAACGAAACATGCATGCTAAGGAAAAGAACAGCGAGCTTCAAGGAGTCAGACGACGTAAATAGGAGTCAATAATGCAAAAGACGTGCAGGCGCACATATGGAGAAAAAACAAATATACTTAGTATATTTGTGTAACGAATAGCTGACGACGCATATTTAGAGGGAAAGGAAACGCAGACAGCTGCGGGGGATAGCTGTAAACGAGAAGTGCAACGTCGAGTTGAGACCTTTTGTTTCCAGCTTAGAGGACGATGCGACAAACCTGCTGCGCATTACAAGGCGTCCTTCCCTTAAGGCGCGTTTAGTCCAGCACAATAAAACATTAGGTAGAGTCACGATCGTCGACGTATATACTTTGCATACATGCTTGCGCACCCGCAAGCCAGAGCTCAATCCATCAAAATATCCGACAGTACAATAACAAAAATGACGATGTTATTTAAAAATATGAAGGACTGGATTCACACACTTCGAATACCAGTCCCAAAATCTAAGAGCAGACTGCACCAACGGCATTAACCAACCACCTCATTAATGCGGGAAGGATCACATGGCGACATTTGTTGTGGCTTAGCAAGAGATTAATTTGAACTCCAGGTATAATGTCCTGGGGACTTGGCGAAGGAACAGTCTGGGGATCAATAGGGTCTGGGTTTAACTTCCGCTTCTTGGTCAAGGACTCCGACTCCTGAGTGTTCGCACCTAACGTGTCCATCACACAGGCATTCGTTGGAGACACACAGGTAAGTAATGAATATTAAACGATGAGTGGAATATGTAAACAGTTTATTGACCGTGAGAGATAATGTATGACAGTGAATCGACGCCGAAACTCGGTTGCAAAAAAACGAAAAGTAACGAACGATAGAAAAAGAGTCATGAACGAAAACATCAGAAACTCGATATGTACATGGATACACGCAAAATGCGGTTCAAAAATCTGGGAAAAGATGAAACAGTAGACGCATAAGAATCAACGCACAACAAAAGCAGATAAACGAAAAGTTGTCAACGAATGGACTTATCAGATCGATCATCACCGGTGATCGACTCGTGTGAGAAATCCTCCGATCGATCTACAAAAAGAGTGAGTGACGTTAAAACAAAGGAGTTTCTGTCCGTCAGGTCTGTTGGGGTGTTACACAGGCCCTGCAAGCATAAGTTTGAGTATGGCGGGCTGAAGAAAGTTAATGGGCCAGAAATGATCATCCAGTCTCGCTTGTTTATGTCGGTACTCATTCTCTTATCGTAAGTGATTACTTTTAACGAACTACGACGGTTTTTGGTTTATCCCAATGGTTCAGCGGAAGGATCATGTCTCGTAACCTGACTGTTTGACTCCCTTCATGTGGCGTATATGTATATTTCGATGCTTATTTCCTTCTGAAAGATAAAAGACAGCGGTGCGTCGATTTGTAATACGTGAAGCCTCGAAAAACCGAAAAAAGTCCTAGACTTAATAATTTCTGACATTTTTAGCGCGTTGTTTCTCAGGAAATCATACATCGGAAACTGCATAGGCAACGCTGAGGAGCCGACCCCCTCACAATTGTGTTAATCCACTACAGAAACATCGGCGACAGGCGTGATCGGGCTTTGAGATAGTAGCGTCGGCAAAATCAATGTCTGACACGATCGGTGGTAGTCCCCCTATCATCTGTATTTTAAAATAAAAGTTCTTTGAGAAGATCAGCAAAATATTTGTCGTGAATTTAAGACGCGCGTTCTTCAGGCATGCATTCATTGTTCAAAGACAGTCAAAATTTAAATTCAGTCAAACAACCAAAATTGTATGTCAGCCCTGCAATGAGTATTCGCTGTACCCTTACACCTCGTTTGTATTAATTGTCATCATCTTCATTTCCTATTTAGAATATTGCACACAGCGTCTACTTAGATTTGCCGGGTAACGCACGAGACAGCGAGATATATGGCCTCCACTATTTCTTGAATTTCGTGGACCACAGACAATTGTAACACGAGTTCAGTCCTTACCCCATTAGCGCCCAGTTTCCAGCGTCAGCATAGCCACTTTGGGTAAGCAACCTCCTCTTCTAAGTGCAAATTTGTATTCGTGGGTACGCGTAGTGGTCGGTTTTTCTGTTGGAATACAATACACGCCATTGCAGCCGTAGCTGTATTTGTCGCCCTATCCTACAGACAAATAAGCTGCAGTCTTCTGTAAACAGCTGCGTTATCCGCGGACACGATTCTTTGTTTAACTCCGAAAATTCATTTAATTCGATAGACACTAGTCACCTGCACGGACATCCATCCAAGGTCAAGCACAGATGTAAGCGTTCAGACCAACGGAATTTTTATCAGTCAGCGAGTGATTCGTTCATGCGAATCGCTCTCGAGTGAAGTGTGAATGCTGATGTCATGTTTGCATTCATAAGGTCGGAATGTTGTTTGATTCTTCCTGGAATACTACCAGCAGCTGAAATGAGCCCCTATAGTGTTTCCCATCTCTGGCCTCCTTGATGAAATTACGATGCAAAAATCAGAAACTGCGGCCCTTACACTGGTTGATCCAAAACTATGGGTAGGCTATGCCGCTGACCGTAATATGTTTCAACACCTGTTGAACAATATGCTTAATCCGGATGAAAACGTAACCATTCGCGTAGCCCTCACCATCGATAAAAAGAGCGAAAAATCGGAAACTGCGATCGCGACCTCTTAAATTTTTGGACGGTAAAAGAGAGGCCATGTTTCTTCTGTCCGCCAAAAACAGCCTCTGAAACTATAAAATGGAAGTTTTTTGAACCGAATCATTCTCCAGCGGAACGTATGAAACGCCGCGATTTAGTGACGGAACTGAAGAGGAGACTCGCAGCTGGAGAGAGCAACTTGGCTATTTTCAGCAGACGAATGATTCAGAGGAATGAGCTAATGCTTCGGAACCAGCCAGTCGTCATGATAGCGGCAGCAACATAATATCGGAAGACTCGAGTCATTTAGAACGAAGCACCTTCGAGTGCTGCTAACATAAATTCTTATACAGCAATGGTAAGAGTCTGTTTTTCAAACTCGACGAACTGAGAATACAGGTAGCTGCTACGTCTCCAGATATATAGCAATAACAGAAACGTGACTGTCACAAGACGTCAGTGATTGCGAAATAGCACTTACAGGATACCAACTGTTTAGAAGATACTTGAGAAGCCGCCAGGGTGGAGGAGTTGTCATGTATGTTAAGAGCAACTTAACAGTTCGCCAGAGGACCGACGAGATTTCCGACTACACTGAGGTAATTTTGTTGACTATAAAGGCACGGGTTCGCAGTCTCTCGAAGCCGTGACTATTTACCGGTCTCCGCAGGCGGATCCCGACCCAGAAAATCGTCTATTGGAAGGCACAAAAGAGATCGCCAGTCCGCCAGACGTTGTTCTTATGGGGGATTCTAATGCACTCTGCATTCAACGGAGCGATATGCAAGCGAAAAGCTCGAAGTATGCGTTCGATTACCGTCTCCTAAAGACAACTCTAGAAGCTCTTCTCACGTAACATGTTTGTTTCCAACTAGAGCACGTGAAGTGCAACGGGTCAGTTGTTTAGACCTCGTCCTCACCAATGATCCCGACGGTAAAGACGAGGTATACTGCCTACCTCCGCCCGGTAGAAGTGATGACGTAGTACTTTATGGGATTACAGAATGTATTCTTCACCGTAATCAAAAAATGAGACGAGGCCAAATACCTGGAAAGGAGACTTTGTCAAATTAGAGCTGGGGCATTACAAATAGACTGGAATGCCCTCTTCTCCGGAAATGTTAACGAAAACTGGAATTAAATCAAGGATCAGTTGCACATCTAATAAAGAGCCACTGTCCCTTATGAAGGCCTTGAACATCCAAACGACCTCAGTGACTAGAGCGAGATCTCAAGAAGAAGGCCAACAAGAAAGGATGGCTGTGGAAGAAGTTTTTCGAAGGCAACGACAATGCAGCGTTTAAAGTGTAAAGTTCAATGAAATAAGGCGGACAGTTGATTTTCAAGAGGCGACGAATTTCGAGATAAATCTGCACCACCGAGCCGTTACAAATCCTAAATTGATCTACAACCGTTTACGGAAGAGCATACGTAACAGGAATCCCATTCATGTCATGATGAATGATGACGGTTTAAAGATGTCGGGCAGCACAACCAAGACTGTGCATTTTTTATTGTTTCCAATCTGTTTTCACACGAGAAGCAGATTTTTTTCCATCTAATTCTGAGAACGTGGGACGTCCGACTATTAAAAATACTGTGTTCTGAGAAAAATAAATTTTGAGAGAACTAAAAAATTTGAAAGAATGTAAATCTCCCCGTACCGACGAGATCCCTCATAGCTGCTCTTTGAGCTTGCCCGACAGCTGGCCAAATCAATGTTCTTTCTGGGCCGAAAATCGTTTGATGCTGGAATCCTTCCCACAAACTGGAAAACGGCCCACATTACATCCCTTTACAAGAGCGGTAGTCGTGCTCTTTTGACGAACTACAGACCCGCCAGCTTGACGTAATTCTGCTGCAAAGTGATGAAGAAAACCGTCAAAAGGGAGTTGATGACTTCTTTATTATTCAACAACCTCTTGTCCGATGCACAATAGGGCTTTCGTGGTGGACGATCATGTGCAGCGAACCTGCTATACACAATGCAAATCTGGACAAGAGCACTCGATGCAAAATACACTGTGGATGTGGCCTATATTGATTTCGGGAAGGCGTTGAACAGTGTTCCGCGCCAGCGTTTCCTGTACAAGTTGAGGGTGATTGGCATCGGCGGCAAAGTTCTCAAATGGATTGGGAATTTTCTCGTCGGCCGTTCCCAAATTGTTTGCATAAAACAACAACAATCAAGACGTACATTCATAGAGAGTGGAGTCCCACAAGGCTCAATACTCGGATAAACCCTCTTTCTCTTGTTCATGAATGGTTGTGTAAATGGTTTGACTGTGATAGCGCCATGTTTGCAGATGACATAAAAATCTGGAATGTCGTCCAGAATGCTGTCGACGTGATAAACGTTCAAGAAATTCCTTGACGATTGGACGAGTAGTCTTGCAGATGGCTCTTGTTCTTCAATTTGAACAAATGCATCATACTGCGCCTCGGAAATCAGACAACTAGTACGCGGCAATGCCATCTGAATAGAATGTCACACTGAGAAGCAGAAATGCACAAAGATCTCGGAGTATGGGTTGCTGCCAGCCTAAAGCCTTCTGCAAAATGCTGTAAGGCGGCCAAGACTGCAATGTTAATTCTATACGCCATGAAGCCCGCATTCGCAGTTTTCCATGAAGACTGCCTCTCCAAAGTCTTCGGCACATTTGTAAGGCCGCATCTCGAATATGGACTTCAGGCCTAAATGCCATGGACCCACCAAGACCGCAAATTACTCAAAAGAGTACGGAGGCGAGCGACAAAATTAACAAGAGCTTAAGGTGTACTGTCATACGAGATCCGCCTAAATAACCTTAATGCGTATCCTCTGAGTTATAGGCAGTTGCGCGGAGACTTTATACAAACGTTCCGTATCGTACGTGACTTGAGCTTTGACCTCAGTTGCAACAACTATTTCGAACTTGTCACTACAACTAACCTCCGGGGACATCCCTTCAAACTTCGTGTGCCCTAAGGTAGATTTAATGTAAAAAAGTATTTTTTTCTTCAACCGTGTCGTGAAATCGTGGAATATCTTGCCCGAGACGATTGTTATGTCTCAGAAGGTGGAGACATTAAAATGTCGACTTGACAGATATGCTTCAGCAACAGGCGGATTATGTGACATTGCAAGCATAAAACCAGTGACCTATGTGAATCGATGTTTGCATTCACTTAGTGCTGTTATTTCTTAACATTGTTGCTTACCTTTCCATTCTGTAAAATGTACAGATAGGGAGTTCAAAGGCGTAAGCCTATTTTCTCTCAAATACACTGACTGATTGACGTCCTTGTTATCGTTTAAAGGGATCAATCGGACATACTCTTTATGGTTAACATTAACTCAGCTGATGTTCTTTGGCTTCCTTGTACGGTAAATGAGTGACAGGACGCTTCGCACACCACCTTGTTTTAAAGAACCTTATGCTGAAGTTTTCAATATTACGAGGGAATTCGCCTATCGCGCACAAAAGGGGTGTTATAAAAAACTTAGTTGTTTGAGCAAAAATACTTTGCTCTAACAATGAAAGTTAATAAATGAAACGTTGATATTTACTGAAGTCGTTTTCCTAAAATGGATATTTCGATTGCTTTTCACTTCGCTACATGAGATAACAATAGTAAAAAGGAAATGATAAGGAAGTAGGTTGTTCCGACCAGGCGTTCAAACCGAAAACTAACGAACACTTACTTGCATAAAGAATGTGTCGGACGTCGTTCAAAGACATCTGAAGAAACAACAAATACAAGTGAAGCCCAAACAGATGCTTACAATACGCACACAGCTTCTATGCCATAAAGAGGGTATTGACCATTTTGATAAGAAAGATGTATGTATGTACGTATTTGAAGGTTACGGGCGTAGCCCTTCTTGATTTATTGATATACATTTGAGATTAAAGATGTACGTGTATACAGTCAGCATAAAATATAGTGGTCTGGTTATTAAAAATCGAAGAATTCCACGGCCTTTTGAATACAAACATGGTATCTGCATTCGCACTTCAAGTGTGAGCAAGTTCCATAGACCAACCACCTGCTGACTGACAAAAAATTGCGTTGGTCTGGGCGCGTACATTTGCGTTTGACCATAAATGGATGGCCGCGCAAATGATCCATGTTTATCGACTTGACTGAATCTTCAGATCTAAACGATCCGTCGTGTCCGCGGATAACTCGAATTGTTCCCGACAGGTTGCATCGTATTTGTTCATAGGATAGGCGAAACAAATTCAGAATGATTAGTCTTTGAGGATATGATAGAATCCCAAGACTGCCCACCAGTTTTGACGCCGTTGGGACACCTGCTTGACAGGGCCACTGCCATGCTTCATCCAACGGATTCATGCCAGCATTTCATATTCCAAATGCGGTCTAATGAGCGTACCAAAAATCCACGACGAGTGATCGGAGGACAGGCTAAGAAAGTTCCCCTTATTCAATACAGGATGCAATTTGCCTTCTACACCGCTCTTTTATAGTGTTCAGACTGTAGCAATTTTGACGTTATCTAGTTACCTAGATCTTTGTGCGTATGCGACTCTTTTATTGGGACCCCATTTATCCCTGCCAGCGCCAGCCCCTCCTAGCTCCGCCTTGCCCCATTAAAAATGGCGGGGGTACAGGGGGCTATGAAGGGGCTGTGGAAGGGGCTTTGGCGGGTCATTCAGCACGACAGCCCCGCCTGGCCCCACCAGTGAACTAAAATTCACAGGTATGCGGGAACAGCAGGGGATCAAGTTTATTAGCGCAAAATGGCCATTAAGTAAAAGGACCAACTAGCTTTTGGGCCTGGTCAGCCTATAATTAACCCTGACAACACCAGCTCCGCGTAACCCCCTCAAATATGGCGGGGCCAGGGGGGGCTATGAAGGGGCTTGATGGGTCTGTAGAAGGGGCTGTGGCGGGGAATTCAACACAACAGCCCCGCCTGATCCCACCAGCGAAAAAAAGCGCAGGGGACGCCAGATTTCCACCCACTTTTGGCACTCCTTTAAAATATTGACCCATATGATGAGTCCCCTGAGGCGCACACACATAATACCTGCCGGCAGAAGTTTCAGAGCTCAGTATAGGCATTTCTCGTTCGGGGATTGATTGCCAACTGCTGTCGACGTTGGAGGAACCTCAGACGCAGGCTCTTTAGTGGCCTCACAATATGCCTTCATCTGGCGCCTAATGCGCTTGTATATGGTGGTTCGGTGAGGTGCACAGTAATTAGGCTTCATAATTGCTTTGGATATCCAGTAAAAACGATAAAAATTTTGTATAAGTGGACTATGTACGCCAATGCTATCTAGCTCATACATAGACATACAAGTCGACTATTTGAACTGGTTTGTGAGTAAATACCCACACAATTAGCATAAGATACCTAAACTAACTAAGACAGTTATTAAGATCATCAAAACAGCATTGGTTGACGCACGATATTATCCGCGACCCCTGGGCGTAAACGAAAGTTTTTTCCATGGTTTATAAGTCACTTTTGATAAATTAGCTAATTTTAATGCCAAAGAAGATACAAAGAGTGGTGCCTTTAAAACATAACTATCGATGTAAATACGCTTCAAAATGTTTCAATCCAGAGGGGGCTCTGGCCCCACCCAGCCCCTTCCCAGCCCCGCCTATGAAGGGGCCATGTGCTGGCAGGGATGCACTATAGCCCCATTTATAAACTATGCTGTTTTGAAGGAAATGCTGAGACTCCAAGGAACCAGCATCTGGAACAACAGTAGTCATCACCAACAGACCTACGTGAACCGCAACGCATTTCAGACCTTCATTTTCTTTTATTTCTCGATGAAGAAATTTACGATTACAGAAATTGATTAAAGTCTGCTTCTAAACACACGGCCAGTGAAAGCAGGAGGGCGCGAAGACATGCCTTCAGTAATTAGACCATTTACTACGGTCAGCGCAGAGCCTGGAGGATGTACTTCTGCAAGAACAAGGCCGGTTTTTGTAACCTGATTGTGGTTGCATCTGCCATGACTATCAGGCGCTGGCCCAGCCGCTTAGGGTACCTCGAGGGGACATAAAGCATGGTATGATATGGTCATAAGTGGAAAATTTATGAGGTCTGCAGTGTCTGTAGGTCAAATCGCCTGGACTAACCTGAGTGGGTATTCTGTCAGCACGGTCTCTTTACATTGTTTCTTTAAAAACACGTCTGCAACATTGTCAGAGAGTTTATGTGTTTGCAAATTACAAGAAACAATAAATTCGATTCATAACAAGCAAATAAATTCGGTCTAGCAATAAAACAGTACGCTTGATATTTCAGTGCTCAAAATTCAGCTGAAAGCCCTTAGTACATATAAGATAGGCAACAAAACAAACGACAGTTACCAGAGGGTAAAGCCAATCTGGAACATTCGTCACCCGCCTGCACGCGACTAAAAAGGGGTCTGAATACCGGCGCCAGATCTATACATAAACTGACTGAGTTCTCATCTGAGACACCTCATTCAACCGATTCTCACCCTGTCTTGCTTCTTACGTGGGCGATTAATTTAACGGCTACGGACTTCGACTTATGACCTATTTCGTGCGTGTTTGTAGCCACTTACAACAATGCGTCGTCTAGTCGAACAGCTCGTAACGCGTTCGGTCTGGCGTGTGTAGTTATAAGAACAGTTTTGGCACAAATGCGAAACACCATCCGATTCCAGGTTTAATCCGACTTCAATTTTCGTGACTCTGCTGTGCATGGTGTGCAATTCCAAGACCCAGTCCCACAGCAATGCGCTTGTGGCTTCTAAGACGTCGTTAATGAATGGCAAAGAATGCCAGATCCTTGATGATGTAGTTCGAGTGTTCCGAGGGATTATGCATGGTCAACGTCTTCTAAATGCCTTCGGGTAGTCATTTTCATTTAACAGTCGCGGAGATATCGAAAGAGCATAGATTCTCCTTTATGACAAAGACTTGTACATACCAACTGAATACAAAAAAACAAAAGCATTAACAGATCGACTAAATAAGTTGCTTAGAGAATAGCAGCGCAAAAATGGTATCGAACACGGCGAAAGCCGCCAAGTGACAGCCACTGACATTACCATGTTGTATATTCTACCGAAATGTCATAAACCGAGTGTGTAATGTGGCCAGTCGTCGCCCAAAAAACCATCCCCATTTATAATTTGGCAAAATCGATGCATCCACAACTACACTTCCTCCAAGTCAGTTGGACTACTGTGGATGCGGCATCTCATGAAATGGTAACCGAGAATCTCAAATCTATTCCTAATTTGAAATGTTTACTTAGGTAGAGTCGTGAGATAAACTGCATCGCAGCATTATTACATGATATTTCAGTCGCTTTTACGTGCCGGCCCTCGAATGACCTTCTTTTCGACCCCTTGCAAAGACGTAAGTCTGAAAAAAGTAGCTGCCTACTTTTTAGTTCACGAATGGCCACTGATGAATATCGACCATCAGGCTAGTTCCTTATATTTTGCCGTCGAATCACGCGTCGTATTTTAAGAGGTGCCTAAATGCAGCAACGAAAGTAGTAACAGTTTAAACTGGAAAGTCATTATTAGACACTGTATTGCAGAGGACGGATCTGTAAGGACTTTGACTGTTGTAAAAAGAACTCGGCATTGACTGAAGGCCGGGCACTTTCATGCTTTCACACCTTTAAGTAAAGTCTGGGAAGCAGTTTTAGTTCATCAGAAGCTTATTATGTACATATTTGCGAAACCCATTTGTACGGAAACGGTTTACCAAATCTGACAGTACGCAATTCGACTGAAACTTTAATTCTCGAACTTTGAGGAAATCACTGATAATGCTAATCGCCGGAGGTCATTTTGAATAGTAAAAGGGATGGCACTGAATCTAGAAGTCTGTGTCAAATCCCGCATTGATTCTCGTTTAAGCGGCAACTGCCTAGGAGGAGAAATAAGTTTGTAGACACAAACATCCTTGTGACCGTGTACCTTTTTACGAAAAGCTTCAGTCCGTGAAGAAAATAAAGCAGGGCACGCTTTGAGCTCTTTTAGCAAGAGCACATCCCATGGGAAATGATTAAGTGTGTGCGCAATCCTTACCCAGTTAGGAGCATTCAGCAAGCATCATCCAGTGCGTGTACGTTAGATGATGCAAAATGATCAGTTGATCAGGGAGATTCCAAACAAAGCGTGCGTGTGTACAGTTTAAAACATGTGAGCGATTGGACAAAGTGACTGAGGAATGGTATAATAGTAAATATCACTCGACTGTCAGAGAGATTTAGTGGCTGATGAGGAAGGTTACACTGTTTCTAGTTATCTTAACTTTTTTCCAATTGCTTTTAGCATGTAGACAAGTAAGTGGGAATTATTTTTATACATCATATCACAGTAGTTATTTCCATTTATTCTAACTTTTGTTATTGTCGTTAATAAACTTCAAATCTGATAACATAGATGGCATAATGGTTAACAAATTAGTGCATGGCATTGCCGACGCGCTTAGCTAAAGGATAAAGCAGAATAATAATGCTTATTTTATTTGACTGACGGTCGTTTCTACTCTTCCAATAAAAACCAACACAAGATTAATAATTTTAACATTTTTAATGGTAACATAAGGATGTCTTGTGAAAGTGAGACAATCTCTGCCATCTCCATATCTGTGTCTTCAGAACCCCCGGTATTATCTACGACAACCTCACGTTCTAATCAATCGTATATTAAGATGTAAAGAATTATTTAACGCGGGACTATCACTAAAGGCGTTTGGCAATTTTTTTATGCTAGCAGACGATTTTTTGACAATTGAGAGTAGTGCTTTGTTTTCAATTTTCTCTTGATGTTACGCCTAAACCCCATCAGAAACGGAAAAATCTTAGTTTTCGGCATCTTAATGGCCTCAAAAATTTGAATGACTACTTTGCAGCATCGCATAAACTTGCCAATAGCAATCGCTTTGGCGTCTTTAATAAAGCCTAAAACTGTTTGGAGATTTTGCCTTTATTATCGTTATCATTCACAGTGTATTTAACTTCTCCCGAAACCACCCTGAAGCGCTTCGCAGCTTCATTCTTGGTCCGTTCGCATAGAACTACGTTAACATTCAAAGTTGTATTCAAATTACTTGCATTAAGTTGAGACTTTTTGAAATTACTTGTAAACTGTCCTACGCAGTTGCAGGTTTTTACCTGACATTGATTTGCAAAATCATTTCTTGATTAGGTAAACACAAACAGACCTGGATTTCTTCGGCGGAGTTTTATTCTTCTTAATGAACAAATAAGGTCATTTTCATTCGATGGAGTCGACGATTATCTGTACGTTGTCCTTGGACGTTTTCTAAGGCTGACTGGTTGTCATGTGATTCACAATTTAAATTCATTGAATTATGAGTGTCAAAATGTACTTCTTGCGGCTAATGTGTACATAGAGAGGGTACGTAATGAGCTTAAAACATGTGTGGCATTTGAATATTTTACTAACGGATTTCATGGTCCAGCTTGTACCTGAGCTTCCAATATAAATTTTTGTTTAATTAGGACGAGCTTCTGCTTCGGTCTCCCGGTCTGGCATGGAGGCTCGCTCAAATAACGGTGAGCTTTGACGTTCATGGATGGACGGACAGGCATAGGCCAGCAAGCAACTGTCAAGTTGACTACGTTTCCGCAAGAAGCGTTGACGAGGGCAGAATCTACGATCATCAATTCTTCTTCGGAGGAACATTCAAGGAGAAATTTGATGCATATTTAAAGGTTGCACTGGAGAAGATTAATTTGAAGATTCCGATGGCGTGCTAAAGCTGGCAACATAAAACGTAGAGACCAATTTCGTAAAGCTGTTGTATAAAAGAGGCACGTTTAAAGTATTTTTGGGCGGTGGATGACAGTTAGTAAAAGAAATACGACTGTTATTTGTTAAAATTCCTCCCCAGGTGTTCCCCCTTACTTCTAAACTTACGTTACGTTTAATGTTCATTAAAATAGATTAATCATCTGTGAACCTCGCACTCATATCTTTATACTCGTGTATTTGATTTTGAACTTCGCATTCTATAAACTTAAGGGCAATGTCTGTCATGGTTTATTAAATAAAATACAAACATAAATGTATGTATAAAATGGAGCAGGTGAATATTGAGGATGTGGTCGCTCAAAAACGACACATGCATGCGATATGGCAGTTCCACCATTGTGACCGGTGATGTCCCACGTTTGCTGTACTACAGGGTGAGACCATAATTAGAATCCTCGACAGCAAGGGAAGACTTTAGTGAAACCAACGCTCTAGCAACCTGAGCTACGAGGCCCCGTCGGGAGCCGGGATTTGTTTAACCACATTTTCGTCAAGTTAACCGTGCAGCGTATTGTAACGTCTGGAATAAAGCAAAGCTGATAAAGTACAATGTCTGTCCAAGCAAGATTTACTAAGTAATCCACCTAGAATCCACCAGATGACTATCAGGCTTACGCAATACATAGATGTTTTGGGAAGATTTTAAATAATTCATATTGATCCAACTGTGAACAACGCGGCGCATTAATGGGATTTGAACCCACAACAGCAAGTGGAAGGCCATATTACAACCAACTGAGCTAGGAGGCCACACCGGAAGTTTATATACTTGGAAAAAGTAATACACAGATTAAGTGCCTGCTCGTGCCTTCGGACAAACACAACTATGCGATGTATGGTTAGATGTTGTAGTCAATTAGCTTGGAGACATCGTTCAAGTATTTTAATCGAAAGAAAAGCAAAGCCCTAGTGCTCGCCGTTTAAGAAAGACTTCTGTATGGGGTACAGTGATTAAACGGATGTCATCGTTGTCGTGACTAGAAAAGGGGAACTACTTCTGTGGAATTCAGTAGGCAACAATATGTACTATACAACGATGGGTCTCATATTGCGTTCTAACCAAACCCTCCCTTCCGAAAAGAAATGTTGTCTGCTCTAAGCCTCTGGCACGCACGTCCATCTGACATTCCGCGGGGCAAGCTAACGTGATAAAGAACGTGCCAAAGTCGCTATCGTAAGGCTTTGGCGGGCCGTGCATGGCAGTCGATTTGCCAAAAATTAGCCGACCAAAAGTTGGTTGTAATTTACCCGCTGGTAAGGAGCGACGTACTTTTCTAAGACTAGAGTGAATGCTTTTCGCAATTTAAACTTTCTAGTGGAGACTTTAACCGTGCCCAGACGTCCGTTGGCTCACAGCGCAGCCAATAGCTAACTCAGTGGAAAAACTCATATTTGTGTGTTATATTTTCAAGGCATGTTCTATGCAGTCGTCATTGTAAATCAGACGAAAAAAGTAACCCATTCTCACAACACGGTAAAAGGCTATGTACCTTTTAATCTCACATATAACCATATAAATTTCACGAGTCCGCGTTGAGAAACAAACCGTACGAAAGCGTGCAAATTAAAAGGAACGAAAAATTCCATTCTTAGCAAGCAAATAAATTCGGTCTAGCGTTAAAACAGTATGCTTGATATTTCAGTACTCAAAATTCAGCTAAAAGCCCTTAGTACATATAAGATAGGCAACAAAACAAACGACAGTTATTAGAGGGTAATAGCCAATCTGGAACATTCGTCACCCGCCTGCACGCGACTGAAAAGGGCTCTGAAGACCGGCGCCTGATCTGTACATCAACTGACTGAGTTCTCATCTGAGATACCCCATTCAATCGATTCTCACCCTGTCTTGCCTTTTACTTGGGCGATTATTTTAGCGGCTACGGACTTCGACTTATGACCTATTTCGTACTTGTCTGTAGCCACTTACAACAATGCGTCGTCTAGTCGAACAGCTCGTAACGCGTTCGGTCTGACTTGTGTAGTTATAAGGACAATTTTGGTGCAAATGCGATACACCATCCTAGATTGCTTTTCCAGATTTAACCCGACTTCCATTTTCGTGACTCTGCTGTGCATATTGTGCTATTCCAAGACCTAGTCCCGAAGCAATGTGCTTTTGGCCAGAGAGGTACTTAATGAATGGCAGAGAATGCCATATCCCTTTTAATGAAGTTGTTCGAGTGTTTCGACGGAGCACGCAAAGTCAGCGAATTATAAATGCCTTCTGAAAATCATTTTCATTTAACGGTTGCTGAGATATCGGAAGACCAAAGAATCTCCTTTATGACAGACATTTACACATATCAGCTGAGAACTGAAAAACAAAAGCAGTACCGGATCTACTAAATAAGCCGCTTAGAGAAATCCAGCGCAAAGGTCGCCAAGTGACAGCTACTGATATTACACTGTTATATATTCTACCGAAATGTCATAAACCGAGTGTTTAATGTGGCCAATTGTCGCCCTTAAAAACCATCCCCATTTATAATATGGCAAAGTGGACGCATTCACAACTAAACTTCCTCCAAGTCAGTTGGACTTCTGTGAATGTGCTATCTCATGAAATGGTAAACGAGATTCTCAAATGTATCCTGATTGGAAATTTTTACTTGAGTAGAGCCGTGAGTTTAACTGTCCCGCGGCGTAATCACAAGATATATCAGTTGCACTTAGGTGTCGGCATTCGAATGACCTTCATTTCGATCCCTTGCAAAAACACAAGTCTGCGAAAAATAGCTGTCTAAATGATACGATTTTCCTGCCGATTTTCGGTACTTTTATACATTTAATTTTTTTGTCGAAAATATGATTAAAAGTATTTTTGTTCTCAGTCTGTAAAAAATAACGTCTTCTATAAGGGTTCGATTTCAATAGGGAGTATACTTTTGCATTCAAAACGTCAATTATGTAATTTTTTAATTCGCGAAATATCTATCACATAAATCCCCCTATCTGAATATTTACTAAATCTGATTGATAATTATAAAACTCACATAACAAAAATATAATCGACGTACATGACATCGCTGATGCATACATAAATACGTGATTTTACTTATAGGAAAATTCAAAACCTAAAATTCGGAAAACTTGAATAAAGTGATACAGCATGTCAAATTAAAAATTACTGAGAACTATCCGCTATTTTCTGACGACGACGAATCTACACTGTCTAACTTCGATCATCCCTTTCCCCCCCGTCAACCTCCGATGTCGGGAGGATTCATTCGAACGCGATCATGTTCCGCTGACCGAGTGAAGCCAGTATTCATATCCATCTCACAGAGTTTAACGTACTATATCGTGCAGAGAGCACCTGAAAAGACATACGACGAGAACCTAAAGTCAATGAAATTTGAGCACCTCATGTGGCTGTTCGAATTCTTTCAAAATACCTACTCGTCTTTGCTGAACAGACTATTGAATAAACAACGAAAACTTCCATGAGCTCGACGATCTCCGGTTTATTTGCTGAACCGCTCTCTTAGAAACTTGAAAAGATTGCCTTCATCCAACATGGACCAATATTATGAAATTCTTTTGTTGACGACACCTTTGTCATTCATATTGATCCAACTGTGAAGACTCGACGTCTCGGTGAGATTCGAACCCATGGGGTGAGGCTATAACCACTTGAGCTACGAGGCCCCGCCAGACGACGCGAGTTTTATCACACTTGGGTCAAATTACCCGCCCAACCTACTGCAACGTCCGGAATCCACCAAATCTGACACAGTAAATTGACTACCCAAACAGGTTTTCCTAAGTAATTCACCTAAAATCACCCAGATCACTGCCAAGCTCACGCAATTCATGGATGGTTTTAGCACGTTTATCGTTGTAAAGGACATGTCTCTGAATTCTCTTTACATGCGCAACGATGCTGTCTTGCAATTCCGTTCTCGCATATCATTGGGGACCACAATGCAGACAGATATGTTGGAAAGATGACTGTAGAGTTAAATCAATAATCGGATGTCAGGGCTCCGTAATTGCCACCCGGTTCCTTTCTCATGGTTTCAATAACTGCTTTTTCAATGCAATGACAACGACATGTATGAGTATTAGGCTTCCACTCAGCAGTAGGATAGCTAGGCCAAAGTCCCTTAAATGTAATTTGCAAGGATGGCATCCACTCAAATTGGAGTGTATAACACCCAGGATAGTGAGCAGTGGCTGGAATCAAAAGACCGGATTCGAAATAATATTGGCTGATAGACAATTTTACTGAAGCCGAAAACTCCAATTTTGATCGTTCGAGCAAACTCTTGAAACAAATACAAGACGTTGATACGCATTTTGTAAAACTGACTGGTTTCGTCCTTCAAGGGAAGACCATTCTAGAAGCAAAAAATTGCAGAAAGAGGATTCATATTTTATTAGAAGAAGAAAATTGGCTCTCCGGAATAGGTTTATTTAACTGCTGACGTTTCAAAGAGCTGGGTCGGCTCTTCATTGTCAAAGCGAAAACTGTACCTAATCGATCAGAAATTTATTTTAAAGTGGCAAGCTGTGTTGGCTGGGCGCATGCTGATCGATTTTTTCTCTCCTCCCGCTGCGTCGGCCTATCAGGAAATGGTTGACGGGCGTTTTTGCCTGTGCGCTTTATGAGTCACCACTCCGGAGAGCCAATTTTCTTCTTCTAATAATCTTCCCGGATCTCTAAACTTTTCCAATCTGAACGGCTTCATATTTTCAGAAGCCATTTCGACCCATTCTGGCATACAAGGTTTACCATCGTTATAACGCAGAAATGTCTGCAAGGTCTGGCCGCAGTGGCCTTACAAACCTACATGAGCGCAGCAGACAGCAGCAGCAGGATATATAGGCAGAATAGCATTACCGAAAAAGACAAGGGAGATTGGAATGGCCATTTCTGGTTTATAAGCCGTCGTCAGCCAGCCATACACAAACCCGAAGTGTGGATAACCCGAGCCTCGAACTCGCGACCTGTCGGTTAAGAAGTCCACGCCTCTACCCACCGGGCCACGAGCCCGTTGCCTTGTCGGTTTTCGATCGGGAATATACAGTGGTAGGGGACGCTCACCGATCGTTCATACGGAATTCACTCCTTCCGTTGTGCCTTAAGGGCTCTCTCTCGAGCCCAACCAGCAGCCGCACAGAGGCGCATGACCTATAGGCAGAATGCTATTACCGACAAAGACAAGGGTCGCGAGTTCGAGGCTCGGATGTTTCACACTACGGGCTTGGGCATGGCTGGCTGACGACGGCTAATAAGCCAGAAATGGCCATTCCAATCTCCCTTGTCTTTGTCGGTAATGCTATTATGCCTATGTATCATGCGCCGCTGTGCGGCTGCTGGTTGGTCTCGAGCGAGAGTCCACAAGGCACAACGGAACGAGTGAATTCCGTATGAACGATCGGTGAGCGCCCCCTAACATTGTATATTCCCGATCGAAAACCGACAGGGCAACGGGCTCGTGGCCCGGTGAGTAGAGGCGTTGACTTCTAAACCGACAGGTCGCGAGTTCGAGGCTCGGGTGTTCCACACTACGGGCTTGGGTATGGCTGGCTGACGACGGCTAATAAGCCGGAAATGGCCATTCCATTCTCCCTTGTCTTTGTCGGTAATACCGATATGCCTATATATATATATGTATTGGAAGGTAGGCATCCCAACAAATATAAGTTGAAGGCAGAGGCGTTCTTTGGGAAAAGGTACTTTATTGCGTGAATTTTCGACGCCGGTTCCCCAGGTCGTCGTCAGACGCAGACTGAAAGTAAATGTGCCGAAAACATTTAACATCTGGCAGTGCACATGAAAAAATCGATAATCGTTCGCATTTGCGCCCGTGAGCGGCCGCTATTTGCGTCATTCCGTCCCGATTGGCTCTCGTCTCTTCCATTTCTCCTTGAGACTTTTGTACGCGGCGTCCAACTCGATGTGACGGTTGATGCACGATTCATCCGAGTGCATGGCCTCAAGGAACTCTCGGCCTTTCTTGAAGGGGCAGGCACCGACAATCCGTGTTCTGTCCCAAGCAAACGTATGCCCGGTGTCCAAGCTATGCATGGCTACTTGAGACAGGTGGTCTCGCCTCTTTACTGCAAGTTGGTGTTCGTGAATGCGTGTAGAGGCGGATTTTCCTGTTTGACCACAATAAACTGCATCACAGGCCTCACATGGGATCTTGTAGACGACTTCCTTTCTATCCAAATAGTCGACCCTATCCTTAGGATGTACTATCTGAGTACGTAGTGTAGTCGTCGGTCTGTGTGCCACCCGAATCTGGTGTCTCTTTAGGTGCCTTTCCACGAGTTCAGACACGTTTTTGATGTAAGGGAGGGTTCGCCATGTATTTGGCTTCGGTGTCTGACTGGAGGTTCTTTGTTCCCTTTCCTTTGACTCTTTCTGTCTCATGCATCGGCGCACAAAATCCTTGGGGTACCCATTTCGGGAAAATAATTCACACAAGTAACTTAG
>CACRXP010000377.1:192223-237077 GCA_902702965.1 Spirometra erinaceieuropaei | reverse complement strand
CCAGATGTTAACTGTTTTCGGCACATTTACTTTCAGTCTGCGTCTGACGACGACCTGGGGAACCGGCGTCGAAAATTCACGCAATAAAGTACCTTTTCCCAAAGAACGCCTCTGCCTTCAACATATATATATATATATATAGAAGACAGTTCAATGGATAAGCCTCTTTCCATGGATCCTACAAAGGGACAGAATTCGTCGATTGATAAAGTGCTGAAGCGCCTCACTTGACTGGAAAAACTGCCAGGAGACATTGCAAGATCTCTGAGACAATCTAAACCAACCGTTAACAAAATCTACGGATTGCCCAAAGTTCACGAACCTGAGGTACCACTGCGACCGATAGTATCATTAATCGGTGCAACCAATTACAAATTTCTAAGCGTTTATTCCCCCAACTCCACCCACTTACGGTAGACTGTGAAACTTCACTCAAAATTCCATAGATTTTCTAAAGCTATTGATGAGAATCACAATTTCCGCGGATGAGATAATGGTCTCCTTTGATGTGGTTTCTTTGTTCACTTCCATACCATTAGATTTTGCAAGGCAATGCACAGATGAACTCCTAAAGTCCTATGACACGCATCTGCCTTACTTGAACTTATAGACCTTTGTTTAGAAACCAATTTTTCGTTCGATCACCAATATTATCAACAACTAAAAGGTGCTCCAATGGGATCACCCATATCTGGCTTTCTTGCAGAGGAGACCATGCAGAAATTGGAATCGGTGGCTATTCCATTAGTTAACCCTAAGTTATGGGTACGATATTTAGACGACACGTTTGTCGTCGTTAAAACGGATCAACTAGAAATACTCCACGACACAATCAATTCAACCGTTCCGTGAATTAAATTCACAATGGAAAAAGAACTTGACAATAAACTCCCATTTCTAGATGTTCTCGTACGGCGTAAGACTGACGGAACATTACACACCTCCGTTTACCGCAAAGAAACATATGCAGAAATAATTCCACACTAAAAGATCAACAGTCCGATCTCTTACAAGCGGAGTACTGTCAAAAGTCTGATACATCGAGCAAAAACACATTTCTCTGATGAAGAAAGCTACCAAGTTGAACTAAACTACTTATTTGAATTATTTTCCCAGAACGGATACCCGAGAGATTTCGTACGTCGATGCATGAAACAACAAGAGATAAAAACAAAGGAACTAGATAGTTCCAGCCAAGCGCCCAAAGCAAAAATTTGGCGAATCCTTCCTTACATCAGGAATGTGTCTGAACTTGTTGAAAGACACTTGAGGAAACACCAGATAAAAGTGGCGCACATGCCGACGACTACTTTACGATCTCAGTACGTACACATTAAGCATAGGTCTGGGCACACATTCGCTTGGGACAAAACTCGCTTCGTCGGAGTTTGCTAATCTAAAAAAGGCCGAGAGTTTCTTGAAGTCATGCATTCCGATGAGTCATGCATCAACAGGCATAGCGAGTTAGATGCCACGTATAAAAAGTCTCAGGGAAAAGTGCAAGAGACGAAGGCCGATCAATACGGACTGAGCCACACGACGGCCGCTTACTGGCTGAAGCACCAAATGAGTATTGATTTTGCAGCGATTTGGAAATGTTAATTGTTTTCTGCACATTTACTTGAGTCCGACGACGAAACGGGGAACCGAATTCAAAAATTTCCTCAAAAAAGATCTTTCCTTTCTTTAATGGACGTAGTTGCTATTAAATATATATATAGGCAGAATGATATTACCGACTGGAATGGCCAGTTCTGGCATATTAGCCGTCGTCAGCCAGCCATACCCAAGCCCGTAGTGTGGAACACCCGAGCCTCGAACTGGCGACCTGTCGGTTTAGAAGTCAACGCCTCTACTCACCGGGCCACGAGCCCGTTGCCCTGTCGGTTTTCGATCGGGAATATACAATGTTAGGGGGCGCTCACCGATCGTTCATACGGAATTCACTCGTTCCGTTGTGCCTTGTGGACTCTCGCTCGAGACCAACCAGCAGCCGCACAGCGGCGCATGATACATAGGCATAATAGCATTACCGACAAAGACAAGGGAGATTGGAATGGCCATTTCTGGCTTATTAGCCGTCGTCAGCCAGCCATACCCAAGCCCGTAGTGTGGAACACCCGAGCCTCGAACTCGCGACCTGTCGGTTTAGAAGTCAACGCCTCTACTGGCTGGGCTCGAGAGAGAGTCCACAAGGCACAACGGAACGAGTGAGTTCCGTATGAAAGATCGGTGAGCGTCCCCTAACATTGTATATTCCCGATCGAAAACCGACAGGGCAACGGGCTCCTGGCCCGGTGAATAGAGGCGTTGACTTCTTAACCGACAGGTCGCGAGTTCGAGGCTCGGGTGTTCCACACTACGGGCTTGGGTATGGCTGGCTGACGACGGCTAATAAGCCAGAAATGGCCATTCCAGTCTCCCTTGTCTTTGTCGGTAATGCTATTGTGCCTATATATCATGCGGCGCTGTGCGGCTGCTGGTTGGGCTCGAGAGAGTGTCCACAAGGCACATCGGAATGAGTGAGTTTCGTTCGAAGGATCGGGTGAGCGCCCCCTAACACACATATATATGTATATGTGAGCTCCCCCTACTACAATATATACGTAAATATATGCCTGAGGAATTTTCCCGTCTCCTAAGTCCCTAGGGGATCGGAATTGCCCATGGACCAGACTTAACCATTCGACATTTTTTAAAGAGCCCGATGGCCCCCTGCCACGAGGTGAGACGACAAATATCAACTAACATGTCCAGTGTAACTCTTGTGATGCAAACTACGTCGGAGATACAGGCGAACGGCTAATCAACCGTGCTATCGAACACATACTGTCAGTGAGAGGAATGGACCCATTGTCTCTGGTGGTGGAGCACTAAGCGGACTCTGGACACATTCGCCTTCCAGAACACCAAAATTCGGGGTCGAGGAAATGACCGCGTAGCCAAGGAAACAATCGAGGCCTGGCATACGGAGGCTACCGCATAAGCCGCTGTATTGGCCTTCCGGCAGCCTACCAAGCCCTCCGGACGCAGCTCAACGAAAGGAAGAGCAAGCGCAAAGTTAGGCCAGACGTGAATCCAAACATGGGAGAACATATGACGAATGTACACGTAACCACACCGCAAATTAGGCCGGACAAAGACTCAGTCATCAATGCTGTTGCAAAATCCACTACTCTGCCAGACAGGGAGAAATTCGGTCAGAGGGCAGCAATCAAGATATATATATATATATATATCTATATATATATATGAATATAGGTCCATAGCTCGGTTGATTATGCCATTTGGCGATCAAATTTAATCACCAATCAGTCTTCACATGTCTGCAAAGCTAAGAAAAACTAGCACAAAAACCGACGACTGAGCAGTCCGCACACCGACGCGGAGAGGCCAACAGGCACGCTTACATACCTACAACTACTCCGGCTGCAAAGCGGAACAAAGGTCTCGCAATTCGGCCAGCACTCACTCTCAGGGAGGTTAAAGCCCGTTTTCAGCAAAAGTGCAGGTCAAAGTTCGTGCGTCAAGCACGACTGTAATAGGATGCGGGCGGCGACGCTAAATAAATCAAGAGGGGTAGGCGCAGCAATCGCAGTGCTGTGATGACGGAAACGCGAAATCTTCAGAATCCACCAATTCTGATACAGAAATCTGAGTGTCCAAGCAGGTTTTCCTAAACCGTTAGTTTAAAATCTACCAGATGACTACCAGGCTGAGCGGGCAATTTAACCCAAATGCAAATACAATCACGGCTTCCCGTGGGCCCTTGTAGCTGAGATGGCTGTAGCGTTGGCTCTTCTAAAACCTTGCCCTTGCTGTCGCGGTTTCGAACCTATGGAGAGCTCCGAATGATTCCTAAGTGGGACAAGTATGGGAATTCAGATCCGCCAACAACACTTCCTACCGAAAAGACGGGAAAGAATGGAATGTATTTACCGACATCAGACAGCCATATCAAACGCTAGGTAGTTGCAACCGCCCCAGGGCTCGTATCTGCAATCCATTGATTAGAAATTCAATGTCATAATCATTGATTCACTGGCTCGTTGGTCAGGGAGTTGAACTTATGGCCGGCAGGACGCGTGTTCACGCCTCAAGTAGGTAAAGAAGATCTATCGTTGGACGAGGATGTTTGATGAGCCCTTATAAACCAGAAACGATCATTGCAGTCTGAAAAACGGAGGAGAGAGCACGCAGTAACTGCACATACTCCTAAAAGTGCCCTGCATTAAGTGACGCACGCCAAATGAATGAATCGCTCAAAATATCTACATTTCTGCGCGACTTCCAACGTTTATCACGTTTCATCGTGCCAATTGCCTTTGTCAAGGCCAAGAAGAAATCATAGAGTTTAGTATGGATTTCTTCACGCCTCTCTGGGAGTTACCGGACCGTAAGACGTATGTCGGTTTTCCTGCAATGATGTCGTAGACCATGCGGATTTTCTGGTCACTGCCCAGTATCCGGTTGTTCGTTGGGACGATTAAGAATAAGGTGAGCGAATCTCTCAACGACAGCGATTAAAATGTAGATTTCTTTGTGATTATGACAGAATTGGCAGCTCGCCGACCGCTTGAAGAGATGGGTTCGGTCCTGATAAACATTTCCTTGGCACCACAGCTCCTGGAATATCATTGCAAATTTGCCAATCAGCGGAAGTCGCTATGTTTGCTGACTTCAGACGCGATCGCGTCGTATCCCGGTGTTTTCATGACGGATGTTTGCTGCACAGTACTGATTTTTTGAGGGAGGAGAGGCAAGACCTGCAGGTCATTGTTTGTTTCACTTTGAGGAAGCCGGTCGATGGTGACGCTGGGGATCGTGAAGGGACAGTCAAGACGATACTGTAATGTCCGTTGTTGAGCATAAGAATCTGCGACTATTCCGTCAGGAAGGGATCAGAGATATGCCCAACAATGTTGGGCAATGAGACCCTTTATTAAATGACACTAAAGTACTGGTGCCATTTCCGTGTGTGGAGATGAACGATTGTCACGTGGTCTGTCCCGATGCGGGCATTACATCCACCAAGGACAATCATATTCTGCGCTTTCGGCACGGTTGTCGAGAGGGCGTGCAGGTCCAAGTAGAATTTGTTTTATGTTTAGTCAGAGCTGGTCACTGGGTCAGTCGGATGACAAGCCGCGCCGCGTCACTTTGCCCTCGGGCTACCCCTCCAGAGTGGACGTATTTGGCACCCACCTCCAGCAAATCACTATCTTCAGATAATCAGGATACCGCCAAGAACAGCAGTATCCATCCCATAGCACGCCAATTCTCGAGCGGTGAGCGCTATCACCCTGTGTTGACTTGAAACTAGCTTAAATGTTTTTTAGTTCACAAATGGCCACTGATGAATATCGACCATCAGGCTCGTTCCTTATATTTTGTCGTCAAATCACGCGTCGTATATTAATAGGTGTTTAAATGAAGCAAAAAAAATGGTGAAAGCTTCAACTGGAAAGTCATTATTAGACACAGTATTGCAGAGGACAAATCTGTAGAGCATTTGACAGTTATAAATGAACTCAGCATTGACTGAAGGCCGGGCACTTTCATGCTTTCATACATCTTAGTAAAATCTAAGAAGCAGGTTTAGTTCATCAAAAGCTTATTATGAACATATCTGCTAAACCTATGTGTACGGGAACTATTTACCAAATCTGACAGCACGCATTTCGATTGAAACTCTCATTCTTGACCTTTGAATTGCGAAAGGGATGGGACTGAATATAGAAGTCTGTGTCAAATCCCGCATTGATTCTCGTTTAAGCAGCAACTGCCTAGGAGGTCATATAAGTTTGCACACACAAACATTCTTGTGACTGTCTACCTTATTTCGAAAAGCTCCAGTCCGTTGAGAAAATAAAGCAAGGCATGCTTTGAACTCTTTGATCAAGGACACGTGCTATAGGTCATGATTAAGTGTGTGCGCAATCCTTACCCATTTAGGATGATTCAGTAAGCATCATCCAGTTCGTGTACGTTGGATGATGAACAATGATCATTTGGTCAGGGAGATTCCAAACAAAGCGTGTGTACAGTTTAAAGCATGTGAGCGATTGGGCACAGTGAATGAGGAATAGCATAAAAGTAAATATCGCTCAACTGTCGGAGAGATTTGCTGGCTGATGAGGAGTGTTGCACTGTTTCCAGTCATCTTAGCTTTTATCCAATTGCTTTTGGCATGCAAACAGGTAAGTATGGGTTACTTTTAAACATCTGATCATAATAGTCAATTTCCATTTGTTCTAACTTTTGTTAGTGCGGTTATTAAACTTCAAATATGATAACTGAGATGGCGTAGTGCTCACTAAATTAGTGCATAGCATTGCTCACACGCCTAGCTAAAGAATGAAGCAGGATATTAATGCTTGTTTTATTTAAATAGCGGTCGCTTCTACTCTTCCAGTAAAAGCCAGCAAGATTAATAAGTTCTGCATTTTTAAAAGAAACATAATGATGTGTTGTGGAAGTGAGATAATCGGCGCCTTCTACATATTAGTGTCGTCTGAATCCCTGCATAATCTACGACTACTTCGCGTTTGAATCAATCGTATATTCAGATGTAAAGAATTCTTTATCGCGGGAATATCACCTAAGGCGATTTGCCGATTTTTTATGCTAGAAGACGATTTTGTTGACATTTGAGAGTAGTGCTGTATCTTTAATTTTTTCTTGGTATTCTGCCTGACTCTCGTCAGAATCGGTAGAATCTTGGTTTTCGGCATCTTAGTGGCCTCGCATAAACTTGCTAATAGTGGTAGATCTGGCGTCTTCAGTAAAGCCTTAGACTGTTTATATATTTTGCAATGATTTTCGTAATCATGCGCAGTGTAATTCACTTTTCCTGGCACCACCTCGAAGCGCTTCGCAATTCCATTCTCAGTCCGTTCGCATAGAAATACATCAACATTTAAGGTAGCACTCAACTTACTTCCATTAAGTTGAGACTTTTTGAAATGACTTGTAAATTGTCCTACACAGTTGTAGGTTACAACTTGGCATTAATTTGCAAAATTCTTTCTTGATTAGGTAAGCATGAACATACTTGGATTCCTTCGGCGGAGTTTTATTCTTTTGAATAAACAAATTAGGTCATTCTCATTCGATGAACGCGGCGATTCTATGTTTGTTGTGCTTGGACGTTTTCTAAGGCTGACTGGTTGTCGTGTGGTTCACAATTTGGATTCACTGAAATATGAGTGTCGAAATGTACTTCTTGCAGCTAATTTGTACATAGAGAGGGTACGTTATAATCTTAATGCATGTGTGACATTTGAATATGTGTTTAACGGAGTTTATGGCCCAGCGCGTGATTGAGCTTCCAAAATTAATTTTCGCTTGGTTAGGACAAGTTTCTGCTTCGGTCTCCCAGTCTAACATCGAAGCTCGCACAAATTGCGGTGCGTTTTGATGTTCATGGATGGACGGACAAGCATTGGCCAGCAAGCAACTGTCATGTTGACCACTTTTCTGCAAAAAGCGTTGGTGATGGCAAAATCTACGATCATCAATTCTTCTTCGGAGGAACACTCAAGGCGAAATTTGATGCATATTTAGAGGTTGCACTAGGAAAGATTAATTCAAAGATTCCAATGGCGTGCTAAAGCTGGCAACAGAAAACGAAGAGGCCAATTTCGTAAAACCATAGTATGAAAAAACATGCTTAAAGAGTTTTTGTGCGGTGGAGGGCATTTTGTGAAAGAAGTACGACTGCTATTCGTTAAAATGTCTCCCCAGGTGTTTCCCTTTACTTCTAAACTTACGTTGAGTTATGCGTTCATTAAAATAGATTACTCATCTTTTAACCTCTCACATATTTATTTACATTTGTGTATTTGATTTTGAACAGAACATACTGTGAACTGGAGGGCAATGTCTGTCATGATTTAAGAAATAAAATACAAACACACGACCTCAGCTATTTCATATTAACGTATGTATAAAGAAGAGTAGATAAACATTGAGGATGTGGTCGCTCGAAAACGACACATGCATGCGAAATGGCAGTTCCAGCATCGTGACCGCTGATGTCCACCATGTGCTCCACCACAGGGTGAGACCATGACTCCATTCCATGACAGCAAGGGGGGGGGGGCTTTAGTAAAGCCAAAGCTCCAGCCACCTGAGCTACGAGGCCCCGCCCTCAGCCGTGATTTGTTTAGCCGCATTTGGGTCAATTTGACCGACCATCCTACAGCAACGCCTGGAATACATTAAAGCTGATTCAGGAAGATGTACTCTCAAGCAGGATTTCCTAAGTAATCCACCTAGAATCCACCAGATGACTATCAGGCTCATGTAATTCATAGGTGTTTTGGGCAGATTTTAAATAATGCTGCCCCAACTGTGAAAAAAACGGCGCCTTGGTGGGATGCAAACCTCCGACAGCAGGGGGAAGACTTTAGTACAACCACATGTGCTACGAGGCCACACCGGAAGTTTATGTATTAGGACAGATTAATACACAATTTTAATGTCTGCTCGCGCCTTCGGACATACAGAATTAAGCGATTTATGATTAGATGTTCTGATCATATAGCGTGAAGACGGCGTTCAAATATTTTAAGCGACATGGAAGAAAAGACCTAGTGCTCGACTTTTGCAAAAGGCTTTCGTATGGGGATACAGTGATTGAACGGATGACTTCGTGCCTAATGACGGTCCAAAGTTGCCATCGTGAAGTTTCGGAGTGCCGCTCATAGCACTTGGTGTGCCACAAATTAGTCGACCACAAGCTGGTTGAAATTTACCTGCTGGTACGGGACGACGTATTCTTAACCGTAGAGTGAACGTTTCTCGCCCTTTAAACTTTCTGGTAAGGACATTAACCGTGGTCTGCCGTCCGTTGGCTCCCAGTGCAACCAAGAGCTAACTTAGAATGATAAATCATTTTTTGTGTTATATTGCCAAGGCGTGTGCTAAATAGTCGGCATTGCAAGCCGAACAAAAAAGTAACCCATTTTCGCACCACGATAAATGGCTAATTGCCTTTGAATCTCGCACATGGTCAATTTAATGTCACTAATCCGCGTTAGAAAATAAGCTCTAGGCAAGCCTGCAAATTGTCAGAAACGAAAAATTACATTCTCAACAAGCAAAGAAAGTCGATTTGGCAGTTAAACAATATGATTGACATTTGAGATGTCAAACGGCTGCAGATGTCCAGAAGTTGATATAAAATGGGCAACAAAACAAACGACAGTCATTGAATGTGCTACCCAATCTAGAACATTCAATAACGGTCTGCAGGCGACTGGAAAGGGCTTTGAAAAACGAGGCCAGATTAATTCATCAACTGAATGAGTTCTCGTCTTCGAAATCCGATTCAGTCGAATATCAACCTGTCTTGCTTCTTACGTGGACGATTATTTTAGCGGCTGCGAACTGCGAATTTTGATATATTTCGTGCGTTTCTTCAGCCACTTGCAACAATGCGTTGTCTGGTCGAACAGCTTGTAATGCGGTCGGTCTGACGTGTGTAGTTATAAGGACAGTTTCGCAACAAATGTGATACACCATTCTAGACTGCTCTTCCAGATTTAACCCGCCCTCCATTTTCGTGACTCTGCAGTGTATGGTGTGCAATTCCAATACCCAGTCTCTTAACAGTGCGCTTGATGGCTTTTAAGACCTTAATGAATGTCAGAGAATGTCATATCCTTGATGGTGTTGTTGATAGTGTTCAGGGGAAGCGTGCAAGGTCAGTGTCTTATAAACGCCTTCGGGTAGCACGCCGGTACAGATTGCCGATTTAATTATTTGGACGAGTTTGGCATCGTCTGTGTTTACTGAGGCTTCGGGCCGTAAAACCTGTACATGCTCCTTTGTCAGTTCGCTTCACAACAGGCTGCGTACCGGCGTGCCGTCTCTAGATGACGTTGAATTAGGCAGGCTGTGGAACTTGTTCCCCAGTGCTGTGTCGCATGCCGCTCTCTGCTATCGGACTCCTTCAGGCACCTGCTACTGAGGCTGTTTTGTGCCGTTCTTTCCTATGAACTCACAGCATCTGGTCTTCTCTTGGTCAATTGGCTGATGGTATTTGCGAAGCCTCTCATGGCAAGCTTGAAGGAGCACGTGGATCATACGTCTTCCGTGCGAATTACCGCACATCTCGCCGGCTCCATGTTTACCGGGGGTTTGTGTGAAACGGGCTTTGGCAACACGTTGTTATGGAGACACCTGTGCAGAAACCGGATCTGTGCATTAGTAGGGACCTCTCTAAGGGCAAATTTTTCCCATCGTCGTTGCGATCGGAGCGCGTTGCACCCAAACAAACTGCCGATATAAGCAAAGAAACGAGTTCCAGGAATGAGGTGGTAAGAAGTAGAAGCGATCGTCGGAGCAAGGGCTCTATTCGTCTGACGTTTCGAATCCTCATTTGAAGCCATAGTCAGAGAACGCGTCTGTCCCTGTCTCTGATGATGGGTTCAAATGAGAATGCGAAACGTCAGGCGAATAATGCCCTTGTTCCAGTGACCGCTTCTATTTCTTATCGACTATTCATATTTGTCAACAAACAAATGCTGATGTCGGCGGTAAGATATAAAATAATGCATATGCGTGCTACGGCATGTCAAGTGTAAAATTATTGAACAATATTTGCCATTTTCGGACGACGACGAATGTACTCTATCTCAGTTCGATCAATCCTTCAATCCCCCGTAAACCGCCGATGTCGGAGAATTCTTTCGAACGAAATCAACGACTCTGACGGAGTGAAGCCGTTACTCATATTAATCTCACCGAACTTTGTATAGTAAGTCGTGCAGAGAGCACCTAAAAAGACATACGACGAAAACCTAAATTCACTGAAAAGTGAGCACCTCATGTAGCTGTTTGAATTCTCCCAAAATACCAACTTCGACTTTGCTGAAAAGGCTAATGAGCAAACAACGAAAACTCCAATTGGTTTAACGATCTCTGGTTTATTTTCAGAACCGCTCTTTCGGTAACCAAAAAAGATTGCCAAAAAGGACTGACTTTATGTTGACGACACGTTTGTCAATTATATTTACCCAACTGTCGAAAACTCGCGCCTCGTTGGGATTCGAACCCATGGAGTAAGATGAAGGCTTAAGTACTTTCGCCACTTTAACCACATGAGCTAAGATGCATCGCCAGACGATGCGCGTTCTAAAAAATTTCTGTCAAGTTACCCGCAGAACCTACTGCAACGTCTGGAATCCACAAAATGTGATACAGTAAATTGACGGCCCAAGAAGGATTGTCTAAGACGTTCAACTAGAATCCACCAGATCACTACCCGGCTCAAGTTAAAACTTGCTTTATGCCATTTCGGTGGAATATACAACAAGGTAATGTCATTGGCTTTCTCTTGGCGGCTTTCACGGTGACTGGTCACATTTTTGCGCTGGTATTCTCTAAGCGGCTTATTTATTCGACCTGGTACTGCCTTTATTTTTTAGTTCTTGACTGATATGTATAAATCTCTGCCATAAAGGAGAATCTTTGCTCTTCCGATATCTCAGCGACCGTTTAATGAAAATGACTATCAGAAGGCGTTTATGCAAAGTCTCTGACTCTGAATGCTCTCTCCGAACACTCGAACAACAACGCTATCAACGATATGGCATTCTCTGCCATTCATTAAGGGCGTCTCGGAAGTCACCAAGCGAATTTCAGTGGGACTGAGAGTTAGCTTTGCACAGCATGCACAGCGGATTCACAAAAATTGAGGACAAATTAAATCTGGAAGAGACGTCTGGGGTGATGTATCACATTTCTGGCAAATTGCCCCTATAACTACACATGTTAGACCAAACGCATTAAGAGCTGTTGGACTTGACGATATACTGTTGCGAGTGACTGTAGACACGTACGAAATAGGTCATAAGTCGAAGTCCGTAGTCGCTAAAATGATCGCGCACGTAAGAAACAAGGCAGGTCAAGAATCGATTGAACCGGGTGTCTCAAAAAAGAACTCAGTCAGTTGATATCTTGATCTGGCCTCGTTCTTCAAAGCCCGTTTCAGTCGCCTGCAGAGCTGGAATTTTGAATACTGAAATATCAAGCATATTGTTTGGACGCTATACCGACTTGTTTCGCTTGTTAAAAATGGAATGTTTAGTTTCTTTTAATTTTGTCTTAAGTAGAGTCGTCAGATATACTGTCCCGTAGCATAATCGCAATTTACTTCAGTCACGTTCAGATGCCGGTTTTCGAATGACCTTCTTTCTGACCGCTTGCAAATTTAATTGAAAAATTATGGTACTATTTTTCTATTAATATTCGTTGCCCTTACAAAAATGAAAGTATTTCATAAAAGACATGCCTAAATGTATTTCTATGTTGAGTCCGTAGAAAGTTACGACTTTTTCAAAGGTTATATTTAAGTAAAGGGTATTTATTGCATTAAAATTTTTTCCACTTATGCAATTTTTTGAAATATAAAATGCCTGTCAATAAACTATCCCATCTGCATATTTACTAAAGCTGCTTGCAAATAATTTAATATAATGCGCATTGCAAAAATATTATTGCCGTACATGACATCTTATATGCATACACAGGTAATTGATTTTTTAACAGGGAAGACATGAAACTCAAAAACTGAAAAGCCTGCGACTGTCTCCGATGATGGATTCGAGGGAGAATAGGAAACGTAAGGCCAATAAATTTTTTGTTCCACTGATCGCATCGTTGTCTTCTGAACCTTTATCTGCTACCGCCTCTGATGATGGATAAATTTTTTGTTCCAATGATCGCATCTTCTTCTTCTGTAATTCCTCACAGGGAAAATATGAAAGTCGAAAACTGAAAAGCCTGAGTACAAGCGCAACGACATCTCAAGCTTAAAATTGCTGGAAAATTTAGAATTCTCATGACAAAATATCGGTTACTTTTAGACGACGACGTAAACCTCCTGTGTCTAAGGATTCTATCGAACGAAATCATGATCATCGATGGAGTAGAATCGTTATTAAAATGCATTGCATAGGAGTTGGAGTACGAAGTCTTACAGAGGACACCTAAAAAGTCGTACAACAAGAAACCGAAACCATTCAAAATTTGCCGAAAATATCATGGAGACAACAACAAAAACTTCAATGGCCTCACAGATCACCGGTTTGTTTAGTGAACCGCTCCTACAGAAAATAGAGAAAATGGCCCTCATTCAGCATGGGCCAGTATTTTGAAGCCGTTGTGTTTAAGAAACGTTTGTCATTGGGAAGAACGTCATGCCCAAGAATTCCCTTAACCTACCCAACGTAGTCTTCTCTGATTTACAAGGCAGATTACAAAAGGGATTACAGGGGATATTACAAAAGTGACTATTTTTGCTATTCAAACTCACACATTTAAGCCACTCACCTCTTTCAGACATCATATCCACCCACGACGTAACAGTCACCGTGAGGTCTTTTTATTTCTTCCTCTGGCACGTACTGTTAAATAACGTCGGTTCTTTTCTGTAAATGCAATTGCTATTTGGAATAAACTAGCCATGAGTGTGAAAAATCTGCACAATTATCCTTTATTTAAGAGAACTATTACTCGATTGTTGCATTCTAAAAAGCTCTCACAATTTTTGGGTGCTGAATCCACTGATCGACTCTACCGTAGCGATGGCTTTTGTGGTCCCTGAACGCTATGGCCGGTCTCACCAGGGACACGTTCATTGGCCAACAGCGACAGCTGTTCCTCAACGCATCTACTTTGACTACCTCCAACTTCATGAAAGGAATTGACGTCCGATAATCTCCGATACCGTGCGTTCGCCCCCACCCTTCTTAACGGTCGAAAGTCTGCCGCCAGCAGTTTTTTCTCCTGAACCCTCCAAACCATAAGAACCACCATCAACTATATTTTTATTCCTTTTCCACAGGAGTTTTTTTCGCGGCTGGTCGGATTTGTGTTTAACGCTTCCCTTGACAATGCCTGTAAACTGACATTAAATAAAAATTATTATTATTATTATTATTAGAAGGAAAGAAGAGGAGCAGCAGTTATTCGTTCTTGATGTGCTCGTTAGGCGCAGTCATAACGCTGATATTATAGCGACGAATATCATGCAGTTTTTTAGGTTTTACAGAAACGATGTTTTGTAAGAGCGCTCTTCAAACAGATCCAGCCTTATTGAAACAAACCAGAGAGAAACACGTGAGGACAGTGAATGCAGAATGGACGCCAGAAGATGTTTATGAAACGCTGCTCTTGCATGCTCTCTCGGAACACTCTAACAACAACACTCCCAAGGATATGACACTACTGCCATATATTAAGCATGTCTCGGAAACCACCATGCACATTGCTTCGGCACTGGCTGTTGAAATTGCACGCCATGCATAGCAGATTCTCTAAGAACGAGCAATCTTAGATGATGCATGATATTTGTGGCAAAACTGCCTCTGTAACCTCACATGTAAGACCAAATGCATTAAGAGATATAAGACTGGACGACGTATTGTTGAAAGTGGATGCGGACACGAACGAAGCAGGTCATAAGTCAAAGTCCGCAGCCGCTAAAATAATCGCACACGTTAGAAGCTAAACTGTTTGGGAATCGACAGAATTGGGGAACTCAACAAAGAAACAATCAGTCGGTTTACGGATCTGACGCTGATATTCAGAGACCTGTCCAGTCCGGCGACTGGAGTGTTCTAGATCGGTTAGTACCTTCGAGAACTTTGTTTTGTTTTTTATATTGTCTTTACCGGTGGACGTCAGCAGACTTTTGATAACTCAATTATCAAGCATATTTTTTCAATGCTAGTCGAACTTTTTTACTTGTTAGAATGGATTTTTTAATTTCTTTCAAATTACACGTTTTTTTACCGATGGACGTCTGCATGATTTAAGAAGCTGAAAATAAAATTGAAATTATTCCGAACGCTCGGTCGGCGTCTTTACATTTAGCCTAAACGCACATCTGGAAATGAGCGATTCACTTTTGCACATATAAATGCGTAATGTGAATATCCGTTTATATGCGATTTTGAGTATCTACTTAAATTCCAATAATTCAAGTAATTGTGCAACGATTTACCGTACTAACAACACAGGTATTAGCCAAAAGCCCATGAACAAATAAAACAACCGCCTCTACTCATGTATACAATGATAAAATAATCCAGTTTTACTAAACGTCATTTGTTTAATACGATCGAACGCTTGTTGTTACGGCCTGACGGACATATTTATCCCTGCAAATTTCGTTGGCATACGCCATCCTTAACATCTAATCATGCTTGTCACATTGAGCCGACATATTGCAAAGAAGGGATCCTTATCGGGAAACGAAGCTAGCTGCATTTATTACTCATAAGTGTTAAGCAGAACTATTGAGTTTATTGACGTCCTTTGGTAGGCAATCTGAGCGAGATTTGTTGCTCTCTCCACTTTCCTGCTTTGACATTAAAATATCTGCACAAAATATTTATCACATAATGACTAGAATGATTTAATTTAATATCATAATTCGCTATACCCTGATTGCGTACCCTCGTCCATACCCAAAATTTTCCAAACGCTTTTATTACCAAAAAGATAATGCGTAAAAATATTTGCAAGGAAAACTAGCATGGATAAAAAAACGAATTCTTCGGCATGTCCCATCTATTAGAAACAGCACCCACATAAATTGTCTGACAAAATTGCAGGCGTGTTTTCAAAGAAACAAGGTAAATAGGCCGTGCTGACAGAGTACCCAGTCAGGTTAGCCCTGGCGATTTGACCTAGAGACACTGCTGACCTCATAGAATTTGCTACAGTAAGGTAATTTGATGGTATGTTAATGAATTATTTCTTATTGTCATTGAAGTCGCCGCTTCTCCGCTAGGATAGAGCAACGTTCTTTACGGGAAATTCCAAATTCAAAGGCTTTAGGCAGAGTGAGTGTTTTGTTACACAAGGCAACGTCAAAAAAGGACATCGGCAGCAGCAGCAGCAGCAGCAGCAACAGGACCACGCCGCCGCCGCCGGCACCACCACCACCATCATCATCGTCATTGTCCCTACCTACAGCAGCCTCCACAATACCCGATCATTAACGTCCGTCAGTTTACTGCGGCCGATTCTATCAGAAGGTCGGTTTTTGGTACCTGATTGTGGCTGCATCTGCTATTGCTACCAGGCGCTGGCACAGACGCTTAATGTACCTCGAGGCAACCCTATACATTGCACGAAAACTTCCTTGGGATCAATACGATTATCACAAACAACGATACACGCAAGAAGCCTGTCAGCATACCCGTTTTCGGGAAGAAGTTCTGAATCTTACTAAACTCCTCTTCAATGCTGTCTGTCGAACGTATTTTTTGATGTCTTGATTTACAGAACGCTTGATGGAACAATTCATAAAAGTATGGTTCGAGAGAAAACATGAACAAGGCGATACACATAATTCTACAGTTTTGTCTCCCTTAGTCGGAAACGAGGCTTATTCGCCACTTTAACCGAGCCAGGACAATATATGTTCCAGATACGCTGGAGGACGAAATCAATATTTATGCTAAATGTACTGTCAGGAAAGGGAATTTCCGAAAAATATATCAGTTGATACGTGAAAAAACGTCCCGCAAAATCTGGGGCATCGACGGTTGAGTAGAAGGAGTTATTTCGCAGACTGCCATTTGGAGGGGATCCGATGAGCGAACTATAACATTGTTGCTTAGATGCTGTTATTACGCACACGTGCGCATTCGCTAAAAGACTACTTTTCACAAGAATCCCACTTCTTCGCCTTGAAAATGAGAAAAGATTGTTCTTTAAGATCTCTTCGATTTGCATGTAAGCCTTCACGTGGCCGAACAACAACTGGGCGCCCATCCAAGCGGATGCGAGATTATCATCCTGCCCGGATAAATCAGCCTATAAAATGTGCATCTCTAGCGCAACTGTAGCCCGCCTGGTTGAGAGCGGACAGTGAGTAGACGCCAACAAATCATACCGATTCACCTATAAATTTGCCGCCGCAGGGGAGACTTGTGACGGCAGAGGAAGTGGCAATAAGGATAGTCGATCCAAGCTTGTGCTCGCATAAAGCGTTTATAAAGGCACCAAAGCTCCCCTAACCAAAAACGAACCCGGTAATTTGTTTACATTTCTTGCCATGTCGCGTTTCAGCGACGAATCAGAAAGGTAGCTAATTGTTAGTCAACATCCCCTTTCCTTCCCCCCCGTCCCTTAAGCCATGATACCACCAGGATATGACTTCTGACCACTGAAAACCCTCATCTCTCTCCGCTTTACTTATTCTTAATTGGCTGATTAAACTTTCTGTTGGGAATGCATACACTCCCAAAAACAAGAGCCAGCCAATCACGCGAGGCCACTTGCGTTTTGTCTACTACGCTGTCATCTTAATCTTGGCGCCTCTCCATGTGCTTTTCCTCTCAGGACTGATCAATCTGCATATTCGAATTATCGACCGGCTCGTCGGGAATGTTCTTCCCGAAGGGCATTGGGCCGAGTGCCGACGAAGCACAGTAAGGCGTTATACATATGCGTTACTTCCAGTTAATTTTGACTTGCAATTTCCTAATGCACATTTTTGTGGTCTGTCGCGTTCTTCTTCGCTGCCGCGTTGGTATTGGGGAAAAGGGTCGAGTGAGTATACGCTCTATGGGATTTCAAGTACCAGGCGGGTCATAACAAATTAGCGACGCCGTTTTTCAACTACAATGGCTGACGAGTACGCCGACTTTAATCAAATGTTGCAGCAACAGCTGAAGCTGATGGAGGCTCTGACCTTCAAGCTATCCAATTCATCCATGGGCTGATCAAGCGCGGCTGGTGGTTCACAGTTTGTGAATCACATTGCCAGCAGCATCACTGATTTCTTGTATGACCCGCAGGCCCATATTCCTTTCGATTCCTGGTACAAACGATAATAGGACTTGTTCTCAGTCGATCTGGCAGCTTAGAACGATGTATGGAAGGTTTGACTTCTACTTCGTAAACTGGGTCCGACAGAACACGAGCGTTATGCCAACTTTATCCTCCCCAAGGATCCCAGAGAAGTCGCTTTCAAGGACACGGTTCAGACGTTGTCGCAGATTTTTGTGACCAATCATCTCTTTTCAATACTCGATTTCAGTGCCTGCAACTGTGCAAACGAGCTTTCCGATGATTTTATCACGTATGCGGGCATTGTCAGTCGTGAGTGTGAGCGTTTCCGACTCTGTTCTCTCACTGAAGATCAGTTAAAATGCCTTATATTTATCTGCGGCCTCCAGTCCCCCCAAGGATGCTGATATTCGGACACGCTTCCTGTCCAAAGTGCAGCAGAACAACTCAATCACACTCCAAGAGCTGACAGCAGAGTGTTAAACGCTGATCAACCTTAAAGCACGACTCTGCAATTATTCAGAACCCTGCCTTATCTTTCTCAGGAAATCCGGTCACATCGACCAAATCGCATCCTGTTACACGACCCAAGGAAGTGCACAAGACGAGATCTCCGCCATCTCCTTGTCAACACTGCGGCGCGTGGCATTTCCACCGGGATTGCACTTTCCGCCAGCATTGCTGTCAAAGATGTAATCAGGTGGGACACCGTGATGGGTTCTATAAATCAGTACCAGCTTCTGCAGGCAAGCCAGCCCCCGCCACTCCTAATTCCAGGCACCGTTTCCAGTCAAAACGCAAGCCCAAACCCTAGTCCCTTGGTAATTCTCTGTCTCTTGGCTGCTTTCCAGCTCAATGCGTCCGGTCGTAGAAAATGTGTTGACGCTTTTCTCAATGGCCATGCAGTTCCAATAGAAGCGAAGAGACGAGTCCCAGGAAGCAGTCTTGAAGATCGTGTCTTCTTCAAGGCCATGAAGTTTGCCTACAGTTGTACACTGTCTCAGATATCACCATAATCTCTGAGAAACTCTGGCAGTCCCTTGGCAGCCCAACGACGCAGCAGACATCCTAGTCCGCTACAAGCGCGTGCAGTACTCTCGTTCAGCTAATTGGGCAACTGCAATGCTGTGTGTCGTTCCGCGGTACCAGCTTCACTGTGATCTGCTACATCACCAAGTCTGACCTCAACCTACTTGGTCTCGACTAAACTGAACAACTTGGGTTGGCCGATATGTCGCTCCGAGTTGTTTGCCGTCAGGTGCAGATTCCCGCTGTGTTTGCAGACTGCGCCAAGGACATTCTCTAACGGTTTGCTCCAGTGTTCCAAGCCGGCCTGAGTCGTTGCACATACACTCAAACCGTGCTACATCTGTCTCCTGGAAGTCAATCAATCTTCCGTCCAAAGCGACCAGTCCCATATGCAGCTCTACCACTTGTCGAGGCTGAACTGAAGCGTCTAGAGGAATTGGGAGTTTGGGTTCCTATATTCTACTCCACCTGGGTCGCTCCAATCGTTGTGATTAAGAATCCCAGTGATTCGATTCGCATTTGTGCTGACTTCTCCACCGGTCTCAATGCCGCAATGACGCCGAACTGCCATACAATGCCGTTTCCGACTGATCTTTTCACTCTGCTGAATGGCGGCACTTGCCTTGCCAAGTTAGATGTCACTTATGCGTTTCTGCAGATCGAGGTCGCTCCAGCGTCGCGCGAATTGTTGACCATCAACACCGCGGTCTGTTCCAGTATATCAGGCTGCCCTTTGGTGTCAAGACCGACCCGGACCTATTCCAACAAACGATGAACGCAATGCTCTCCGGCATCCCTGGCACAACTGTGTACCTGGACGACATCATCATCGTTGGTCGCTCCCCTGCCGAGCTGCAAGACCGAGTGTGCGCAGTACTCGAACGCGTACAGGAATATGGCTTTCGCCTACGGGCCGACAAGGGCCAATTCTTCCTCGACTCCATCAAGTACCTTGGATTCGTTTTTGACGTCACTGGTCACCATCGAGATCCTGAAAACATTCGGGCCATCCAAAGGATGCTTGCACTCAAGAATGTATCGCAACTTCATTCGTTCCTTGGCCTGATCAGCTACTGTAGCTCCGCCCTACCATCGCTGCATGACGTACGGGCCCCGCTTAACCGTCTGTTGCAGACGGATGCTCCTTGGTGCTGGTCCCCCTACTGTAAAAAAGGCCTTTGCTCAGCTAAAGTCGACGCTGAGTTCAGATCTGCTGCTCACGCACTTCGATCCGACGCTGCCGATCGTGGTTGCTGCACATGCTTCCAACCACGAAGTTGGTGCCGTCATCTCACATACTTTTCCTGATGTGTCTGAAAGGCGATCATGCATTCATCTCGCACGTTAACCCCTGCGGAGAAGAACTACGGGCAAATAGAGAAAAAGGCCCTAGCCTTCGTGTTTGCCGTCAAGAAATTTCACAAACTGTTTTTTCGTCGCCACTTCAAGTTGTTGACGGATCACAAATCATTGCTGTCAATCGGTTCGAAAACGGGCATTCCCGTCCACTCAGACAGCCGACTTCAGCGATGCGCAATCAGCCATCTTGGTTACGATTTTGAAATTCGCTACAGTCAGGCCGACGCCCTTTCTCGCCTCATCAGCAATCAGCAGGAACCGGAGGAAGATACCGTGATTGCCGCTATTTCGATTGAGGACGATGTGCACCGTCAGCTATCAGACGCCATAAGAGGTTGCGTGTTCAAATCACGTCGGGGTCACCAATTTGTGGCGGCCAAGGATGTGAGATCGACTTAAACCACGCACAATAAGTTCGTTTCGTCCACTGTCAGAAGTCAGGCAGTTGTGAGGACTAGTTTAATCTGTACACAGGGCAGGTTGCCGTAAGTTGGCGATTTGCTTGCAACAGAAAAAAAGCGTCCGTGCACGGAGAGCATCATTCACGGTGTGTGTTGTTTACGCGGGTGTGAGTGTCTAGGTCAGCAGGAGGGGGTGACGGTCTGCGTGGTGGTCGTGTGATTGGACACATTAGGGGACGAATGGAGGGCGTATACTCACAAGGCCTCACGGGAATCATGCCAAAGCGTTCGACGCGCGTTAGGTGATACTAGTTTGTGAGTGCAGCCGAGGGTCACTGCAGCTAGACCGGAGGTATCCCAGTTCTAGCCGGCGGGGGTGGTCGCGTGTCAGCGGCCTGTCAGTGCTTATCGCGGCCATCGACCGACAAAACGGAGCCGGAGAAAAGGGGGGGGGCTGGAGCGACTGCTACAAGGTATCCCTGTCACTGCCGCGGACATCCGACGTGCTACTGAACAGGATCCTGTCCTCCATCAGGCCATCACCTACGTGCAGACCTGCTGGCCAGCCACTGCTCTCGCTGGTGATCTTCGCCAGCTCTTCCTCCGTCGAGCATCGCTATCTGTGTTAACTCCTGCCTCATGTTTGCGGACCGTGTTGTGATCCCATATTCCCTCCGACCCACTGTACTTCGCCAGTTCCATGCCGCTCATCCTGGTACCAGCCGAATGAAGTCGATTACTAGCAATTTTGCTTACTGGCCGGGTATCGACGGCGATATCTACGACCTGGTTCGACGCCGTCTCGATGTCAGCAAGCTGCCAAGATGCCGCCTTATAAACCGCCAGTACCCTGGCAACCACCGAAGAGGCATTGGTCACGCGTGCACATCGACTTCGCTGGCCCACTTAACGGAGTCTCCTACCTAATCTTGGTTGACGCCTACTCGAAGTGGCCCGAGATTGCTCCGCTGAATCCAGCAACGGCATCTGGCACTGTCGCCTTCCTACGACACATCTTTAGCCAGCATGGCTTACCAGAAGTCCTGGCTTCAGATAATGGTTCTGAGTTTACATCGTCGACGTTTGAGAATTTCTGCCGCCAGCACAACATCCAGCATCTACGTTCGCCGCCGTACCATCCTCAGTCTAACGGTCAGGCGGAGCGTTTTGTCAACACTTTTAAGAGAGCCCTCGTAAAAGCTCGTGGGGAGGTGAACAGGAACGAGATATTCCAGGCGATCCTGTTTTCCTACAGGACAACACCGAACCCGGCGTCCTCTGGTGGCGTTTCTCCTGCCGAAGCGTCGATGGGCTGAGAACTGCGTACAGCATTTCATGTCCTCGTCCCTTCCGGTGCGCAGCCCGCGCAGACTTCTCCAGTCTCTCGCAGCAAGCTCGAGCGGGGTTCCCAGATTGGATTGAAGCAACTTTAGTAGCGCACAGAGGCAGTTTGTTGTTTGACGTCGACGTTGGTGATGACATCTGGGCTCGCCATCACAACCAGATCCGACGGCGACACTGCAGTAACAATACTGTGCTCATGTCGGCGCGGTCACTCCTCCTTGACATCCTACTCGAAACCTTCGCCATTCCGGCAGATCGGTCGGTTATCGAACCCACTGTTGCGCCCCCTTCGGATATTCAACCTTCGGTATCACTCACCGCTCCCGTGTCTCCAGGCAATAAACCACGACTAAGACGCCGGACCAACCGCGTACGCCGATTAACACGGCTGATGCAGGTCAACCCACGCCAGAAGCGGTACTGACCTACTTGGAGGGGAGGTGTTGGAAGTGCCTACGCTCCCAAAAACAAGATCCAGCCAATCACGGGAAGCCACGTGCGTTTTCTCAATTGCGCTGTCATCTTAATCTTGGCGCCTCTCCATTGGCTTTTTGTCTCGGGCCTGATCGATCTGCATATTCGAATTATCGACTGCCTCGTCTAAAATGTTCTTCCCGAGGGGCATTAGGCCGAATGACGATGAAGCACAGTAGGGCGTTATAAATATGCGCTACTTCCAGTTAATTTTGACTCGCAATTTCCTAATACACATTTTCGTGGCCGGTCGCGTTCTCCTTCGCTGCCGCGTTGGTGTGGGGGACAAGGGTCGAGTGCGTATACCCACCACGGGATTTCAAGTACCAGGCGGGTCATAGCACTTTATCTGCTCTACCCCTCTTTTATACTACTGTATCGGTCTGATTATACATAGTAAATAGTGTACATGTGCTGAATCTGACTTCTTCAGATAGTGTACTATCGAATTACTTTACTGTTGCATGACATGTTTTCGCGGTTACACATGTGGTCATTTCTAGGCAATTTATGAAGTCTGCAGTGTCTGTTGGTCAATTTTCTTGTCCTAAGCTGATTGTGTATTCTGTCAGCACGGCCTGTTCACGTAGTCTCTTTGAAACGGCGTCTGCAAGTTTATCGGGGAGTTTATGCCTTTGCAGTTTCTAATAGTTGGGACATGCCGAATAATACTTTTTTTATCCATGCCTAGTTCTCTATGCAAAGATTTTTGACGCATTATCTTATTGGCAATAAACCCGTTTGCAATATGTTGGGTATGGACGAAGGAACGAAATCAGGGTATAGCAGATTGTCATATTAAGGTAAAACCTTCTAGTCATTATTGCATAAATATTCCGTGCAGAGGTTTCGCTGTCAAAGCAAAAAGTGAAACCACGAATCTCGCTCAATTTGCCTGCCAAAGGACGTCAATAAATTCAATATTTCCGTTTGACATGTAGGAGTGATAAATGGAGCTAACTTCGTATCCCGGTAAAGGCCCATTTTGCAATAAGTCAGCTCAATGTGATAAGCATGATCAGATGTTAAGGATTGTGTTCGGAATAAATACGTCCGTAATGCCGTAACAACAAAAGTACTATCGTACTAAACAAAGGACGTTTGGTAAAACCGAATTATTTTATCACTGTAAAAACGTGTAGAGCTGAGTATTTTATTTGTCGGTTGTGGAGCTTTTTAAATAATGTGGTGTGATCCGGAAGTGTGGAGTCCCAATGCTGTCTTCAGTCGTCATGCTTGGCAGCACAATGTAAGCATCAAGGAAATTTAGTTTAAAGGTCGGTGAAACATTGACAGATACCTAAGTTAGTTTATACGTCTTAACAGTTTTCTTCGAAGTCCCATCAAGTTCGTGATCAGTTAATGCGGTTAACATAGGAAGGGTAATTAATGACTGCAGCCTCCCAAACTGATCGACCTATTCTGGGTAAATTTTATGCTTGTCTAGTACTGTGGTATGCGTGCGGTCTACATTGTTTGCCGTTGGAACTTTGTGGACAAACTAACTAATGGCAATGAGCAGTCAGTTGGACTAGCATGTAATATTGCTTGAATTTTTGGAAATTAATGAGACACCAAAAACGCGCTTATATCCGCTTTTCAAAATACGCGTTTAAATGTGTGGCAGCGAGTGCTTATATTTCAGATGTGCGCATTAGCAAAAATAAGAACACTGGCCGAGCCACCTGGACAAATTTATTTTTATGTTGAACTTCTCAAATCGTGCAGACATTCATTAATAAGGATAGGATGGGCAAAAAAACACACGACAGTTATCGAAACTGGTAGCCAATCTGGAACATTCGCCACCGATCTGCCGGCCACTAGAAAGGGCTCGGAAGACCGGCGCCACATCTATACGCCGACTGACTGAGTTATCATCTGAGACAACCGATTCAATCGATTCTCCCCCTGTTTTGCTGCTTACGTGGGCGATTTTTTTAGCGGAAGCGGACTTCGACTTTTAAATACATCCATCTTGATAAATTATAAATTGGGATGGTTTTTAGGGCGACGACTAATCGCATTAAACACTTGGTTTATGGTTTTTATGGTAAAATATACAACAGAGTAGTGTCAGTTACTTTCACTTTCATTTTTGTGTGCTGGTATTCTCTAAGCGGCTTATTTAATCGATCTGTCACTGCACTGTTTTGTGAGTTCTGTGCTGGTATGTATAAGTCTCTGTCATAAAGGACTATCTTAACGTTTCCAATATCTCATCGACTGTCCAATGTAAATGACTGCCAGAAAGCGTTTATTTCAAACTGCCCTTACATACTCAAAAAAACCCTCTAATGAATATTGCCATGTCCATGTTTTCTCTCGGAGTACACTTCTACGAATTGTTCCATGAGGCATTCTATAAATGAAGACATCAGAAATATATGCTCGACAGACAACGCAAGAATGTGATCATACATTGCGAAAACCGCATAATCAAAGCCACCGACATTGCCCTGTTGTATATTCCTCCGAAAAACCATAAACTAAGTGCTTAATGTGGTCAGTCGTCGTCCTAAAAACCATACCCATTTATAATTTGGCAAAATGGATGCATATAAAACTAAAGTTTCTTCAAGTCATTTGGACTACAGTGCATGTGCCATCTCAAATGTTTTCCTGATTAGAAATGGTTACTTTAGTAGAGTCGTGAGACGAACAGTCTCGCCGCATTGTCACAAGATATTTCAGTAAAAATTACGTGCCGGCTTTCGAATGACATTCTTTTCGACAACTAATAAAGAAGTAACTCTGTGAAAATAAGCTGTATAAATGGTATGATTATCCGGTCGATTTTCGGTGCTCTAAAACGTTTGAATGTATTTTATCGAAAACATGCTTAAAAGTATTTTCGTGCTCATTCTGTAGAAAATTGCGTCTTCTTTATGGGTTTGAATTTAATACTGAGTATTTTGCGCATTCAAAACGTCTGTTAGGCAATTTTTGAAATCGCAAATAATATATCACATAAATCATCCTATCTGTATACTTACTAATGCCACTTGCAAAGTATGAATCTCACATTCCAAAAATGTAACGGATGTATGTGACATCTTATATGCGTACATAAATGCGTGATTTTACTCATAGGGAAGGCATCAAACGCAGAATACAAGTGAAACGGCCTGTCAAATTCAAATTTATTGAAAAATTCCGCTTTTTCGATGACGAAGAATCTCTTCTGTGCAAGTACTATCAACCCTTTAATCCTCCGTAATCCTTTGATGCCGGAGCATAAGTTCGAACGAGATTGTGGTCCCTGACGGATTCATATTCATTTCCCCGAGCTTAGCGTAATAATCGTGCAGAGAGCATCTGAAGACATACGACGAGAACCGAAATTCACTGAAATTTGAGCACAATATACGGCTGTTCGAATTCTCTCAAAATACCTACTTCAGAGTTGCTGAAAACTCTAATGAGCTAACAAAGAAAACTCCAATGGGCTTAACGATCTCCGGTTTATTTACACAACCGCCCTTTCACAAACTAGAAAAAATGCGTTAACCTAGCATGGATGGGTATTATGAAGACGCTATGTTGACGACACGTTTGTCATCCATATTGCCCCAACTGTGGAAAACTCGACGCCCCGGTGCCATTCGAACTCACGGAGTAAGACGTAGGCTTAAGTACTGCCAACGCTCAAACCATTTGAGCAACGAGACCCCGCCAGACGACGCGCGTTCTATCAAATTTCGCTCAAGTTGCCCGCCCAACCTACTGCAACGTCTGGAATCCACCAAATCGAATACAGTAAGTTGACTGCACTAAGGAATCCACCCAGAAGCCACCAAATGACTATCCGGCCCACGTAATTCATAGATGTTTTTTGGCACGTTTGTCAGTGCAAAGAACGACATGCCCCAGAATTCCCTTCACCTGCCCCACGTAGTTTCCTATGATATACAAGGCAGACGGAAAGTAAATAAGCAGAAACTGCTTGTTCTTGGCGATTAAAAGACGGCAATGAATGCCATGCAGCTGCTCAGCTTTCACAGCGCTCTTCAACGAAACCAGAGTTATTGCAGACAGCCAGAGAGAGCAAAGCGGGAGGCCCGTGAATGCAAAATAGCAACTCGAAGGCTTTTATACGACTGTGCCCTTGCATGTTCCCTCGGAACACTCGAATTACAACACTCTGAAGGATATAAGATTACAGTATATGTGCTTACTAATGAAATGTCAACCGAAATTTCGTAATGCGTTCTCGTTTCGAAAAGATAAATTAAATAATGTTGTAAAACTAATCATGATGCAACATAAATCTATAATGATCCAGTTGCCTCAGGGAGTCGGATTTCGAAAGAATTTATTTTCGGTTGCATGCAAGATCGATACTCTGTAAAAAAATATCTTCATACGTTGCATGCAATTTTCTCATTGATTTTCGATGCCCTTGAAAATTCAATTATATTTCATAGAAAACATGCACAAAAATATTCATTCTTTTTCTTATTCGGTATAAAATCATGTCTTCTTCCAAGTTCATACTTAAAAGAAGAGTATAATTTAGTTTTAAAAAAACTTTTCTAATTCCCGAATAATTTTGAACCCGACCTGCTGTTACACTTGCATTCAGGGTTTCAAAACTACAAGCTGTATATTTTCCGTGTGCGGAAAACCGTGCATTTCTCTACGGTGTTAAGAGGAAACCATATGGGGTTCGTGAAATTCAGCAGTGGATTTGAGCAATATTGTTAACTTTACAAGCCACATTCGTAAATGCAGATACATGACATTTCATGAACGGCTACTTTACGGTATTAAAAAATCTCATAATTAGAAACTTTTTAAAAACCGAATTATACTCTTCTTTTGAATATGAAATTGGAAGAAGACGTGCTTTTCTACCAAACAAGTGAAACAATGAATATTTTTATGCATATTTTCTATGAGGGATAATTGGATTTTCAAGGGCATCGAAAATCAATGAGTAAATTGCATGCTACGTATCTAGTCATTTTTTGCAGGGTATAGATCTTGCATGCAGCCGAAAATAAGTTCTTTCGAAAGGCGACACCCTGAGGTAACTGGATCATTATAGATTTATGCTGCATCATGATTAGCTTTACAACACTACTTAATTTATCTTTTCGAAACAAGAACGCATTTTGAAATTTTGGTTGACATTTCATGAGATAGCATATCTACTGTATCTTCCGTATATTAAGAATGTCTGGGAAATCACCATGTACATTGCTTAGGCACTGGCTGTTGAAATTGCAGGCCATGCAGAGCTGATTCACTAAGAACGAGTTACATCTGGAAGAGCAGCCTAGGATGATATATCAAATTTTTGGCAAAACTGCCCTTATAACTACACATGCCAGACCAAGCACATTAATAGCTGTTCGAGTAGAGTACGTAATGTTTTAAGTGGCCGCAGACACGTACGAAATAGTTTATAAGTCGAAGTCCATAGCCGCTAAAATAATCGTCCACGTTTCAGCCAAAAAATGGTTGCGGTACGACTGAATTTAGGATCGCAGCTAACAAGTCTGGCGCCGATATTCAGAGTCCTTTCCAGTCTGGTGACGGGAGTGTTCTAAATCAGTTAGTACCTTCGAGAACTTCGTTTGTTTTCTTGTTTATATTGTCCCTACCAGTAGACTTCAGCAGACTTTTGAAAACTCAATTATCAAGCATATTTGTTCAATGCTGGTTGACCTCTTTTCGACTGTTGAAATGGATTTTTTTAATTTCTGTCAAATTACACGTTTTTTAAGTGCTTATCTTTAAACTCGGAGCCCCATATGTGGTTTAGCCATGTGTAAGATTAAAAGTCAAATAATCTTTCGTCATCTAATGAGAAGTGGTAATTTTTTTTGCTCGGATTGCAGTGGCAATTGTATATCACATATCTGAAAAATATAGCGCACAGAAATGTACTATCATGCTGAGTTCGGTATTGGCTGCGTTGTGAGCCGATTGACGGCGGGTCACGGTTCAAGTCTCTGTTAGCAAACGTAAATTGCTAAACCCGCCACTGTGAAACAGAACCAGCATCGCATATTAACTATGTTGCTGCCCACTGACTTCTTTACTGGCTACCAAGACGATGTCACCCGTTCAGTCGTTGACCTCCTGTCGTAAATAATTCGTAAACAGCGAGTACCAGGGGATTTTCCCCTTCGTTCAACACATTTGAACGACGTCTCCAAGATAATTGCTCAAGCATCTTACCATACGTTAAATAGTTTTGTGCATGTGTCCGGAGTTTCGAGCAGCCACTTAAGCCGCGTACTAATTTGTCCTGATATATAAACATCCGGTGGAGCTTTCATAGCTTAGATTGCTAGGCAGTTGGCTGTACTAAAGCCCTTCCCTCGATAAAATGGTACGATTTCCGCCAAGACAACGAGTTTCTTCACATTTTGGTCATTTTGACCTTTTTAAAAGCTGCCAAAACCATCTTTGAATTACGGGAGCGTCACAGTATTCTGGTGGATTCTAGGTGGATTACTTAGGAAATCCAGCTTGAGCTGCGGTTTACTGTGTTAGTTTTACTGGATTCCAGACGTTGGATTAGGCTGGCGATCAATTTGACCCAGATGTGATTAAACCCATGTCTTCCGGTGGAGCCTCGCAGCAGAAGCGGTTAGAGCGTTGGCTGCACTAAAACCTTCCCCTTGCTGGCATGGATTGGAATCATTATCCCACCCTGTGGTGGAGCACGCGGTGGACATCATCGGTCACGATGGTGGAACTGCCATTTTGCATGCACGTGTCGTTTTTGAGCGACCACATCCTCAATACTCACCTACTCCATTTTATCCATACATTTATCTCGGTATTTTATTTATTAAACCATGACAGATACTACCCTCCAGTTCATAGTATGTTCAGTTCAAAATCAAATACACAAATGTAAATAAATATGTGAGAGGTTCAAAGATTAGTAATCTATTTTAATGAACATATAACGTAACGTAAGTTAAGAAGTAAAGGGGAACACCTGGGGAGACATTATAGCAAATAACAGTCTTTCTTCTTTCACAAACTGCCATCCACCGCACAAAAACACTTTCAACATGTTTCTTTCATACTATTGTATTACGAAATTGGCTCCTTCGTTTTCTGTTGCCGGCTTTAGCACGCCATAGGCATTCTCGAATTAATCTTTTCTAGCGCAACCTTTAAATATGCATCAAATTTCGCCTTGAATGTTCCTTTGAGGGAAAATTGATGATCGTAAATTCTGCCATCACCAACGCTTTTTGCAGAAACGTGGTCAACTTGACAAATGCTTTCTGGCCAATGATTGTCCGTCCATCCATGAACGTTAAAGCTCACCGCCATTTCTGCGAGCTTCAGCGTCATACCGGGAGACCGAAAGAGAAGCTTGTCCTAATCAGACAAGAATTCATTTGAAAGTTCACATAAGAACTGAGCCATAACATCCGTCAATAAAATATTCTAATGTCACAAAAAATTTAAAATTATAACGTACCCTCTCTATGTACAGATTAGTCGCAAAAAGTACATTTTGACACTCATATTTTAATGAATCTAAATTGTGAAACACCCGACAGCCAGTCAGTCGTAGAAGCGGTCCAAGGTCAACGAACAGAGAATTGCTAAGTCCATCGAATGAAAATGACCTTAATTGTTCCTTTAGGAGGACGAAAATTCGTCGAAGAAATTCATTACTGTTTATGCGTACCTAACAAAGAAATCTTTTTGTAAATTCATGTTAAGTAATAACTCACAACTGCGTAGGAAAATTTACAAGGTAATTTTAGTACAACTTTAAATGTTGATTAAGGTCTCTGTGAACGGACTGTGAATCGAGCTGCGAAACACCTCGAAAAGTACTCATTAAAACTGAAGTGAAATGAAACCTATTAAGATAATCAATGCAAAATCTCCAAACAGTCTTATGCTTTACTGAATACACCTCAGCAACCGCTAGTAATAAGCTTTTGCTTGTCTGCAGCGCAGTCATTCCAATTCAAGAGGCCAGTAAAATGCCGAAACCTACTAAAGTCTCTTCATTTTTTGGAAATAAGTTTCTTAAACGCAAACGCTTATATGCTAGGCACGTTGTGCCACAGTACATCGTCTGGCTGAATAATTTCTGAAAACTAAGATTTTAGCGATTCTGAGGAGAGTCAGACAGAATATCAAGAAAAAATAAGACACATCACTTGCAAGTGTTAATAAAATCGTCTTATATCATAAAAAGTCCACAAAACGTCTTAAATGATATTTCCATGTCAAAGGCTTTTTTGCATCTAGAAATATGTGACTGATAAAAAGACACGGTGGTCGTAGATAATGCAGGGAATTCGGATGACACAGATTCGGAGAAGGCGGATACTATCTCGCTTAATAAACATTAATATGTCCGCCTTAACAATGTTAAAATTATTGACCTTGTAAAGGTTTTTAGTAAAAGAGTAGAAACAACCGCCAGTCAAATAAAACGACGCTAAAATTCTGCTTCATTTTTTGTCTAAGCATTTTGACAATGTTGTAACTTAATTTAATACAAATAAAATAAATAAGGTAATCAGGTCTGAAATTTAATAACAAAACTAAAAAATGTAAAATAAATGAAAATGACTACGATTACTTGGTTTTTAAAAAATTACTCACGCTTGTCTGTCTGCATGCTAAAAGCGAGTGAATAAAAAATAAGATGACTGGAAACAGTGTAATAGTCTTCATCGGCTAGCAGATCTCTCCAAAAATTGAATGATACTTACCATTATGTTATACCACAATATTTTGTGTCCAATCACCCGCATGATTAACAATGTACACACGCACACTTTGTTTGGAGTCTCCCTGACCAATTTCTCAGTTTTCATCACCTAATGCATACGGACTGGATGATGTTTGCTGAATCCTCCCAGATGAGTACCAGTTGCGCACACACTTAGTCATTACCTATGGGACGTATACTTGTTAAAAGAGTTCAGAGCATGCCTGGTTTCCTCAACGGGCTTGCGCTTTTCGTAAAAAAGGTAGATACTCGCAAGGATGTTTGAGTGAACAAACTTATTCCCCTTCCCAGGTAGTTGCTGCTTAAACGAGCACCCATGCGGGATTTAACACAGACTTCTTAATTCAGTCTTATTCATTACACTACTGAAAACGACCTTCAGAGATTAGCATACTCAATGGTTCCCTCAAAGTACGAGAGTAAAATTTGAGGTTGAAAAGCGTACTGCCAGACTCAGCAAACCGTTTGCGTACACAGAGGTTCAGTAAAAATGTTAAGCATAAGCCTTGAATAACCAAAACTGCTCACCAGATTTTAATTAGAAGTGCGAAAGCATGAAAGTGCTAGGCCATCAGTCAACGCTGGGATTCTTTTACGATTGCAAATTCATGTTCATTTTAACTGTTCAGTATGAAATCTAAAGAGATGCAATCTTTAATGATCAATCTCCCCGAAACAATGTCTAATAATCACTCTCCGGTTAAAGCGATCACCACCTTTGCTTCAGTCAAACACCCCTTAATTTATAACGCGTGACTGACAGCAAAATATAAAGAGTAGGCCTGGAGGTTGTTATTTACCAGGTATCTTTCGTTTAATAAAAACACATTTAAGCTAGTTTCAAGTCAACAGGGCGCGGTAGTGCTCACCGATCGAGTAGTGGCCTGCTGTGGGATGGACACTGCTGTTTTTGGCGAAAGCATAATTATCTAAACAGGGTAATTTGCTGGAAGTGGGTACCAACTGCACCCCTCTGGAGGGGTAGTCCGAGTGACGTGACGCTGCATGTCATCCGACTGACACCTCTCCTACCGGAAACAATTAGGCCGTACAGCAAACACCCTGCGGGAAACACTGGGATGCGACCTAATCCGGTCCAAAGTTAACAAGCATGACGGCACTTAGTGGTGATATTTCAGGGGTTTTGGTGCCAAGAAAATGTTTCCCAGAATCTCAAAGTCACGAATATCATCCTTCTCTTTAAGCGGTTAATAGCCACCAAATCCGTAATACTTGAAGCAGCATTTCTCCGGTATGAATTTGAAGAAAACATGCACAGCAGAATTTATTGGAACCAATAAATTTCATGACGGCTCATCAACTTCAACCTGTCGCTGTATAACATAGATAACGAATGAGGAAGGTACAGAGATTTGAAATCCCACAGAGAAATTCAATACAAAACAATAAGGACATCGTTTACTACAGACAGACTAATCAGTAAAATGGTAACTTAAAACAGATCTTAGGAAAGAAAACAGGGAAGTTAACACACAGAGGAAAGGTGTTAGTCAAAGGGATAAATTTTACCACGTCAGAGCTGAGGTTGATCACGTCGTCTAAATGTTTGCTAAGGTCGGGTTTCTCCCGCCGCATGTAGGCTGCCTCCAAATGGTCAACATCCAATTTGGCCTTGCCCGAACTACTACTCGGAAGGACGTTTTGGGGTCAAAGGAGTGATCGATATCTAGGAAGTGCTTTGTGATAAGAGAACGAGTAATTTTAATTTCCTACATTAGAAGCCATTTAGGCAAGTGTTCAGCTGGCCTGGCTGTCAGTTGCCTTTACATTCGTCCAATGTACTTGCATCCACAAGTGTATGTGGTTTCGTAAACACAACTTTATGTGGCGTTGACCTCAAAACATCATTCCGAGTATTAGTTCGGGCACAAACAATTCTATTATTGCGCTTCTTGAAGACAATCTACATGTGGCGGGGGATACCCGACCTATGTGGAAAGGCCTTCACTTCCCTCATTCTTAATCGCCCCAACGGACATCTGGAACCTAGACAAGTCCCAGAAAGTCCGTATGGCTTCCGGCAACATTAGAAGAAAATCGATTTGAAGTTCGCGACCCGCCAACTCCAAAGGAAGCATCAGGAAATCCATATCAACTTCTGTCTTTTCTTTCTGGACATGACGAATACAGTTAGCACGACGAACCATGATAGACAATGGAATAAAGGCAGAAATTTAGATATCATGAGCGATACATGCATGTGATGTAATGGCTGCACGATGATATGATGGCGTGGGTCACACAGTGCAGGAGGCTCTTAGGAGTACTTAGATTGGATGTGTATTCTTTCCCACGTTCGTCAGACTGGAATAATCGTTTCTGGTTTATAAGGCTTCATCAGCCACTCTAACCCGAACCTAGATCTTCCTTATGTCCTCTAGGCTCGAACTCGCTTATTACGGGTATAAGTTCAACTATCTGACCAACAAACTAGTGACTTAATGATTATGGCGTCGAACGTCTAACCAGCGGGTGGCGGATACGAGCCCTAGCGAGTTGCAATCACCTGGGGTTGGATATGGCTGACTGATGCCGATCAATACTCAAGAAGTTAGAATTACATTCCATTCTTCCCCGTTGTTTTCGGTGTAGATTTTGTTAGCAGATTCGAATAACGCATTTGTTTCACTTAGGAATAATCAGTAGGTTTCCATGAGATTCAAACCTGGAATAGCAAGAGCAAGGTTTTGAGACAGCCAACGTTATAGCTACCTCAGCTACGAGGGCCCACGGGGAGCTGTGATTTTCTTCGCATTTGGGTTAAGTTACTCGCTCAGTCCTGTAGTTATCTGGTACATTTTAGACCACCGGTTTAGGAAAACCTGCTTTGACACTCAGACGTCTTTATCAGAATTGGTGGATTCTGAAGCTTTCGCGTTTCCGTCTTCACAACACTGTACTTGCCTTGCCTGCTCGTCTTGATTTATTGAGCATCTCCTCCGCATCCTGTTATAGCCGTGCTCGATACATGAACTTTGAGCTGCTCGTTTGCTGCGAATTAGCTTTAGCCTTCCTGAGACTGACTGCTGGCGAGCTTGCGAGAATTTCTTCCGCTTTGCGTACTTGTAGGTATGTCAGCGTGCCTGTTGGCTTCCCGCGTCAGTCTGTAAAGCGATCATTTCAGTTCAGTTTTTTAAATGAAAATATAGGCCAGCGCCTTTCAACGCACTATTGATTACGAATCGATTGAATGAGCTTTGATAAGTGTGAAGTGCCTGATTGCGGACAGTTGCCAGTTAGTGGAAAAATAGTAATCATTAACGACTACTTATTAATTGCAAGTAGCATAAATATGCATAATTTGGTGCAGGATTAGCTGAGGGGATTTGAGGCTGGTTTATGGGAATCTTGATACGCATCGAGTCTACAATGAAAGGAATTCACAAAGGAGAAAACTAAAACATCAGTAGGCAGGATATTCCACCCTTCAACGACCTTGTTAATGAAAAAGAACTTTCGTCCATTGATCTTCGATTTTCCCGCGCGGTCGCTTTGGGGATACCGCGTAAAGTGGGCGTGTTGGCCTAAGTAAAGGAATCAGTGGGATCCAAACAACAGTTTAGGCTGTTGATGATGCGAAACGTTAGTATAAGGTCACCGCGTAGTTGCCTGTGGGAAAGGGGAAACAGACTAAGAGTTGACATTCTGGTTTCATAGGGCAGAATGAAGGTATGTTGAATATCTCATGCAGATTATTCACTGCAAAGCAACGAGGTTGCTGAAACTCTCTCTGTATCTCTCTCAGCACGGTTGTTCAAAAGACGTCAATAAACGTAATAGTTCAGCATACAATGGATGGATGAAAAGGACAGCTAATTCCGTTTCTAGGTATAGACTTGTTTCGCGTGGATAGATTTTGACGAAAACGTATGTCGACCACATGCGCAGAAGAGATGTTTGTAAAGGTTTAAGCAACAAACGCATAATCGTACAAAAGAAACATACCCTTTGTAAATTAAAATTATAAGCTGGTACTTAGTATTTTATTAATGTATGAACATGTACAGTTGATTTGTATCTTTTTTAGTACTGTAACCGATAAATAGAGTGGTGTTGCCAATGATGTTTAATATTCAGTGCAGCCATCAGTCATTGCAGTTTTTATATTTGTAGGCACATTAAAATCGGATTTCTCAATCGATATTTGAAATATGCGTTTATTTGAGCAAAGGAGAATGTTCGAGTTCCAGCCGTACGCACGAGTAATGAAGACTAATCGATCGTCGGAAATTTACTTATAATTCTGAGCCTTCAAACCCGTTCAGATGTCCATTGTCATAGATATTATCAGTAATAGATCGAGCGACATAAACATGAATACTAGCCAATCATTGGTCAATGACTGAAGACTGGAGTTAGCCGTGCAGGGCTATGTACATCAATGTCAGATCGATTAATCGATCGAATGAGTTCTCGCAGATGCAAAGGATTCAAGAGATTCACAGCCTTATGTGCTTCTAGCCTAGCCGATTACTCTATTGGTTGCGAAGTTAGACTAGTAACCCGTTTCGAAGGCGTTGGCAGCCACTTTTGATAATTCTTCGTTCGGTCGCACAGCCAGCCTGTGTTCATGTGTGCGTTTCCCAAGCATGCATTCGTTTTGACCAATTGTGTTACAAGGACAGTCCATGCCAGATTGCTCAGAAGCACTTAATCGGTCCTTAATTTTCACGACTCTGCTGCGCATGGAGTGCAGTCGTAATACCTAGTCCCGTAGTAACACCCCCGGACGCCTCTGAATCGTCATTAACATATGACAGGTAATGTCATATTCTTAGTGGTATTGTACTTTGGATCCTCTGGGGGAACCGTGTGGGCAGTGACTTGTAAATGGTTTCGGACAGCCATTCCGCATTCATTGGTAATGGAGATAGCGGGAAGGCTACGACCATTCTTGCGGACAGAACAGCTTTCAGATGGGCATATAACTCACAAACCAAAGCAGTAATAGATCGATTAAATAAACTACTCAGTAAATTCCAGGACAAAATATGGTAATGCGAAATGAATGACACTAATGTGGTTAAATTCTGTGCTCTGCTAAAAATTAATATCCCATAAGTTGATAAAGTAGACGTGAGGAGGTGAGTTCCAGGAAGAAATCGTGAGGTAGGATAAGCTATCGCTGGAGCAAGACCTTTATTAGCCGGGCGTATCGGATTCACACTCGAATCCATCATCAGAGACAAAGTGAGATAAGTGTGGTGGATTGCCGCGAGGAGGGGGTGCGGATGACCACCATTCCGGCTGTCACCGTCGGCGAGCCAAATTGTTCAAGGGTTTACACGGATGACGAAATCTGGAATTCAACAACATGACTGCATACGATGAGCGTGGGAGTCGACAATCATGACTGGCACACAAGCGCATAGCAACTGCAAATCTCGTTACCTGACCCGTCAAATCGTGACGCAGTCGGGAGCTGCCAACAATGATAAACATGTAGTGGCCTAGCTACTGTCTTCCATAAATACTACAACACCCGGAAAACCCACTATCCTTGTTTGACTCTGTCTGTGGTGATGGATTCAAATGCGAGTGCGAAACGTCAGACTGACAAAGCCCTGGTTCCAGCGAAAGTAGGTGTACGCAAAAGTAAGGTTTACAAAAGGCAATCGCCTCAGATCGACCAGCTTTTTTATTTCTCGTAGAAGTCCGAGGACGGAGGCTACAATTAATCATAAACATACTTCTCTCGATGTGACGCCATTTTCACATTCATTCTGCCAAGTCGGACGCGAAAGGTCTTGTGCAAGAGACTTGAGGAGGTTCCCGTCGAAACTCAGAGTTCACTGATAATTGTCCACCTCATAAGGCCGTTCGAAGTCTGCCAAGGCCTGATGGAGGGACATATGGGCAGACAAATAGAATATGAATGGACTCGCCGGTCACAGGTTTACTAAAAGTCCTACAGGAGCATGAAAAGATTACCTTCATCCAGCCTGAGTCAGCCCTTTGGCGATGCTATCGTAAAGAGTAACATGTAGCAGAATCTGCATAAGCTGCTCAACGCAGTCTTTCTTGATATACAAATCACGAGGGGAGTGCAGGAACAGTTGGTGTCCTTTCTTGATATGCTCGTTAGGTGGAGTTATTATCATGAAATTCAGACGATGGCTTATGGGATAGCAACAAACGTCATGCAGGTTCTCAGTTTTCACAACAACCATCCGGTGTGAGAACGCTCTCTAAAAGGATCTGAACTTTTTGAAGCATACTGGAGGAAAAAGCGCGTGGGATGGGTTTAACACCAACCCATGATCTTAACCCCTAACCGCAACCCCTAAACCTAACCCCTAAACAAACCCCCCAACACTAACCCCTAACATCTAACCCTTTCCCCGAATCAAAACCTCTGACTCTATCCATAAACCCAGACCCTAATCCCTAACAGGTTGGAGTACAAAATGAGATCTCACCGGGCGTATTGTCGGTTAACAGCTGAAACCATATATTCGCCAATGAAAGCCTAACATGCAAAGAACATTAAAGTAAACAGATGGTCTCAAAAGTTCTTTTACAGTATGAACAAGTATACCTGTAATTATTTCAGCGATTTCCTCACTAGAAACACACATTTTGCCGGCAGGTATTTGGTTCTATCTAAGTTCTGCGAATATTTACAGGTTACAATCGAAAAATAAATTTCACAAACGCCTGTTTTCGGTAACTCACCATCAGGCTAAAACAGTTACATAAAATTTAAGATTATGCGAAGTTACAGGGTTTATAAGTGATTCAGGGACTATCAGCACTCATCGTCCCCACGCCCCTTATCGGTCCAACGCCGCCCGCATGGCGATGCGTGTTATAGTCATTGGGCCAAGCGGACGGGGAAGGGGGTGACGTAGGCTGTGAGTGATGCTTGTTAGTCGGGTACGTTGAGCACACATCACTGCCATCAGAAGGTTGGGGCGGTGAGTTATCATCATCTGGGATCGGCGATAACCATGGAAGACAGAGCGCCAATTGGAACTCGCATCTTCGCTTGTATCGGTAGAGCGCCTGTTTCAACATTGACCGTGCAACGAGGCGCATGGAAAAGAGATTACGTGAACACATATCTGCTTGGTCGGCAGAAGTGTTGGAACTCGCATTTTCGCTTGTATCGGTAGAGCGCCTGTTTCAACATTGGCCGTGCAACGAGGCGCATGGAAATGAGATTACGTGGACACATATCTGCTTCGTAGGCAGAAGTGAAAAAATCGATTTCGAGTTCTACTCTCGCACATTTTGTCGATATGAATCACCGAGTCGATGTCAAAGAAGCCTTTCAGGATGTCCACTAGATACCAGTCAACTTCTTCAGAGGACTATTCTAACGGGTGCTAGCTACAGCCGAGGCAGTGACTAAACGACTAGCCAATCCGGTGCTATGTTGTCAGAAGACGTTGACACAGGCACTCTGTCTTCCTTGGCCAACGCCGACCCCAGATGATGATTGCACGTTGACTCAACCTCCTGGTGTTAGTGTTGTGTGCTCATCGTACACAACTTAAAAGCAGCACTCACAGACAACGTCGACCAACCTTTACTTGACCCAATGACCATAACACACCGATCACGACATAACACGCCTCGCCATGCGACGCCGTGGGAGCGCTGAGTGGCGTGGGGTCCATGAATTTTAATAGTCCCTGAATCACTTATAAACCCTGCAAGTCCGCATAATCTCAAATTCTATACAACTGTTTTAGCCTGATGATGAGTTGCCAAAACCAAGTGTTTGTCAAATTGGTTTTCTATTTGGTTTGATTAAAACTAGGGCATACGAGTCGTTGATATTTACAGCCTGTCTCATGACTCCTTATCTCGCGAAGTTCATGTTCACCCTTCTGTTCGGAATTATCCCGTACCACAGGAATTGTATATAATTTCGTGTCCGGTTTAAATTCTCCGAAACAAAAAAGCCCTTGTGAAACTAATGCACGGCATTGTTTCTGTAATGTACGAATTGAATCTTTACACGCTCATTTTCTGAGCGTTCAATATGTTCTCATAGTTGCATTATCCAGCGTCTTTAGGAAATGATCTTAATGCTTAATTGGGTGAGCACTGCTTCAAATGAATCTACTACAGTAGCGTGGTATTAGAGAGGACCTTAATTTTCATCGGCTTGTGCAGAAAGTCATGGTTGCTTTTCCTATTCCTTTTTTCTCTCGAATGTTTCGCATGTTAAACGCCGAGGCAGAACTGCTGTAGTTTTTTATCCTTGTTTACACGGAAGATTTCTCTTCCAGCTTAATATTTGCTTGCCATTTTAATTTTTTCTTGTACACCAACTTGTTCTTTCCGGCGCGTTTGCGTACTCTGAATTTCATGTTTCTTATAGATTATCCTTCCTTATTTTGTGCATCTAGCTTATATCTCGGAGGGCGCATTTTATGCTTATGTTCTATCTTATGCGAGAGTAAACATTGAAGCACTCCACGCTGCGAATTTGTCCTTGAAATACCGCATTTTGACTTAGATAATCAAGCCGAAACGAGGATCTCAAAAATGGCAGGACGTTGCTGTTGACTTAACAGCATACCTATTATGTTCACTTGGCTTTTTATTAAAGCGGACTCAGTTTATTATGGGTTACCAAAATAATTATTATAACAGCTGTTGATATATACAACATCTGGAGACTATTGTACCTCCTTTAGTTCATATTGTGTTGAAAGCTTTGCGGGTAACAGGTTAAGGTGAATAGTCCATCATTTTTTTGTCAAGACAGATGCTAATGAGTGCTTCCGACGCTTGTCAGACTTTATTAGCCTCAAAACGAAAACTCGCAATCTTAGGAAGCGACTGCTGATTAAACTCGTATCAGACCTCCGTACTCAGCATAACCGCGATGAGTCGAACCACGACCATTTTCTATAAGGTCGTTTGAAATGGAGTTAATTATATTTTTTCGAATTAGCAAATCGCCGTAACATGCACCTCTGCAAAGAAATACTGGGGATCGTAAGATAGTATTTTTTACTATCGTTTGGGGTACAGTTTTTGTAAATAGACCTCTGAATAACTTAGGTTTAGGTGGACATCCTCCTCAGCAGATAATCTTGGCCAATATTGTTATTTATCATATTTAACCTCGGTTATTCGGATGGTTTTTATCTTGGACAGCGTATAAGTAAAAAATGGATGCACAATTAATTGTGCTAACTTGTGCAATTTTAAGCGTAATTATAAAATTCCTTATCTACTTTACAAGATTTCTTAAGTGAGGTTGTAATATTATTCACCCTGCGGCATAATCTCTAAATAATTCAGGTAGTTCTGGATGCCGGCTTTCGAACAAACTTCTTTTCGGCCGCCCGCATAAACTACATTCTGTGAAAATGCTACTAAGATTGCAAGAATTCTCCTCGTTGGCTTTCGAGGATCTTATAGATTTAAATATATATCACAGATAAAATGCACAAAAATGTTTATCCTATCATTCATTTGGTAGAAATTACGTCTTACTCAAATTTCATACTAACAAAAAGGACATAATTCGATTTAAAAAGTTTTCAGTCATGAGATTTTTTAAGATCATTAAATGTCCGATCATAAAATACCATATCTATGAATTCACTAATGCTCTTTGTAAAGTTTAAAATATTGTTCAAAATCCTTTGCTACATTTAATTTACTCCACTTGATCTCCCCTTGATGGCCTGTTAAGATATATGATTTTCCAAACAGGGAAAATATAAAGCCTGTAGGCTGGCAACCTTGAACGCAAGCGTAATGGCAGGTCGGGTTTAAAATTATTCGCGAATTCGACAGAACTTTCAAACTAAATTATATCCATTACTTCTGAATGCACATTTGTTAGTTGCCAGCAAAACACGCGGTAATAATGGTTTCTTAAGCAGCGCACATTCTCTATACTGATCGAAGATGTCTCCATAAATTCCAAAAAAATTTTCCGAAAACTTGCGCAAAAATATCTTTTCTTTAAGTTACTTGATGGCAAATTACACTGCCTTTAAAGTACATACTCAGTGAGAAAGTCTGTTTAAGTTTCAAAAGTTTCTGATAGGATTTCCTAAAGCTAAACAAGGTTTGATCTAATAGTACCGTATCTGGCCGTTTAAAAATATTCCCGCTTAAGTACACAACATTGTCTGCATCCGTTGCAACATTTCATGGGATTTATGCCGCAATCATTATGGCATAAAAGTGTATATCTTTATTCGTACGGCAAAAATACAGCTTTTAGTCAAAAAATTTCGGATATAAAGGCAAAAGCAGATTAAGTTCAACATTATTCATGAACAGCAAAACTTTCCAGATCAAAAGCCATCTTTTTGGAGTATGCAACTGGGAGAAAGCATAATTTGCTTCCCACTTTGAACACAAATAAACCCTCTTATAGAGGTATGTCTAATGACAGAAGAAATCAAGGACTTATTGTAAAATTACGTTGCAAATACTTTTTTCAAGTGTGGTTTTTGTAGACGGCCGAAAGTGAGTGCACTCAAAGACCAACGCCCTGGCGTGTCCGAAACATTACGGGATTGCGTCGCAAGATAGTTAATATCACAGCCCCACCTAAGTAACCCTTCCTAAACAGAGACACATTTTATAATTTAGGTTGGCAGTTCGTGAGGTCGGTCACTGACTGTACCTGTTTTTGTTTAAATTACACGCCTATCGCTAAAAAGCATCCTGGGCTAACGGAGGCCAACTTTTGGTTCACCATATTTAACAGGTCTACATAGAAGCGCAGCTCTAAGCAAAGTGCCGCCTTCTGGCATTCCTAGTGTTTTTTAATTACATAGTCAAAGTATGGTTCTATATAGCATAGAGCATCAATTAATATCCAAGGGTACTGTAATTTATATATGATCCCAATTTTTTTACGTCAATCTTGAGATCGTTAATGCATCCTTCTACGAAAACGTGATTTAAGGTGGCAGCAACCATCATGAATCCACTCCTTTAAGAAATGATATGTATAGGTACGTACGAATATGTTTTTTGTTTAAGATAACATAGATTGCAATATAAATCATCTTAAACATACTGAAGCTTTATCCAAAAGCAACCGAAATACAACAAAAGCCTGCTGACATACGTAGTTTATCAGGAGCAGTAACTGAAACATTTATGGTTTTAAAAGAGTGATGGATATTCTTGTTCATTCATGCCTAAAATTCCTTTCCATGTTAAAGAGTGCACTAAATTATATTTTTCTTCTGAGCCATATTTGGTTTGATGTAAATTACCTTCCTTAATTTCTCATTGTAAGCTTCGACGAATATTATGTTTATTTATCCACTTTAATCACAATTATGTAGTTTGGTCTCTATTTGTGTTTTCGTCTTCGCTGGACGCGACATCGCAGCCACCGATAGCGTCCTGGAATTATTGATTGCAGTCCGATTGCGTGCTTGCTCTTTTGTTTTTTGCGCCAATTTTTCTGCTTTATCCCTTGCATATGGTCGCTTAGTTGGATGCTTCATATATTCAACAACAAATGATTTTTATTTGCGGCGATCACTTGGGTCTTCATGTTGAAGAAGGAAATATGAGCATTGATTTTTCTTGAGGGTCCGGTCGTGAGTACATGCTAAAGCATGCTTAAGCATTGTTTACTCGGAATCGTTTACGGAAGATACCAAAGTGGCTAAACGGATCATCTATGCTCCTTCTTGGCAGGCTGAGCGGATTAGGTGCTTGTTTCCCAGTGAACAGTGATTACCAGGCCTACTTTCGACGGGTTAGAAACGTTTCTTGTTTAATTTCCGAGATTATTAGATGAACGTACAGCAAATCTTTCTCAAAAGACCTTTTCAGGTATGGCTCAAAATTTCATATGAATATTTGAGCTGAAATCCATGAGCTTCTGCGGATTTACCGCGTTATATTTACAAACCGCCAAGGAGCAGCCGCTGGTATACATCCGTGTAGTTAGTTACCGTACTAACAACACTGGTATTAGCTAAGAGCTTTACTCCGAGTTCGCGCATTAATTTCTTCGGTAATTAAACAGAGCAGAGTAAAACTGGACTTCACATACCAGAAAACAAACGGTGAAATCTGGGGGACACATTGGTAGTCCGGACCCCACGCAGCTGCGTCAGGCAGCGGCACAAGATCAGCGAAACGCGCATGTTTGGGTTTTATCTTATTACCTATGTTGATTGAAAGGTAAATAATTAAACAATTTAAGAAACACTTTGATATCTCTTGTCAAGAAAATGCGTTTATTTTTGGTAACACGGGTGTGACCGTCACCAAACTCTCCGTAATACGCGTTTGAGCAAAATCTTTTAAACATTTTAGTTTCTCAGTACAAGCGTATCAACCGCGTAAGTTAAGAAATGGCATAGATAAATATCAGATATTCTTTATTTGAGTTACCACTAAACAATTGTGATCAATATACAGCTATTGGAGAATTATAGAAAGAGTTTACCCCACAACCAGGGATGCGTGTTGACATAGCAGAGAAAGGCAGTAAAAATCTAAACAACACCGCAACAAGGGTAGTTACTAAACGGTGAAATGATATGCTTTCAGTCCCAGAAGTCACGAGGCAATTATCCATAGTCGTAGGCCGTCTTCAACCGGCAGCTATGTTGAAGTTTTCTTTCCAAAATAGCAAAGATTGCGGATGTCACATTCACTTGTCCATCAGTGTACTCCGGAGTATACATATCGCTCATGTTTGGTGTAGATCCTTCAACATCAAAAACGAGAGTATGGCCTCGACAACGCCACAGAGATGCTGTAAATGCAAAGGCCTCGTTGGCTGTCAGCGTGTCCAAAATCTGTGTTGATGATGTCTCCTAAGTCATATTTCGGGAATCATAATCAGTCAAAGTGTAAGAAAAACAAAACAGTTGAGCACTTAAAAGTACATTTCGGTTGTAGTTAAACAGTTGGTAAAATTAGGTGTATATATGTTTGTAGGACATTTCACATGTTTGTCTGATAGCATGTTATACGATTTGCGAACTTATTGCAAATTAGGACAAATAAATTGATTTTCGCAAGTGTCCGCGATGCGTAAAAATTTCCGAAAAAATTTACAAGATGGAAGTAGACCGACTGAGTTATCAGCCGTCTAGTCTGCGTAATCGTGCTGCAGCAATTTTACAATATGTTGTGGAGGACGGTAGTGTGACATCCCTGATGTCAATTTCCTTTCTTGTCTTTGCTTTGCTACTAACCGTTTGCTAGTAACCAGACTTTACGCACACCGCCCTGTCTTTGTCTTTGTATCCCTATTCGTCGGTTCTTGTCATTCCTTGTTCATTGTTCCCTGCCCATTGCCTATTGCTCTTTGTTGCCGCTCGCTTATAAACCGACCACCACACTTTGGCGTCATTCGCTGACTGCTCGTCTTATCACCTCGAATGTACGTCCACTTTTCAATTTATTCTCCACCTTATTAACTCTATTGTGCCCCGCTAATCTCACTGTTTATTGCTATAGAACCACAAGGAATAACCGAGTTATCCTGACTGTCTTCTGACATTGCTTTGACCTCGGGTGCGTCTATTCAGGTGAATAAAACAGCACTGAATCTAAAGAACACCAACAAAAAGTTATTCGAGACATGTTCGAGCAAATCGCAGACAACAGCCCTCCGGATCTGTCGCTGCACTCACAACCTGCTTCACCAATCGCCTTAGATCAAAGAGATTTAGAACGACAGCGACTTGAAATAGAGCTCAGCAAACTG
>CACRXP010000377.1:21346-190193 GCA_902702965.1 Spirometra erinaceieuropaei | reverse complement strand
GTGGAAGTCTGCGCAAGCGGGTCCCAGGATTGGTCAACATGTTCTGCTAATGGCGGCAGACAAACCCCGACGTGTCTGGTCTAAGGCAATAATCGAAGAAGTACACGCAGGATCGGACAACTTAATTCGTGGAGTCACCGCTTGCACAGCAAAAGGTCATGTACGGAGGGACATACGTCCAGTTTGCCCACTGGAAGGAGAAGTGGATCAAATGGAAACTCCGTGACGCTTTCAGGCCCTCGGAGACCGCGACTCCGCGGGGGAGTGTGACATCCCTGATGTCAATTTCCTTTCTTGTCTTTACTTTGCTACTAACCGTTTGCTAGTAACCAGACTTTACGCACACCGCCCTGTCTTTGTCTTTGTATCCCTATTCGTCGGTTCTTGTCATTCCTTGTTCATTGTTCCCTGCCCATTGCCTATTGCTCTTTGTTGCCGCTCGCTTATAAACCGACCACCACACTTTGGCGTCATTCGCTGACTGCTCGTCTTATCACCTCGAATGTACGTCCACTTTTCAATTTATTCTCCACCTTATTAACTCTATTGTGCTCCGCTAATCTCACTGTTTATTGCTATAGAACCACAAGGAATAACCGAGTTATCCTGACTGTCTTCTGACATTGCTTTGACCTCGGGTGCGTCTATTCAGGTGAATAAAACAGCACTGAATCTAAAGAACACCAACAGGTAGCTTTACATACTTGGTTGTCAACGAAACATTCGAATGACACAGACAATGCGATTTATATAGATATATATATAGGCAGAATTGTATTACCGACAAACACAAGGGAGGCTAGAACGGCCATTTCTGGCTTATTAGCCGTCGTCAGTCAGCCATACTCAAGCCCGAAGTGTGGAACAACCGAGCCTCGAACTCGCGATCTGTTGGTTTAGAAGTCAACGCCTCTACCCATGGGGCCACGAACCCGTTGCCCTGTCGGTTTTCGATCGGGACTATACAAATGGCCATTCCAGTCTCCCTTGTCTTTGTCGGTAATACCATTTCTGCCTATATATCATGCGCCGCTGTGCGGCTGCTGGTTGGGCTCGAGAGAGAGCCCTTAAGGCACAACGGAACGAGTGAGTTCCGTATGAACGATCGGTGAGCGCCCCCTACCACTGTATATTCCCGATCGAAAACCGACAGGGCAACGGGCTCGTGGCCCGGTGGGTAGAGGCGTGGACTTCTAAAACAACCGGTTGCGAGTTCGAAGCTCGGGTGTTCCACACTTCGGGCTTGGGCATGACTGACTGACGACGGCTAATAAGCCAGAAATGGCCATTCCAGTCTCCCTTGTTTTTGTCCGTAATACCATTCTGCCTATAAATCATGCGCCGCTGTGCGGCTGCTGGTTGGGCTCGGGAGAGAGGGCCCTTAAGTCACAACGAAACGAGTGAGTTCCGTATGAACGATTGGTGAGCGTCCTCTACCATTTATCTCTATATATCTCATTAATCGTTGTAAAATTGCGATTCCCTTGTAGAGTGTCAAAAAGGGGGATGTTCACCGGGAGAGGTTTATTGGACGTCTGCAGTTTTGAGCATTTGTTTTCACTAGCTCTCTTCAGAAAATAGATAATCGGGCGCAAAGCTCTTAATATATGACGCACGTTCTCTAATTCGTAGCCCACTATCGCCGCATGTCCTGTTGCATCCGACCCGCATTTCACCGTGACCTGCATTGCCTCCGCTATCGTCGACCGGCAAGATAATTGGTGTCCTCGATTGTTCCATGCCGTAATGGCAAACTATTGCTGATACAAGCGAAGTTGCGAGTTCCAGGAACTAGTTGATAAAAAGAATGAAAAGCGATAGCTGAAACAAGGGCTTTATCTGCCTGACGTTTTGGATTCTCACCTGTGTCCATCACCAGAGCCAGTGACAGAAACGGCTGATTCGTGCACGGAAAGTTGCTGTGTTTATAGGATGCAATTGGAATGCTACCACATACCTATTATAATTAGCCGCTCTCTCCTTTATCAAGGATTGTTGCCCGCTGATGCACTTATTCATTGATGGCCGGCATGCAAGTTATTAACTGCTGAAATCTCGTCACCGCGTGTTCGGCAATGCGCGTTCGGAGCAGTCTTCCACTTTTTCCGACGCAGTTACTTTGTCCGCCAATGCACCAGATCCTGTAAACTACTCCAGAGGTTTCATGCCGTGGCAGTGAGTTTTTTGGTCTCATCACCTGACGCCTCATGGTGGCCTCCGGTCTGCGCGTAACTTCAAACCGAGTGGTGCGAGAAGGCGGCTACCGGCCTCAGAGACGTTCCTGATGTACGAAATCGTTTGCCGAAATTTGGGGTCGGTACGATTTTGTTTCTCATCTCGTTTGCGCGTACACCGACTGACGAAGTTGCGCAGGTAACAATTTTCTCTGAAAACCCGTCAAATATATGGAAATTTGGCAACATTGTCTTCCGGTTACTGCAATGCGTCTTAACACGCCGATAAAGTGTTCCTTAGCAATTGCATTTTGGGTTGATTGCGTGGTTGTTGTTGAAGTTCAGTGATTACGTCGATTTCGTCGCTTTCCTGAACACTGGTCTTTAGGCCTCTACATTCTGCATGAGAGACAAGGTCAGCTGGTTATTTTGATCCTCCTCCATCGTAAATTAGAAGCCCGGGAAGACGCTATTAAAATGTTGGTTGGACAGTAACACCTAATCCTGTTCAATGACGACGAAATTACTATCCAAACAGTCGGCCCAGAACTTAGGTCTGTGCTATTGGAAGACCAGCGACTCCAACCGCTGTAGGACCGCCTCGGCGATGAAGCCCGAGATCGGCGAGCCCATTGGTGTTTCCTTCACTTGCTCGTAGATTGTTCCATCAAACGTGAGGTACGTCCTGAGGCAGAAGTTTAGGAGCTGGAGGACTTGATTATGTCAAGCGATTATCCGTTTCTTTGTCTTTGCCTCGTAAGAATAACTTTTGCAAATAAGGCCATGATATCTTTCGATGTCACGTCCGCCTTCTATCCTCCAGGATTTGGCCATCGAGGCCATCGAGCTACTCCTCCGAATCAAATAAAGTGAAACGGAGTGTCATATCGGACATGCCCAAGTCTTTCAGCTCATGAAGTTCTGTCGCAGGACGTACTTCAGGTTTGAGGAAACAATCTACGAGCAGGTGAAGAGAAAACCAATGGGCCCTCAGATGCCGGAATTCAGCGCCTAGGCAGTCCTACAACGATTGGAGTCGCTGGTCTCCCTAAAGCGCATCCAGCATCCAGCACGGGCGATGAGATTTCAGCAACTTACAACCAACGCTGACCGGGTCACCTTCGTAGCTGCTTTTGAATCGATACCACGCCAAACTGGGATCACGGACGAGGCGATGGACCGTCTGCTCATATCGCACCGACAAAAGGCTATAAAAAGGATAAAAGCAGACACCAAAATCGTAATTCTGCCTGCTGAAAAAGGCCAGTCAGCCCTTATCCTCGCCAAGGTAGAATACCTAAGGAAAAGGTCATTGCCATCAGGGACTGGCATATGACAAAGTCCACAGAAGCAGCTCTGGCACGATTCCAAGTTCTTTCATAAGTTTATAGGTCAAATGTTATCTTGTGACAAATCGTCTCATTCCAAAGCACATCCACATAGGGTTTGCAAACTGGCAAATTCCGAAAACTAGGGTTTCTAATGGCGGGCTCATATGTAAAGATATACTCAGCAGGGCTATTTCTCGACAAAATGAAGGCGGTCATAGTCGAGCTAATAATGGTGTCATGGGGTGTCCTCTCACTCTTAGGACTCTGTCATATCAAAAAAGGCTGATTCATTTCAACTTTTTTCTCTATCCTATAAAGAGTGGAGGTTCAACCTGCTGTGGACATTCCACATTATCCGCGGACATGATTGTTTATTAAATTCTAAAGACGTCTCCGAATTTACAAACATGAGTCACCCGCGTGGACATCCGCACAATGTCGAACGGAAGCATACGTGCAAGCCAGCGTGTCGTTCGGTCGTAGAACTCACTCCCAGATGGGATAATCACATTTTGCGCCATGAATGTGTGCAATAGGAAGTTGGATCGTTAGATTATTGATAAACGACGACTTTCACAGCAGGAATATCTACGGCCAGCCATAAAGTTTGTCTCCTGATCTCACCTATGTGCACGTTTTATGCAACTTTCTCCGGCAACCTACACAAATGACTATATTTTGTGCTGTTTACATATAATTGAATTTACAAACTCAACTGCATATGAAAAGGACCATTTGTCGCTCGATCCTTAACCTTCTTAAAAAGTGTTGGTGTTCGGGCTGTAGTCGATGTCGTGGAGTATGCTACTGTCAAAACTTTAGTTATACGATTATTTAACAATCATTTTGATGTGTACCGTTTGCAATATGGTTATCAACGCCATTAACTATTACCCTTAAACAGTGTACTACATAGGCCATAGGCCCTTGCGGTCGAAACGCTTCGTGACCTGCCACATCGAAATTGCGATGAGCAAAATGACCAGCCCATAGATCAGGATTCCATAGAACTCATGTGGCACTGCCTTGAGGGCAATCCGATGGGTTCGCAAATCTCCGGACTCATTGCCAAAGCAAGTTGGAAAAAACCCGAGTAGTGACTGCCCAAGGCATGCTGCAATGAAGGCACTTCCGTAGTCGTGGATCGGGATAAAACCTACTACCACACGAACAACTAAACATGATCATTCCAGACCTGCAGTCAACGATGGAAATAAGTAGACGAAAAACGCCCGTTCTTGGATGTTCTTGTCTGGCACCAAGCGGACGACGTCAGTCTACAGAATACCAAGAGGCCAGCTGCCAATACTTAGTTACACAAGCGACCACCCATTAGCGCACAAATGATGCTGCGTACGCACGCCATACCGGCGGATGAAAACTCGTTGTAGGTCGGCAGCAGCTTAAGTAGACATTTATGGTTTTCAAAATTAGAAAAATCGCTTAAATGTCCAGGAGATAAAACGGCAGACGCCACTACCTGATTAAACGGAATTCAGCAAAAGTGAAAATGAATAATCTGCCCTTACAATGATAACATTTATTTTGGGGTAGCCGAAAATATAAGGCGTTGCAGGAAAGTGGAGGTAAAGCGGGCTAGTTACATGTAATTATCCGCGTGGCGGACCTTTAAACATGGTTGTAGCAGTCGCTTACGCCGATTTAGAGTTCGTCTTGGAACAGTAAATAAGGTCATATGGGCTTCAGGGACTTTTACCTAGTTATTAAAGGTATTTATGGCGGCTAGTAAGATGGATATTTTTTTGCTGCTTGGAAGAATTATAATTTTTTACTAAAAGAGCAAATCAACCTAACACTGTTAGCGCTAAGATTAACTTATCAATTTCATTTGTATTTAACCTGAGCGAATTTTTAGTCCTCCTCAAACCGAGAGGAATGTTGCTATAAATGCATGAACGAGCTGTGCGAAAATCACTTAAACTGCTTATTCAATAGGTTTCAAATCGTTGAACATGCCCATTTAGTCTTTCTTAAAATACATTACTTTATAATAAAAAGTTCTTTTAACAAAGAATGTGTAATATTGGTTTTTCAATGAGGTAGGCTAGTAAAAATACTTACAACTGCGAGTCGGTTTCACAAATGTACACGTAGTTACCTAACGCATTTTTGGTCTACATCAACTAAGTTTTTTTCGAAAAAAACAATCTTTTCTCATTGTACATTTGCCAACCTGTGAGACTTTCGTGCAGCCAACAAAGTAGAAGCTAACTGCAATTTTACCATAATCAAGTACTTTGTTGTTTATTGGAAGCATAGTGACCGGAGATTCCAGCAGGTCTCGAGGAGCAGTTTACACAGTTTTGAATAATTCATATTGACCCAACTGTAACAAACTCGGCGCCTAGGCCAAATTCAAACCCACGACAGCCCTCACCTCACTGTCGTGAGTTCAAATCATTTACGAGGCGTTAAGTTTATCATAGTTGGGTCAACAGCAACAATTGCGTTTCATTTTTAGATGATTACCTTTCTAGCACAACTTACGGCAGTTAAGATGTATTTTTTATGTGTTTAGGTACTTCAAATCTAGGTTTTCGCCAAGTGGATCGCCTTGACTGCGAAGATAATCAGGTATGTGTGTTTTACCACTTGTATTCTGATAGTATTACTGAAAGGCCCGGCAGCCTACATCAGCCTGAAATGGGACGCAGAAGGCACGCAAGGTAACTGATGCTTGCAGTATCTATCGCAGACATCCTTTTGGTGCCAATTGTTATCTTATTTCCTGTTGTTAAGCAGAATTAAATAAATAATTTGACTTACTTATGAAAGCCTAAACATCCTCGGTAGGATTCGAAACCATGACAGCAAAGACCTAGCTTGAGTGCAGCCAACGTTGTAAGTACTTGGGCCAAGAATCCCTACTTGAAGCCGTGAGTTCAGTTACATTTGAGTCAATTTACCCGCATGACCTAGTGGGACTGTAAAATCTATCAATTCTGATACAGTTAGTCGACACTCAAGCAGGAGTTTCTACTTGCTAAATTTGAATCTACTAGAAGAGGACCAGGCCCACCTACATAATTGGTGTTTTTTAGAAGTTTGAGTAATTTCTTCGACCAAATTGTAAAAAATTCGGCAGCCCCGGTATGGCGTCGTAGGACAGGTGACAAGACAATTGGCTGTGAGTTAGCCACGCCCTTACTGTAGTGGATCCAAATCCCACTAGGGTCGACGGGGTTTTCTTAGTTGGGTTAAGTGTCTTTTTATATTATTTTGCTCAGGCATACTGAGCGCTCAAAGTATCCAGTATTTACGGGAGGACACAGACTAGCCCTTTTAACACCTTTTGCAAATAAGCAATATGCAGAAGTTTTCCATTCGATAAAAAGCTTTTTCTACTTTGTTGTACTTGATTAAGATGTATAAATATGAAGACTAGTAAATGAGTGCATGCAAACCAGATTTCTTACGAGCAATAACCAGTAGATTCGAAGGTTATCAGGTGCAATCCGGCAGGTAAGTATATTTTCTCTTATTGTGCATCTCACATCATCCGGCTGGATACCCTGCAACCACAACTTGCAGTGCAATGATCCATTGATATAGGCATCGGCGCCATTTAGGAGACTCCATACCAATGACTGAAGAAGTTTTTCGGTTCCACCGTCTAAAGAGTAAAGGCATGTAAAATTTATCAGTACTCGCAAAAAAAACATTCACTAACATATTTGGTCTAGGGTCGCTCAAGCCACTAAATGGCAACTAGCAACATACTGTTCATTATTAGCCCGCCACGCCCAAACAATACCACACAGTGCATGTGGTTTATGCTCATCGACGAAATGGTACTGATTTCAGTGTCCTTCTGCTATAATGTCGGTCTTTGTTTCTGTCAAATATACAACACTGGTTCACTGCTGCACGTCTGTCCGCGAGGGGCACAGACGTAAAGCTCCGACTTTAAAACAAGCGCTATTTGATAATTTGTTTTAGAAAATACTGCGTCATTTCGTTTGCAGTCGTCAGGGATTTGTCTCGTGGCAAAGGTGACGGCATAGTTGTTTCAGCAAGAAACGGATCGCTGTTTCAAACAACCGATTTGTCCTGTCTTGGAATATGATATAATTAGCTCATGATGACAAATACTCCAGAAATTGAAGACAGCCTACGATACGTTTAAGCACTAACCTAGTTAGTTATTTCAGTCTGCGTTCTCGTGAAGTGGATCTGTCCTTATTAGGTCAGCAGCCAATGATTTCCATAGTGACCTCTCATGCTGCGGTTGGCCCCTTCTCAGTACCTCCGAAATTTTGTGCTGTTCTAATAAAAACCACAATTTATATTGCACTTTGTTGCAAAAGGTGTGACTTGAGTCTTCAGAATATGCTGTTTTTAGCTCATGCCGAGCAGACGAAGAACCAAGCATTCATGTCAGTATATCAGTGCAGTATGTTGGAAAACCGAATCATTAATTCATTCATATTTGTGTTTGTGCGGATAAAGCCAGCGAATTAGATTGTATCAGCTCTCACAGGTAATACGGGAAATTGAACGATTGTATGTGAAGTGTAGACTGCAGATATAGGAAAATTCACGAAATAGGCGTTAATGACAACGTGACCCATGGTAATTCTTCAAAGTCACATATATTTCAAAATATACAAGCATATTTTGAGAGTAATTAAACCAAAAAGGACCAATATAGTGACCGCGTGCACTGGTGGTTTGAGGTTTTTTTTAATGAAAGTGAAAATCTATAATACAGGATCATACAGGATCATTTTACACTGTCATACGCGCTCAGAAACCACCAACAGATCTAATGGTGATTTATTTCGCAAACTATATGTCCTTAGTTAGTACAAAATAGTGCAGTCCCCATAAAATTACGCAAAGTACGTTTTTCCACGCGAACTCCGATATCAGGCACCTTGCCGGCGGTTAAATAGAAAATTATGTTTGCCCACAGCTCAGGCCCATGAATGTTCGACTTTAAATAAATTTATCAGCCGAACGCGCTACCTGAACTTGCAATATCTTGCGTTGATGACAGTAATGGGCCAGAAACATTTTGCTTAATATATGCACTATGGTCAGCACAGCGTTACTCTTAAAGACTGTTATTCGTCTTCAGACCGCTTAAGTGGGTTTGGAATTCGGAACGCAAAATCAGACTACAAATGACGTTTCAGGTCTGACTGGAGCATATTAATGTACGGTGCAATCATGTTATGTGAAGGTGAAGAATGCACAAATGAGCTTATGATGCTAATTGTCACAAAAATGTATTCGCAAAAAATTCATATATGATCATGATCTGGATATTTGTAGACATCCGCCCAGCGCCTTTTTAATTCATAGTTATCTGAGTACCGTTCGTTGTTCTTTTGTTTAAAAACGCTAGTGAACTCTAGACCTTATTCAGGTTAAAGCCGGGAAACAAATCAATGTGTCGAGGTACTCGTACGCAAAACATGGTTCTTTACTTAGGCTTCATTTTCTCTAACTGGACGCTAAGAAAATCTGTCTAGGAGAAATTTTCTTGATGAATTTCTTCCTTCAAGATATGGTAGTTATTCGATTTGTTTGTCGTTTTCCATCTTAAGTATACTGGGAAAGACAGGTATGCTCCTAGTGTGCTATTCCTAATCCAAACTAGGCCTGAAAATTTACGTGGAATAGATAAAATACCCACATTTTATTTTATAACGACCCTAATTCGGAATTAGCGAAGGAAATTTGCATGAAATTTATATTGTTTACACCACGCTTTGCCTAACAGAATCCAAAGAGTAAATCTACTTTTGGTACATTTGTCGGAGAACGGTCAATTCAATTATTAGATTTGGTTAGAAAATCCTACCCAGTAGGTAAATGGACTTCCCAAGGACATTGTCTCCAATAGTGCAGTAACGAACGACGGGTACGTTCGTGTCAGCATGCACCGTTATCGCGTGTTGAAAACTTTTCTCATCCCATACTACGCCTTTGAAAATAAACAATAAAAATTTTTGAGGTAACTATTTATTACCGGAGGCATATTATCAAACTCTATTAGTGGTCCTTTCAACTAAGCATGCATTTAAGGTTAAATACGAGCGAGTTGTTTTCATATTTGCCTGGTTAATTTAGACTGACAGAAAACTATTCCAAAAGAGTTAATGTTAGGAAGATTATAGGAATCTAAGCGCATATTATATTGAAGTTAAAATATGCTTCATTGTTTGTAATGTTTGCGGAATAAAAAATAGGGAAACTACAAAAACGAGCATTTATTAAACATACAGATGAACCCTGTTTTATTACTGTAAGATGCCAACTTGTTGTACTTCAGTAGGCGTGTTATGTAAGGTTCATAATTTTGGCTAAGCTCCGTAATACGGCTAAATTTTGAATTAGTATCGAGGTTAATTTTAGAGCTACGGCTAGGGAGGTGGCGAGAGTTGACGTCGGACTGGTATCAGTTTTGCCTGTCGCACCGCCCTTCTTCAATCCGGCCTTCTTTAATCAATAACCAAGGATTATTTATATTCTCCCGTTTACGCGCTCTTAATTCACATCTCTTAAATTATACGCCGGCATAATTAACCAGGCATACGGCGGAATCGCGACTTTTCTTAATGTTTAACCGACGCGTTATTCTGCCCCACTGATAGAACAGATCTTAACATCCTTTTCTAGACCAAGAGCTCCTGTCTTCTATTTTTTCGCAATCATTCATAGTTGTTTCTTATCCAAAAACGTAAACCTTAGTTATGCGAAAGCTCATTTATTTTACTTACTACATTTCCCTGATTCATTGGCTGTGGTCACACCCGAGCAGATAACGTGTGACTGGTTTGAGCAGGAAAATGTCTAAAAAATTATAACTGATATTTCAGAAGTGAAAACATGGTTCCTAAGTATGTCTTAAAAATTCGAATAAGATTTATTCCCATAATAAAGCGAGCGTAAAACTAGCATCACTTTCGCAGTACATTTATAAAGAATTGCTCCTAGACTGTATAATCGCCGCTGAAAATCATCGTATTCTTGACGGTGTGAAGGCTGCATACCCTTCTTTTTCTACGCAGCATTTGAGAGTAGATCGTTATTGTCATCTTTTGAGACAACATTTGGATACGTTTGTGCCTCAATACTTGGATAAATTTAATTTGTGAGAAGCCTGTGATATAAATTGGAAAAATTCGACCAACAGGCAAACGAAGGCCATAAGGCATATGCAGGCATTTAAGTTAGACCTCCAATGAGACAGCGTGGTTGGAGTTTTTTTCGTCAAGGTCAACGGTCAATCAAGAGCGGGAGTCGAACAATAAATGGCTGCACAACAATTATATCCTAACCACAGTCCACAATAAGACTCCCCGCATCCGGTATAAGAGTCAATCAACACTTGCGTCTTTTATGTGGATCAGTAAGCTCTCTTGATTTTACTACCGCAAGTTACCAAGTTTGCTAGACAGAATTTCAAAAACAAATGCTTTTCGACTGCAGATGCACTTTTTAAATGGCATAAAGGCGGTTATTCATATCGGAGAAAATTATCGTTATTACATATTCGTAGCCAGCAGATGCATTTCATGCTTTCTACAATACATTATTTGTGCAGAGGACTAAATTTTTGAACCAAACATATTACGTATGCATGTTTTGTTTGAATTAAACAACAAGTCTACATAATCATGTTTTACTGGTTTACAAATAACTAAAAAGGTCTTTTGTTTGCTCTTCATTTTTCGTGCCATATGTTTCGAGGTTCGATATTGGACGCCTTTTGAAATCTATTAAAGTTGTTTTGTTAACTCCGCGGGTAAGGCGTTTATCATACTCAATGTCTTATTTATCCAAAGCCCCTTACCGCCCATCAAAAATGTATAATTTAAACCATAGTAAATGTTAGCAACTTTAAATATTCGGCTTTATCGACACTTGATGGCATAGATTATGGAAAACATTTTGGATTTCAACTCTGCATTTGCGGTATCAATGTATAGCACTACCCACTTCAGCGTATTCCACGTTTCCCACATAAGCCATCCAGGAAAATTTGTAGGCTGCGGAGGCCGATTTCAAAAGACGATTGCCTGTTTCCATGTCATTGTCAGTTAGGAAAATTGTTGAATCACCTTTACGATTGATATAAAAATAGCGAAAGGAATAAATCAGTTTTGGCTACAAAAAACTAAACAGGATAAATCAAGCTTGTCGAAGCACTTAACCCATTTCGTTAATTGCCCCGGGGTCACCCATTAGGTTTTTTAAGAATGCATGCTAAAACTGCCTAATTTTCACGAGAATAATAAAACTTAAAGAAAAAATAACTATATTTAATTTCATTAAATAGGATAATTATTCTTTTAATGTTCGTAGATGTTGGTCTTCATGCGGAATACGAACAGGTGTAAGTTTTGCCTGAGACCATATAAATGGCTGCGATTATTTGAATTTGTTTTATTTAGGCCAAATTATAGGACGCGTGTCAAAAAAGAAATGACCAACACAATTTGCAGTTGGGTGCAATAAGCTCTTGGTTGCCTACAGCGCCATAAAAATGACCGATGACGTGAGTGCTCTGTTTTTTAACTAATTTTAAAATTTTTCTTAGGTGTTGAGCGTAAACTTAATAAATGGACTTTACATACACAACCATTTCATTTGCCAACGCATTTAAACCATTACCTAGATGTCCGTTTAAGTGATAGCAGATCGGCTTGTTTTTAGAATAAAATAACGGATTTATGAAAATAATTTGTTTACCAGAAATGGGGCATATTATTTTGATTCACTAAATTACCTTGCCAAACCACAATGTACTCAGAAATTACGGAGACGTGATCCACATTGAGGAAACATGAAATCGCTTTGAATGTCGCTCCCTCAAACAAGATATTCATTGTTACCTCGCCGGTGTTCGCATCCTCTTAAACAAGAAACCATGATATTATAAATTGGTTTACACTACTTCTCCTATTAAATTCCGCAGGCAAGATTCAATGAATAAAGTTTTATGCCAAGTGCAAATAATTGAAGCTAAATGTCTGCGAAATGTGTACGTATCTGAATATATGATTGTCAAAAATGATCATTTACGTAAATCATAGAAAACAGACGCAATTAATATTCCTTAAGAGGCTTCGGCTTCTACCAACTAGTTCTCAAATAAAATATGCCAACAATCGACAGATACTGCATTAATTAGTTAGCAGTGCATTAAAAGGTCAAATTAATTTTTTTTCGTGAATATTATGATACCTTAAAACGTAGACGCAAAATGTTTAATTGAAATCTAAAAGGGCAACACACTGTGCTGCAGAAATGTTCACTACAACCTTTTTGCGTCTTGGATAGCTTAGTATCGTGACAGTAAAAAGACGCTGCTGGGGTTGAAAAAACGTATATTCTGTCTGACTAGATATAAGAGTATTTTGTTAGGAAATATCTCGAAAATTATCCATACATGGTAAAAACGGAGCGCACCTTAACGCGTATAATTATGTGCCCTTACAGTCACCTGCATGAAAACTATGAAAAAATATTAAGGTAAAACGAAAAAGCGTTTTGTTTGCCTTTTTACTTATGTGACAGCCTTAACTATCCTTTTGATTCGGAGCCATTTTTTGGGAGTAAGTCACTTTATTTGTTGGTACCGCTGACTCATTTGCTTTCTTTGCCTTGCGGTATAATGACAAAAGTTTAATATTTCGTCGCAAATGAGAATAATCATCTCGTTGGCAATAGTATGTACTGCAACTCTTAGGCTATATGCACATCACTTTCACCATTGGATGGCTTAGTCACCAGAATTTGCTTTAAGGTTCCGGAAAAGGAGTAATTTATAAGAAAATTTGCAACGTGGGGACGTTTAATCTAAATTTTAATCATTCGGAGGCAGCACGTAGCAAGATAGCCTCACTTTGTTGCACATCCTATAAACCGACTCTTATCTTATAAACGAATCTGAGATGATGATATTTAGACAAAACCTTTTTAATATTTCGTGGTCGTAATATTAATTTTCAATAAGAAACATTTGTATAAGGTACAGACCTGTTGGATTGACCTTTTTGATACGATAACTGCCATCCAATGAGCAGAAAACCTAAAATGCAAAATAAATAAATTCGGTTTTAAACTCTTAACTTTTAATCATCACACGTAAAAAAATGGCTGATGGGTTAAGCAAAAAATTGCTAATGACAAAAGTTGTGGGTGAGGCTTAGTATATGTTGAAAACGCTCATTCAGATCCCTTAAACTACTCAATATAAGCTGGGCCCTACAACTTGATCTACTAACTGTACATATTCTAACCCAACTTATGTCACGTCATGTTAAGTTGGTCAGACAAAAGCGCATTCAGCTCGCACTCCTTTTGCTAGTTTGCTATGACTAGATACTTCCACCATTGTAAATTCTATTTTAAGTTTAACAGCCTGTCATGGTGTCTAGGAGGGGGCTGGCTTTTGACAAATACATAAACAGGTGGCTTTATCGACGGAGTACTTCGTCGATGTTTAAATGTTTTATTTTTCCATAACTCCGATAGGTTTATTGTAATTTTTTTATTGCGTGATATTCGAAAACACACAAACTGTATTTAATATGGATATTTTGTATTAATCATTGAAATATACAGGTGTGAATAATTGACATTATTCCAAATCAATGAATGCACCTCAGAGTGGTTTTCATGGTTTTTTACCTTCCAGGAGAGATGGACGTAACTAACGTTAATACACTGTACAGCTGGACTCTGTAGAATGAGGTAGTCTAGGAAGGAATATGATAAGAAAAAATACGTCACTTCACAATTGTACAATGATTCATAAATGAAAGTTTCGACTAGCATAATTGCATATTACCTCACACGCGGTGGTGAAAATGTGCAAAAATGTCCCTTACCTCAGAATGCGGTTTTTGCACAAACAGTAATGAATTCCGCCATCATTTTCATAGACAGATTTATTTGCTTAGGGTAGAATTTCGAGTTCTGTGACCTGCACCGTACACCTAGCAGAGCCCCGAATTTCCTATCGGCTTTATCTGCCGCTCATAGTTTTCCGTGGTTGGCGCATGATGATACACATGTTAGCAGACAGTGATTCAGGGTTGCATTCCTACGCACATAAGCATTGTCGTGTTTATCTGTTTGTGTCTAATTCACCCCCGACGAAGCTAGGACCAGCTTTGGATGGATGAGACACTTAAAGAAGTATACCTGACATTTGCACATGAAGATGAAAATAGGAGAACCTGCATTTTGACTAAAAAGGAGACTGTTCAAAGAAGGGATTTACTTAACTCCTAGCTGCAATGTTGACAGTTATATCCGATGGGAACATCATGAATGGGTAGACTAACCGGGGACTGGGGAGGAAGATATAAACGTATGTGTAAGACGCGGTACGTTGACTGTCACAGTCTATAAATAGCTTCTGAAATCTTTGACAACTTCCGAGGGTCGTGTTAGCTGTAAGTCATTACAGGCAGTGTTTTTGTATATAGTACTATCGAAGTTCCCTCCAAACGGGCCACGCGGCAGGTGCGACGTACAAACAGGGGGGCCATATTGGATTCTAGCTGACTCTTTTCGTCTCCCATCGACTTTGATAATCAAAAATCTGGTCATTTGCTGTGTGAACCAGGGGGTGTGGAGTGGAACGCTAAGTTGCAAGCTCAAACGTGCCATCCGCCTGCGTCCTCTCCCGCTTCCGGTATTTTTAACTCTGTCTTGACACCGGATACAGGTGGGGGAGGAGGTGAGAGAGCAATAGGTGCTGTAAAATTCTGCCATCACTATAAACTAATTCACGCACATCTCAAAGTGCATGTTCGACTATCCTACTAAGCACATGATGGTCATCGTCCGCGACGACAGCTGAACCGTCTGAATAAATCAGCGATTCTCAACTTCAAGGTTAAAAGAATTTGGAATCGTCTGACAATCAGGACGTGTCGGTGTGCTCTCCCTGACGTCAAATTTGGCATAAATTATGTCACTGTATAATAACGCAGGCGTACAGTGAAACATGCTCATGTACTGGGAACAAATGTTGTTGAGAAACTGGGTACTATACTGTGTCTTAATCAAATAGTACTTAAGATGTCATTAGGAAATCGAATTTTGAGATCTAGAATACTGATATTTTTGTATAAGCGTGTAACTTGTTCTGACTCACCGTCTTTTGATGGAACGGTTCCTCTTTTGTAAACGCCAGTAGCATAGACGTCCGGTCCGGAAAAAATATATATCCTATCTATTCCGGTGATGTCCGGAATTTTCAGCGTTAGCCAACAGTATTCAAAGTCTGACGAATTAAAGTACTTTTGTATGATGCAGTTTAAAAATCTAGGCAAACAACAATCCTTATGGCATGAAAAGTTTCTGTAAATGTCAAAAGTGTGTGCAATTACTAAAGTAATTTGAACGAATGTCTACATTGCTAACATCTCAAATTAGTATTATTAAGCATTTTGTTGTATATAAAATTTGATTATTTTTTTAAAATGCAAGCATTTTCATATAAGGAACGTCATTTTGACAAATAATTTGAGAAATAACACTACTCACGGCATTCCGAAATGCAGGGAAAAGAAAGATTTTTCTTCGCTTGAACACAAAGGCCGTCGTTTAATGTAAACTTGTTACCAGTTTCCGCCCATAGGACAAGCTGCAGGAGAAAAGGCAGTAAGTCACGTAGTTTATTATAAGATCAAACAAGATATATTGCCCGCTTCATGGTGATTTTGACCAATGTGTCTAATATGCACAGGAAATAAACCTATATACGACCGCCAGTTTGCATAAAAATATGGTTTTGAATTGATGGATGACAAAACAAGCAAATGACGATATGTCGTGGAAGTAAATCCAGCATTTTGGTGGACTACTTAGGTTCTGCGATTTTCAAAATTTCTTTCGAACACTTACAGTAATGCTTGCAAGTTTTTACTCGATAGGATAACCTCTTTAAGCCAACGCATGTCACTGTTTATTAACTTTGGTTATACGAAATGTGCTTTTACCGGCACAATGATAGTAAAAAAAACGTCTAGTCTGTTGCTTGACGAAAGCAGTTATGTCTAAGCACTCGATTAACTTATACCTAATATCCTTGAAATCCTAAAAGCATATAGAGTTTTTTGTAACTTTCGCCTATTACGGTTGCCATGGTCATTGCTATCGACGTCACTCAACATTCAACTTATTCGAATGAGGTATTTTCCACGTGGATGGAATATTGGAGCGCTAGCTTATAAGTTTTGTAGAAGTGAACAGTCGATTAGAGGTACTAACGACCACATTATTTCTGTTAATACTTTAACATGATTCTGTACCTTAGTAGACTTTACCATTGCCGAGGACCCCTTACTATCTTTACTGAAAATGGTATTTTAATACACCGGAATTGGTATGTCGGCGGTTGGAAGTGGTAATTCCTTTTCTACTTTCGCCATGAAGGGGTCTCTGAGAAGGTTATTTCTTCGATGTTTACATTAGGAAATTCCTGAAAATTTTCTCTACCCTGATTAAACGCGTTTTTAAGAACAAAAATGGCGAAGAATTAGACCCGGTGACGTTAAACTTTGGAACGCCATCTAAACTTGACAAAGAGCGCTTGGCGGCACACCTGACGTGACTGGAGAAATGGTCACAGGACTGGCGTTTACCGTTTAATTTGACCAAATGCGAGTGGGCATGACCCGATCTCTGAGCCGGAGGGTTTACCACCTAACTGACGGACAATTGCAAGCGGTAGATGCCCAGAAAGACTTGAGTGCGTAGGTCACGACTTCCCTTAAACCGTCTATCCTTTGCTCCACGGTAGCCTAGTCCGCGATGACAGTCCTTTATCTTGTCAAGCAAACTTTCTTTACCCCCGATGAGGACTGCTTCGTTAAAGTATTTCGGATATTTGTACTTTCCCAGTTAGAGTTAGATATTCAAGCATGGAAACTCTGGATCTCTTGAGATCTCATCATCCTTGAGAAAGTTCAAAGACGGTAAACCAAACTCGTTAGTAGACAGGACTCACAACCCTGCAAAACATGGCTATCCAATCTTCGAATTTTTCCGCTGAGTTAAACACAATTAGGAGGCGAACTTATGCAAGATTCCATATAATGCGCGGGCGGGACTGCTGTCTCTTACCTGCTGATTTCTTTGAGTTAGAAACCACAACGAACCTCCGAGGTCATCCGCTCAGACTACGTGTGACTGCGGCCAGGCTGGACATGGGACAGTTCTCCTTTTCCAGCGGGGTGGTCGTGAATTGGAATGCTCTGCCTGCAGATGTTGTCACGTCCACCTCCGTCGAGGTTTTTTAAGCGCAAGTTGGACCCGTATGCCAACAAACGTCATAATGTCATCTGACTGATATCGTCATAGTCTTTCATTCGAACAGTTTATTAATGTGAACACATTACTGCCTGCATTTCAGTAACGTTTCCTTTTTATTATTTACCCAATTCCATTGAACGTTATTGTAGGCATTCAATTCGCCTCCCCCAGAAACTGAGATCACAGCAATTTAGTAACGCGAACGTTCTTAAATATTTACAACAATTCGTTTATCTGACTGGTTTTGAATACTGCAATCTAGAAAAAAGTTCTGTAGCTGTGGGCTGTTTCCATTTTCAGATTTTTTAAATAATTCGCCTCCTTGTAAGAAACAGTGAGGTTAAAGGTTTCACACCTATGTTTTCCTCAAATAAACTGAAACTAAAATGTGTTCTTTTGCTTAATTCAGATTAAAAATATATAAAGTATTTCGACTTAATACGCTCTAGTTTTTCCGCATGCTATGTTTATCGAAAACATTAAGTTTTCTCTTTCTTGACGTGCTTGTCACGCGTACATCTGATCGTAAACTCAACATTAGAATGTACAAAAGAAGACCAACACGTCAAAGATCCTCAGCTATAGCAACCGCCCATTGGCGTACAAACGGGGTTGTGTGAGGGCGGTTTTTAACCGGATAAAAAAGTAATATACCGAGCCGAAAAAGGAAAGCAATAACTACCTTAACTGAGAGACCACTTGACAAAAAACGGCCATCCCAATAGTTTTTTCAGCCGCCGCATATGCACGCACCTACGAACGACAATCGAAAGAAGGGCACCAACAACTTGGTACCCTATACTGAGGCTACAGAATGCATTGCAGCAGAGTAAGGCGTGAGCATCGCTTATCATCCGGCGGCTACATGCGTAGCAGAATTGCGAAAATGAAGGATAGGCTGAGCGCAGGTTAGAATTCGGGAGTAGTCTATCAAATCCCGTGCCGAAACTGTTCTTGCCCTTACACAGACCATACAGGACGACGTCTCAACTCACGAATAGTCTGCCCACTATCTCAAGTTGCCACTCACATCCTGGAGGAATGCCATGTGTTCGACTTCGCTAACACGCGGCTATTGGCGCGAGCCGGCAGCAAGACGGGCGGAGAACTGTTGGCGGCGTGGGGTTCGACGCCAAATCTTTCAATAGACACACTGGTTTGCCTGCGTAATAAAACGCAACCAGGTGGTGCAACTCATATCGCCGCGAAATGCAAACGCCCTCACCATGCCGGAGGACCAGTGTGGATCGGGCATCCCAAACCAGTCCCTCCATCACGGCAAAACGGTGTAGAAGTTCACACGCTGCTGCACTCCTGTTCGATTTCGAAAGCCAAGACCAATAAAGCTACCGTCCCAGTGATCGTGCCTTAATCTTCTTTTAAGAACCTGGGATGCGCATATTACCTCTCATCATGAAAATAACAAAATGTTTTGTGTGCAGGCGCAGGTTAGGAAACGTTTCGACATTTTAAAACTTTTCCGCATCAACTTCTCATTACAACAACCTGCGTTTCTCTATGGCCTCTTTTGATAATATTGCAACTTATTTTTATATAACATGAATACTATAGGTAATACAGGGTGTATTTTGTAGTGTTTGATAAAGGTATTAATAAAGTTTTCTTATTTATAATTACTGGCTGAAAGATAAGTAATAGTAGGAAATTTGAAATTTGAAGTTGACATTGAGACGTATAAAAGAGTAACTAATAAATTTCACCAAGCATAGGTAACTGAGCAGTAATATATCATCTAATGCAGGGTGTGAAAACGCACATACAAGGGTTGTAATAAATAGAACTCACCTGTATTTTTCTGTTCTGAACTGTCATTTAAATTGTTCGAGATTGTTGACATTGAACTAACAAGAGTCTTTTAGTTGATTAGAAAATACCGTGCAGCCCGCTCCTAAATTTTGCGCGCTCATTCATCCTCCGGTGCAGTTGCAGGTTTAGCATGTAATGACATTTTCATAAGCAAGCTACACGCCTTTAAACCATAATGCACGCGACTTAAACAATGTAATGATCTTTTTCGTGTTCAAAAGCTTAAAATACGTTTTTTTGTAGATGAACAGTGTTTGCATTTATCAGCAAAATTTAATTTTATAGGCATTTTGTGCGAAGTAGAGCTGCAGTTAATTTTATAACCTAAACGCATGTTAAGTCAAACACATTAGAAAAGATTATTATCAAAATTAATAACATTAATTATGAAAGTCTCTTACTTTTGGCGGATTCAGTGTCAGTAGTAAAAGCTCCACGGGTCCTGCATCAGTTGTGATTTCCGGGTGTTTGTAATCACAAACAGACTCTGGTGGACCTTGGAATGCATATTAGGATTGCGTTTATTGCTGATGTTCAATTAAAATATTTTGATCTAGACGAAATTGACAAAGCCATATAAAATAGCTTGCTGTTCTGTCATTTTTGCAATTATATCACAAGCGTTTGATGCGAAAGTACTTTAACAGTTTTCTATTTATTAATAGCTTAATTATATGAATGTTTGCACACCAATGTTCTGCTTTTTACGAGAATTTTTGTTTTGCTTAAAAATATACTTTGCAAAGTAGAAAATCGGAAAGTTGAAAAATACAAAAAAATCATTTACTGGTATCTTCGCTGACAATCTTTAAAGCCCACTGCGTATAGTTTATGGAGGTATGTTGCGTACACGTATATCATAAAAGGATCATATATAAGTCAACAGCTGCATAAGGAAACTTAAAAACAAGCGTTACCCGACCATGTATAAATTTCCTACGTTTAACTAACTTAAACATTTAGATAAATGCAAAACGAAGCCGCTAGTTCTGTATGATCTGATTTCGAAGAAAATGTCATAAACATTGTCTGTTCAAAAGTTAGTGGTTACGTGTATGTCAACTAGATCTGCAATTATTGTACCTGCGAAGGCAGCATTAACGCCTAATACAATGCAGAAAAGACTGGAGAGAAGAAAACAGTGCTCTGACGGCATCATAGATTCAGTAACAAAGGTTTTCGTTTTGATTCTCTGCTTTGTAGCCTAAGTTTCGACCAATGAAATTCAATGCTTGTAATGTCCAATAAAGGCCTTGTAAATTTGCGCAGTGTCTTTATGGTTTGTGTCCTTAAAGACATTGGAATACGTAATTTTAATTCCAATCGACAACAAAGACATTAGGTACTTGAATATTTAGTCAAGATAATAAGGTTGGTACTGGGCTTTCCAAAAAAATGCACTAACGACAATTGTTTAACATGTAGGCGCTCTCCCTACCTAAAACCACTAGTGCAGTCATTTGTATAAGTTAAATTCTTGTTGAAGATAAAGCGTAAGAAGCATACTTTTGTAAGGGCACTGCCAAAATTTAAAACCTTTATTTGCTGGAAAGAGCAAACCCCGTGGAAAAATCATGCAACTGGGATACTAACTTTTCACCAATGAGTTCAGTGAAAACTTGTTTTGGGACCAGATAGTGTACGGCAGGTGCAAATATGCCATTGATTTTTACCACTGATGGTACTCCACGCCATCTCCGGTCAGTCTGACTGTACCCGGCATCCGGGTACTTGCTGGCGAGGTAGATGGGATTGCCGTAGGTATGTGAAAGACTGCAATCATCATAAACTTGTTTGCACGCAAGTCTCACGTTGCGCGATGCCCTCTCTGTAGAACCCACGGTAAACACCACTCATTGAGTTGCCATTTAAATCTAACGCATTAATTTTCGCAGGCGCTGATAAGAAGCATGCTGGTAAGCACATGAGGAACGTTAATGGACTCTGAGATAGGTCGAATTCCCAGTATCACTTACACTCCGCATTACAGTTTTAGCGTACCGTTTGTCTGGGCCTTTGGCTAGTAGCTGCACAGTCGACATGGTTAGTCATGAAACAACTATATGTGTTTGCTGAAAGATTTAAAGGTATAGGCATTACGGAAAGTTATTGACCTAGGTAGAACTATCAACCAGAAAAACTGGTTAAATTTCTAAATAAAAATAAGGTTTGCTTGAAAACTCTTAAAGAGGACTGTAGAGGAGTTTTGTGTCAAACAATGGTCCCTTCTTTGTCCCTCTATTTGATATTGTAGATAAGGCGTATGGATCTGAAAGGCATTAAACGATATCAATTAATTGCCTTCAGACGGTTCTGTGGAATATTATAAAATAAAACGAGAACTTTTCGGCGATATTCTTCCGGTGTTTTGTAAATACTTGATCAGTAAATGTGCCGTACTTGGCAGTTTAAAAAAAAATCGACCGGTATTATTAAACGACACGCTAAATTTTCTCCACATTTCTGACACTTACTTATTGATTTGAGAACGTGGTTTTGATTTTGACGTTTTTTCAAGATGGGCACATTAATTAAGCCGTTTAGCTTTACTGGATACGCGACATTTTCATGCAAAATTATTTTATGTATATAACTGTAAGGGCGAACGCTGCTGACAATTTATTTATGTGTGGCTTACAATCAGAACTAAATATATTTACTGTGAAAATCGGCAGTCTTATGAGACTGAGAATCTGACCAACAATTCACGAACATCAGCTTCCGCAGATGCTGATATAATTATTAAAAAACAATCTTAACGAATGACGAAAGTTTGTTTTAAAAAATGGATTTTGCTCTTATTTCTCCTAATGAAACGCGCTATTTGGATGGATCCAATTTGGCAAAATCTGCTTGAGCGGAGATCACTTTTGCAAGTCCGTTAAATGAGCATCTGAGAAATTCTTCTTGATTGTATCTTTTGAAGAAGGGAGTTTCATACACAATGTCTGCTGTAGAATGTATCATCTATATATATATATCACATATATCTTCTTTTTGTTTGTACCAGCCGTTGTGAACATTCCTCGTTGTGCGTTTGTTTAAAGAAATCAGTGTCCTTTTTGACAAGCGAACAAAAAGACAGCATTGCCGCTTTTAGCGGTCGCACGTGCATACACAGATACTAGATTACACTCCATTTTATTATTTTCGTTTTTTCCTATGCATTGCTGTCTTTTAAACGTATTTCTAAACATTTTTCCTAATTTTATGCTTTAAGAATAATCTAAGTCAATATTTTAAAAAATGCAGTGTTTCAAAACAGCAGATGAAAGTATAAACCTGCAAGGAAAAGATTCATGGTAACCTGGTAACCATGGTAACAAAATAAAAGTTAAATAGAGTAAACAAAAGTACTTGCAGCTTTGTATTGCTTGGCCTGTCTCATGAAACCTTATGAAAGAGACTGATGTAGAATGGCGGGACTTCCTTAACGTTGCGCATTTTCCTCGCTAGTCCATCTTCCTAAGAAAATTTTCTTCCGTTATGTTGAGAATGCGTTTACGTAATCATAGCGGTGAAAAGGCCCACAAGTTCAAACGAAAATTTAAATTGCAATATATGAGGAAAATTTCCGATTCTAATCCCTGTCCTTGATTTTGTCTGCTCAACTGAGCGGGTGTTTCTTTGAAAGAAGAGCAATTAGAGTTTAACATGTGTTCAAAGCCGGCCATACTGCATTCGGGAATTGGTTTGCTGTCCAACGTCAACCATCAAAATCAGTTTGCTAACACAGGACGGAAACAGGAACATAAACAGACACAGGACACAGAAAACCTGATATGTTATTGACTTTGGGGAGTCAGGTTAGCAGACCAGTGGGATTTTTTTGCTCTACAGTTTTATTAATAACGTACACATCCAATTCTTTTTTTAAATGGGAGGAGATTGTTTTGCATTTGATGAGTTATACTTGTTGTCGTAGGATAGAGTACCATGTAATGGCTATTTTTGGTTGTAAACGCATGAAAAATCAATTTTCGTGTAGCCCAAATTCTGAATATACCTAATTCAGTAGTGCAAGGAGTAGGACATGAGCAATTTAGCAAAATATCGGTATTTATATGGCTAAAACTCGGCGTATTTATAATCATGGAACGCAGTCCATTTTTGCCATTTCTTTACACGTTATGTGCAAAAGAGGGCAAATGTGAAAACTATACACAATGCATAAGATACCGTTTGCTTTCTGTCAGTGCAAGGCCCTATCGTTTTGCTTATATTCGTCATCCTTGGTAAACTGTCTAAGAAACACAGTTGTTGGCATTCTGCGATCGCAAAAAACTAAGGGAGCTGACTTATTTTTGTTACATTCGTTCATTTTGTTCACTTCTTTTTCTAATTTTTCCGCTCGAAAGAATATTTGCTGTGACCATAGTTTCTTCTAAATGTTTGCATGGTAAAATTTCCCGGACGATTGAGAAGGCTTCCTTTTTTCCGCCTTTCTTTCTAACGAAGCTCAACAGGCCTATGTCCATCGAGCAAGTATACTTAGCACGGGCAACCTTCGCAGCCTTCGATTAACGTGTACACGAAATACGTCGTAGACAAACACAGTGAATTGCATTCGATCGGTTGTTTAATTTTACATGTTTAAATCTGCTTTGTTTATAATAAACAGAAAAGAAACTCCCGCCTCCGAATTGGTTGCAAGCCCGAAATAGTAATTTGAAAATGAAAATAAACATGAAATTGACAAAGAACGTTGAAATTGTGACCTTCAATACGTTTAGATTATTCACGGTTTCATTGATTCCTACATATTTAAGTTCGATTAACACTCGTTTAAATGTTTGATGCCGCTCTTGGCGTTTTCCGCTGTCATATTTATTAGTATCAAAACAGTTTAACTCCAACTCGACCCAATGAAAGAAAATAGTTATTGTAAGCCTTTGTTTTGAAGAGTAATAACATTGGTATCCGTATAAGTAGGCAATACATGGGTGAACGTTGGTGCCAAAGAAGAGAAGAAATTGCATTAAAATGTCTGGACATAACTACCTGTATTTGGCTGAAGCGATTGAAGGGGCAAAAAAGACTTTATGGATGTCAGTGCAAGAACAATTCAATTTTATGCCGGGGTGGCGGAGATGTAGCACGGTACGAATAAACGTGACCATGGTTCTGTTGAGCGCTTTGGGTCAGCGAACTGCATTCAGTGGGCTAACTCATGAAATGACGACCGAAATTTCAAAATGCGCTTTGGTTTTGAAAAGATTAATTAAGTGGGGTTATAAAATCAATCGTCATGCAGCATTATACTATAAGAATTGAGTTACATGACGACGCCGGCTTTTAAGTGGACTTATTTTTGCCTCCACTTTTTAAAAAAAATAACTACTTAAGTAGCATGCATTTTGTCATTGATTTTCGAGGCCCTTTAAAGTTCAGCTATATTTCAAGGAAAACATGCATAAAAATACTCACTTTTTGCACATTTGGTAGAAAATGACGTCTTACCTAAATTGTATACTCTAAGGAAGGGTTGTATTCGGTTTGCACAAGCTTTTTCAGTTCTACAACAATTAAAAACTCAAACTATTCTAAGCTATGCAGCCAGGATTTCAAAACTAAAATTCGTTTATTTTCTGCCTAGGGAAAACCATAAATTTATCTGCGGTCCTAAGAAAGGGTATTTGGAATTCATAGAATTTAGCAGTGGATTTGTGCCATATCGTCAACCTTCCAAGCAACACTCGTAAATGTACAGACATGACTTTTATGAACGCCAATTTCACGCTTTCACTACCAAATTATAAGTCACCTTCGAGTACCAAATTGAAAGAATATGTAATTCCCCACCAAAACAGTAGATGATCGATTATTTCTATTCATGTTTTATATGAAATACAATTGAATTTTTAATGGTATTGAAAATCGCTATTTAAGTGGTCGTTTAAAAACGAAAACGCATTCCGAATTTTCGGCTGGCAAACCATGAATTAGCCCACCTATTATAATAATGTACACACCAAGTCACGTTTAAGAAAATACAGCTGGACGTTTAATTTGCTGTCTACGACCCCTCTGTCGCTTGACACTAAAATCCCTAAAAGATCAAAATTCCACATGTGGTTACGTCGAATAACCTTTGGTTTTAATGTCATTTTGCCATAAATTTGTAGTTCTTGGCAAAGAGGACTGCTGCTCCGTTGTCTGAATAATGTGCTTACTCGAGACGGTGACTTGAAAAGAAAGATAAACAAGAAGGACACCTTAAAAATTGCACCCGGTAACGTTGGCAACTTTGAAATAGACTTCTCGCATTAGCAAAGCTATCACTGGATCCTAAAAAAGGCTTATTTGAATGCGCAATAAATTTAAACTTTAAAAGGAATAAACAAAAATTAACTTCAATCCCTGGGATTTTCTCTGGTAGGTACGAAAGCACTTAAGGTTTATAGGTCCCATTTGACCGTACTGTAGGATCTTCTTAGACTGGGAATTATTTAACGTAAAACGTTCTAAATTTCTAATCAGTTCCAATTTAACCTACGAACTCCATAGGGGCAGATGAATGAGTAAATGCACATTGGTGTGGCCTACAAAGGTAGACGTCATTTACTTCGATAACATAGGAAGGAAGATTCTGTAAAGCATACGCGTAAATTTGCCTCGTGGGGTGTCCTCATGATAGCTGTAATTAAGCGTCGTCTGAGTAGTTCGCTTTCTGCGTCTTCTGCAAAAGGCAATCTTATCGATACCTCCTTCCTTTTCGCAGACGCAACAGCACGCTTTGCGACGCGTTCCCAATGATTTCGGAGGAACAATCTATATGGATAATCGTGTTCCCGAAGTGATAGTTTATGCAATTGCCTTAGTTTTTCCACCAGCCATTTTGCAACGGAACTATAGGGCAATTCCTCAAACCTTAAGGGCTGCCTCTATATCCAGTCTTGCATTTGAGAAACTGAATGTTATACATGAATCATAAGAATTTATGAGACCATATTTGCTTGGAGAAAACAACCAACTAAATGCTTTTCGACGTGTCCGTACTGACATAAACGGGGGGTCAGGTTAGGGCATTTCACGCTTTATCCAGAAAACGAAGGTACACGCGTTCCGTGACTAGGGCGAAGCATAGGGTGATATGGTGACACGTCTAAGCGTGGGCTCACGCCACGTTAAGGAAATGCATCAAATCTTACCGTTTTAAACTATTTTCAGGAGCATACCTTCGACGCTCATTTAATTGGTCGTTCAAATCTTACCAGAGCACGTGTTTGCGATATTGGAAATTATTTGATCAAACATCATTTGATAAAGACTTTAATACATACAAGAGAAATTAGGTGCAACTTTGATCTTTTTACAAAGTACAGCTGTAAATAAGCCTCTTTCAATTCACGAATTTCCCAGGATGTTCATGATAAAACTAACTAACACAAAGGAGTCTTTTGTACGAAAGTTTATTTAAACAGATCCCTAGACCCCAAAGAGCAAACGCACTGCTATGGTAAAACTTCCTAACATTCTCTGAACACCGAAAATGTAGAACGTGTTCCAACAACCCTCGTATTAAAACGTGGCCGCCGCTATACTGCAGGTGGTAGTATTGAGTATTGGTTTATTGCTCATCATCGAGCTTGAAGGAGAATGACCCAAAATCACAGTAGTTCAATAATTATTTGCACACCAGTGGTGTGTCTGTAGTCAGTACTTGAACGAGAACCGGATAATATTTATCTAAAATAACAAACAAGGAGGCATTAAAATGCACAAAACTATCAACTTTCTAACTGAGCGTGTATTGTCCGAGGAATTGATACCTGTATTATTATTATCGTTTGCCATGTAAAGTACTTATACAATAAATTGTAAGATAAAACTAGTTGATTTTATATAATCAGGGAGTCGTTTAGAAGTTTTGTTCTTTAAAAAGTCGCTAAACATTTAAAGTGAAATATGGCTGCCCTAACTTTCCTGCAGATGCCTTCTCTTCATCTAGTCGAGTCGATATGAAATATTTATTGCCTTGGTTCTGGTAAACATGTTTTTATGGAATAAGATAATGAAACATGAGTAGCACAAAACAATACATAGTCGGCTGATCCGTCCCATAAACATATGCTAGCGTAAGCATTTAAACTTAAGTAATGGCCAAAAATCATCGTGCAGCATAATTCGAAGTAACTTCAGCCAAGCTAAGATGCCTGCCCTCAAATACGCTTTGTTATGGCTGCTGACAAGTGTCGTCCATACCATGAAAATGATCACTTAAGTACTACGTATCTTTTATTTATTTTGCACACGCTCATGCAGTGACGAATATTTTGTAAAAGATGGGCAAAAATATTCATTTTGTACTTCTTTGGTAACAAATTACTTTCTATTCCTTTTTTGCCCAGATTGATAATTATTTTTGCACGCGTTTTACATAACTTACATTTTAATCTTTAGTACCACCAAAAAGTACGGAGAAACTGAATATTAATTAAACGGTTATTTTTAACAAGCGTGGTCTTTGCGGTCGGCGAAAACGGAAAGCATTCAAAAGTCGGTATCTTGGACTAAAATGCTTTGGCGATTTTTTCGCACGTTGTCAATGTTTTAGCATAATTTTCTTGGTGCTTTATAGTTTAAAACGTATCCATGGTTCTGTTTGACGTTTTAGGTGATTAATCAACTATTCTATATAGCAGCGCATGGTATGTTTAGTTTAGGATGTTAGCTGCACCACAGGCACATAACCAGTTGGGTACAATTGAGTCGTTTACGCATCTAACATTTACCACTTACATCCACAACCTGTTAATAAAGGTAATTTATGAACATAGAGCCCGTGAACCAGTTACAAATCGATCCAGAATTTAGGATCACAACAAGCGACAAAAGCGTTATCGTCAAAGATAGTTTTCATTTGCGACTGTTAATATTTCGTACCATTGCGCCAGACAGAAAACTTCTCTCCTGGGCAATTCAGTCGGTTTGTTTTAAATTTTTTGGACACAATTAATATGTCCATATTACTGCGTCATAAATGAAATTATATTTGTTACCAGCCCACTGAGACAGAAACCTACCGTGACAAGCCATTATATACTGCTATCTTTAGATGCACTTTGCAGGCATAGAGATTATCGGCCTCCGAGGCACACAGGGAACATTTACTGGTCTTAGATCATACAGACGAAGTTCATGACTGCCGTCTTGACACAGGCGTTTTGACAGAGGAAGTCTTTGCCATATCACTGTATCCAATTTATTCCATTCGGCCATATTTTATGTAAGAAAAAAATATGCATAGGGTAAAACTGCAGTATACCCCTGCACTGTTCTTCGTCTCAAAAAATAAAAATTTTTTTAGACGTGAGCAGGCAATACAATGAATTTTTAGGTTTTAACTGAACCTGACTAACCCGGTCTTCCGACGACATCAAATCAGTACAATATAAACAAATGTATAATCATATCTCCGGTTGCTAACTTAGAAACACAAATAAGCATTAAACAAGGTAAGACCATTAACTGCCACATCATCGACGTTACTAAGAACTGGCTAGATTTTGAGAGGTTTTGTGGCATTTAATATGGCGATTTGGAGTCCTGGTTTGTCAGGCTAATTGGCAGGCCAGATCGCGTTTACTACTCAAATTTGCGATAGTTGCTTGGCACGATCGCACGTCAAAAGCAGATTTATTTGAACTTTTTTGAATGACGAGTAGAATTGGAATGCACAGTGGTCTGTAAAAGTGACTATCTCAGGTAATACACTCCTTTCACATTACGAAACACCTTAAAAACCATTTTTAATTTACATGCGGATAAATAAGTCCTATGGAGATTTTTCGAATTGAGGTTATTACAGTAGGTGGCCTAACCTTTGAGACGTTAACCTAAATCGCGCACAGTGTTTTTCTTTCATAGGTTGAAAAAGCTAACATCGTGCAGCGTAATTCTATGGGAATTAATTTGTCTCAGGGTACTAGCTTTTAAAAGAACTTGTTTTGACTGCATGAAAACACGGCATTCTGTAAAAAATAAATGCTTAAGTAGCACGCATTGATCTCATTAATTTTCAAAGCTCCAAGAGATTCAGTTATATTTCATAGAAAACGTGTATCAAAATATTTAGTCTTTCCTTTAGTTGGAAGAAAATCACTTCATCATTCATTTCTCTACGCAAAATAAGAGTATAATTTGTCTTATCAAAAACGCTTCTGATTCCCTAATAATTTTAAACCAGGTCTGCGTTACATTTACATTCGGGGTTTAGAAACTACAAGCCGTTTTTATTTTACGGACGGAAAACTCACATCTATCTACGGTATGAGAGATAAGACCATAAACGGTTTCATAAAACTGAACAGAGGATTTAAGCTGCATCGGTAACTTTACAAGAAACATTGCTAAATGGCATTTCTGAAGGAACATTCCGGGTAACTAAAATATTACAGTAAAAAGTTTGTTTTAAAAACCGAGTCATGCCAATTGTTTGGGTGTAAAATTGGAAGAAAACGTAGTTTCCTACAGTATGAGCAAAAGAATGAGAATTTACAAACATGATGCCTCTTAAATAAAATTGAATTTTTAATGGCATCGAAAGCGAATTAAAACAATGCTTGCTAAATAAGTACTTATTTTCAACAAGGTATGATTATTGCATCCAACCGAGATGAAAGTATTTCAAAGGCCGGTATCTTGAGGTAACTAAATTTTTATAAGTCCCCCTGCATGAGGATTACCTTTACAAGTTTGCGTAATTGATTATTTCGAATCATTATCACATTAAGGATTTTAGTTGACATGTCATGTGTTAGCTCAGTACAGATGGCGGCAATAATAATTATCTAATAGCATTTTGACAACCGGATACGGAGATATTCACCTGCAATACTGCAGACGACCTTGAGCCAATTTTCAAGGACTTCTAAATCTCATGTCTTAACACCAACCTCAATCCTTATATCATCCCTCGCAAATCTCACCCTTATATGAACCGCTTGGAATTTATGGTTAAACAACTCATAATACTGGAGGGTCCATCTTTTCGTGTCAAATTACTTTGGCGAGGCTATAGAAGGTTTTATAGAAAGGGGTCTCGCAACTGATAATTCTGCCCATGACTTTCGTTAGTCAGAAGGTGCTCCGTATAATTGTCCAAAGTTATTCATCTGTACTTATCCTTTAAGTATAAATTCGGTAACAAGACACACCTGCGTTTTTTGTGAGTGTTAAATAACCATGTTTGTCGTGATTTTGGTTTTCAAACACATATCAATAGCATTGATTTTAATAGCGGAGGATGGTGACTGTTTGGCCAAAATTTGTCGACAAAAGTTCTGAATATTAACAAAACAACAGGGACATGAACACTGAATCAGAATACTACGTCCGACAGGGTCGGTGAGGTCGCCTGGGGCAGAACGCTGACTGAAAACGTTTCATTTCATTTGGTTCAATTATTTTATCTCCTGAAAACTTGCTTAAAGTATTGGTGCGAAATCTGTGGCTAGCCTTTTCGTGCCTAAATTTAACTTTGCTGCCTAATTATAACGTCTTATTTTGTACGATGGACATCAAAATAGCCCATTCATTTTTGAGCATATTATCTCTTTGAAATAAATTATATATGCACTTTGTGATAAGTAAAATAATGATGGTCTTTAAATATTAGTGAGTTTAGCAGGCAATCCTAGGGCATGCAATTCAATAGGCATGCGGATTTTTTGTGTCATTTTAATAGAAGATAATAAGTAGCATTCTTATGCGAAAAGTACTGTTGGATATTCATATTCCCTCCGAACACACTCCTTCAATAGACATTTTGGACCCGATCCTATAATTAAAGTGAATATTTGGGCCAACATACTTCAGCTTAACTGCCATTACGCCGTGCTGCAAATATTGCGTGGGGGCAGGAGTACTAGTTTTATACTAGCGGACGTTGACTGAACACAAAAGCATGTACGCGTTCTGCCTTTCATATAGCAAGAACTACACGGAACGGCTTGCTTCATGTGTACCTAATAATTGCATTTCAAATGTGGCTAGCTTCTACTTAATACGTACCGCATGAAAGTCTATGGTTTGGCCATATAAGGATTTAGTGGTTAAATTCGCATTAAGAACGTCGGAAATGAAATTTGCCTTTTAGTGCATTTAGGTTTCTCTTTTGTCTTTTGTCTAACTGGCTGAAGTTATAATATATCTACTGCTTGTTCATCCTGCATTTGGAGGTAGCAGCTACCACATGCACTTGCGCACATCTGCAAGTCTCCTATGATATTTTCATAAGTAGAGAGTTCATAGCGTTTTACATTTGTATTACATCTTCCTTCTTTTGCTGCTTCATACACTCATTAGCATTGAAATATAAAAAATTACAGATGGTAAGAAAGTGACATAAGGCACGGTTAATAACCTTCGTGAATACAAAGATTAATGTTATTGTATATTTTAATTAGCATTTACTGAGTCAGATTTGAATTGATAGGTGTGCAGCACATTGAGGTAGACAATACTGGCGTGCAAGAGATAAAACACCGTTCTTGAGACTTCAAACACAAGATAGAATGCTGAGGGATTTATGTGTTTTGCACAAACTCAAAAAACCACTATGTTTTGTTTATTGAATGATGATTTTAAATTTATAAATATGCCTCTATAGCGAAAGCCGGTCATAAAGCCAATGCGTGAAAAACTGATAAATGTTCTCTCTTGATTGGGAACTTTGTTTAATTGAAGGATTGAGGTACACACATCACAGAATTGGCTTTATTAGTTTGCAACCTGTCGTCTCTTTTATCTAAAAGTGTAAGACTAACTTTGACTGTCAACGCTTCAAAGAACGGATACTAAAATCCAATTGTCATCCGATTCTTAATTTACAATTTTTTTTTTAATTGAAGTGTTTCATTTGCGCCATTGAAATATTCCTGATTATTTTAACTTAATTTGTGCCAAGAATATCTGCTCTGAACAATTGTTTCGTTTTTTTTATTTCTCTTAACTAACCAACCAAACCATTCACCAATATTCATAAAAAAGCAATAGCTTGATGATGACTAAAGTAGTTATGCGTGTGCATATATGCCCTGTAGACTATGAGCTTTAAATGCCTTGTAATGCTCGGCAACACGTTAGCGCGATAACTTTCTGTGACAGCGAGCGTTACGTTAAGCGGAGAAAACTGGCGTCAGGTGGTTACCTTGAGGATACGAGCAACCGAGCCTCCTATAGGGCCTGCGCTAATGTGTATTAACTGCAGTTGAGGAATTTGCTGTTCAACTGACAAAAACAACGATATGCAGTCAGAAGACATTGGCGCAGTTGCGCTGTCTGCCTCGGCCAACACCGATCATAGATGATGATCATACGATGATCCATCCTCCGGTTGACAGTAATGTTTGCTCGACGTTCTCCACTAAGAACCATCTCTCACAGCCTATATCACTCCCTGTCCTTGCTTTAACAACCATAACATGACTTTATCGGGCGAGAAGCTCGGCAACCATGAGTCGTGATAACATCTGCGACGCATATAAGCCCTGCGAACGCCTAATACTTTTAATTCTTATGTAACTGTTTGGGCATCTTCATGAATTACCGGAAACATGAGGATATACATATATGTTTCGCATCAGGGATATATCGGAAACCTTCACTGCCATATGACCAACTGCTACTAATCCCAGCAGGCATAATGCAAGCGTGTTAATGCACAGGTGAACAAATTAATCGTCTTCTGATCTCGATAAGAGCAGGCCAAGTTAGTTGCTAAATGCAAGTAAGTCGGAAATAGTGTTTTTATTTGTCGCTGAACAGCATTTGTGATCAATATGCAATTGTCAGATTAGAATAAGCACAATGCGTTTTAACGACTAAGCAGAAATAACCAGTCCAGCTTGATTTCCGATCCGAACTCTATGTCAAAATGACTAGTTATTTTCCCCGATAAGCGTCGCCTGTTGTTAAACCCGACTCCTATGACTTGCTGTTTGCATCATAGTGTCTGAATAAAGCTGGAATTCGAAAAATAGGATCTCGATCTGAAGATGAAAAGACTTCGTTGACTCAGACCGGGCTTGTTCTGAGGGGGATGAACGTTTAGGGTAATATACCAGACATCATTTAACATTTCTGTTTTGGATAGTTCCTGTTCACTATATTTATTGCCTGCCTGTTTGTTTTAAATTAGGCCGATCATTAGACAATTAAGCAGGCAGCCGATCAAATTTCATGGAACCCTAATTTGACAGAGAGTTCTGTTTTACGGAGAAAATGAATTATCGCTAAAGTTTCATTGCTATATTGTAATGATATGAAAAACCACGACATCTGTTTCCCAATATTAACATGATGCGAATGATAAAAATGATGATGATGATGATGATGATGAGAAAGTGAAAAGAGAAAAAATAAATAAAAAGATTCATATTGACAAAAAAGTAATGTCTTTGAATGCGTCTGTATGAATAAAAAAGACACTGCTACATTTAAACACATAATGAGAGAAACGAGAAGTGCTCTGTGAATGCTGTAACGGCGAAATAAAACAGATATAACACAATAGTATTAAGTAAAAATTTTACATGACGCGGCTCTCAAATAAGACTACGTTAAATGGAAAAATAAGAATTATCCTGGACATAATCCTATCCTTATCAATAATCTCAAACTGCTCGATATACATCAGCAAACGCACCTGTTATATGCGTTGGTTAATCTTTGTACATGACACAACAACCTAATCGAAATCTAAAGACACATGAAACTCATGCGAGGTAAATGTATTTGAGATGACTTCTTCAAAATTCTCCGAGCGAGTGGGGACAACGTCCAGACTAGACACATCCAAAACTGTTTCTGCCCCCTGAACTGGAGTTTCAGGTCATCATGTAATGACGGACGAGACAGACGTCTGTCTGAATGTGTTCAGCATAACGTTGCCCCCACCCCCTTATTCTAATGGGACAACGAAACTTGTCTATTGCGCGTTTCTAGAAGTAGGACATCGGGTCATTCTGAAAAGATTGACAAGGCACCCCTCATCCGCGTCTAGTATGACTGTTCATAGTCGCGAAAGTAGTGGTCGCTGGACGCAATGTTCTATTGTTGAACGTTGTGCTCATCTCCCATCTGATGCAGGTTAAATTTCAGGTTAAGCGAACTTGTCGCTGAAATATCTTATTGAAGAGCACGTATACCCAAGGAATAGATAAACTCTTCTACGTTGCCTTGGTCGATAATCTGTCCTGTGTTTCAAATAAAGATATTGATAGAGGCAATGAAGGCGGTCGGCCACCGACTGTGTTTCTCGTTTGCTGCACACGTAACCTTTTTACTTTTGTCTATGTTTCCAAACGTTTCCTGAAAACTTGAGGTAAATTTTCTATTAAAGAGGCACATCGTATGCGGGTTTGTCATAGGAATTGCCGTTCGACATAATTTGTACTCATTTTATTATGTTGCACTCTAAATGACATTTTATAGCTGCCTGTAAAAGCGAACGCATTGAATGGCTACATTATATTTGGCATAATTTTTCTCGGATGTGTTTTGGGTGTCCTCGTTGGGATGGATATATATATATATATAGTAAAATATATTCAAACATCTTCATTCTTAGACTCACTTAGTACCAAGTTATTTCTTATTTAAGTTGTTAACTTAAATCTACTGAATGCCCGTCTCCTATGATAGGGTGTGGTTAGTATTATGTTTTCAGTTTCCTGAGCATGTTTTTGATTGAGTTGTAAATTTTACGAAGCGGAAAGCTTATTTGGCTTCAAATATCCTTCGTCTAATTTAGTTAGTTTGTCACTGCCCTGTAAATAAATGGCATCGCTCACTTTGCTTAACCAGTAAAAAAGTGTCTTTTAAAGTATTGTAGCCGTCCGTTAGCGGGCAGACTGCGCTTACTCCTGATCTTAAGCCAGATGCCACGTTTTAAAATATGTAATAATTGGAAAACAATAAAAGAGACACTGCATATTATGCCTTGTATTGAATCAAAAACAATATTTACGAAAACGATTCGTTGTTTTATGCATTTACAGCACATAATAGAACAGTAAACAGAATTCAGAATCGCACTTTCACGTATACACAATATGGAGACAGGTTAAGAAATTTGATAATTTGAATTTACTAGAAACCACTGTTCGCATTCCCACTACAATCAACGCAAAAAGAGAAATCGTCCCTGCAGGCCTGGCTAGTACTTCTGCACATTAAATATGGTAAAGAGTTAGTAACAATTAGTGACGGAAATAATTTTACTGATCTAACAAATAAAAATGAACTATGAAATATGCGCTGTGACATTGCACGCGAGAATCCCTTTAAAGGCAACAAAATACTTGCTAATACCAATTGTTAAAAGTGTTGGGCATACTGTTTATTATTGCTGGAGAATAACCACGCGTAATTCAGCAGTTATCTGCGCCACCGTGGGTTAATACGCCCCAGTTGATTGTTTGGCCAAAGAAGCTTGAAAGATGCGTTTCCAGGGGCTAAAAAACTGGCTTTATCTCAAACAACTGATTTTGCACTACTGTTTGCTGCTCTGTTTGAAGTCCTACATAGCATAGCCATCAATGTCTGATATCCTGATTTTCTGTGTTCTTCTATTATTGCGGCAGTTTAACGTATGAGCTGTGGCAAAAGCAGCATGCAAATGAACAGGGAAATTACAATAGCAAATCCTGGCCTATAAGTGATTGTTTGTCAGTCTCCATTAACACTTAATTCTGAATAATTTGAGATTCCAGTTGAGAGTCTAAAGTGAAGTTGCTTTAGGTTAAACGATTTAAAATGAGTTCTGAGCCAGTGTTTCTGTCATATGAGAACGGTAATACTAGACGCAGTTAAAGGTTGTCTTTTAACTCATTTCAAGATGACCTAATGCCTTCGCTCCGAAAGCGCGAAAAGGACAGGCGTCGTTCACATACGATGGTACAAGTGCACATTAGTGTTATTGCATGTATACAGAATTCTGTCTTGTCGCTCATTCCGTACTGAACTGGAACTGCAGTTGGGTAATCAGAAACGGTTTTATGTGAATGTAATCTGGCCGCTGTTGCATCTGGGTAGGTTAATCCTACAAGGGTCTTCCAAGGGCTTCTATCTCACTTTGGTCTCGACGTTATTAAAACTATTTCCTACACCACAGGTTTAGCTCTAGGGAAGGACTTACACTTAGGAACACTTATTAAGTCTTCTTTTAGCAGCAGACAGTGTAATATAATTCAGGGGCGTTGGTTTTTATTTCAGGGTATTTAGTTTGCTTCATATTGATTTGTGCCTACAATAAATTTGAGAAAACTGTCAAAAACGACGTCAGCCAATGTTGCTGCCTTATTGTAGAAAGAACTAAATTTGTTCATATGATTCCTGTAAGAAATTAAAAACTCAATTTTGTACACTCCTTTTGCCTGTATTTTGGATTTTTATGAGAGTTCTTTTTTCAGAATGAAACTAGCATAACTTGACAGAACTAGTATCTTTTCTAAAAAAAATTCGAAAATGACCAACCAAATACCAAAAACTTTTGTTCATTTATCTGATCTGTCGGACGTTATTATAATAAGAATTAAATGTGTTTGACCTAAGCTAACAGAGATTTTTTGGGCTGCTTCTGCGTGGATTTTAAATTTCTGATTGGACACTTTTTTGAAAGCGCACAAAAAATAACTTGAGAAAGTTCATAAATTTTGTGAAAAGAGAAACAGAAAATAACTGGTCGAGTACCCAAATCTATTGTTTTTTCTGGCCCGCCGATCTGGTTCGGGACAACATCGGTTGAGTTGAAAACATCAAAGGAAAAGCGACGCTTAGTGGGGGAAATGCGATAATCATATGTCGTTGATGAAGGTCAGTAAATGACTGTGTCAAATTCTGTATTCCGATACGTGAGGCGCGGCATCTATGCGACCGATTTATTGGAAATGGCTGTCAAAATACTTTCGTCAGTCGATGTTTGCGCACTAGCTCCCGAGAAGCTTAATAGAAAAGAGCAGTGATGATAAGCCATGTCCTGCTATGCACTTGGGGCTTGCGTCCTTCGACTGTGCTCATTGTTGCAGACTGGCGTTTGGAATTACACATCGGTTCAAAGCCATCGTTAGTAGCGGGGTCAAGAAAACCATGCACCGATTAAATATCAATAAATATTCAAATGCATTTTGTCGTCTCCTGTGCCAAAACGGTCATGGTAATCGCAGAGATTAGACTGAACACATGTACGGATGTTGCTTACACGAAAATTAACTGACTATGCAACTCGGTGAGACATTATCGCAAGTGATTTGCCGATTGTTATCTTTACGTGAATTTGGGCATTGTAGCACTAATATTATCGGTACAGTGTTCGACTTTCCGACTGCAACAATCTCCATTTATATCAGCACGAGGATGACGGTTAATTCATGTACATACACTCTGATATTTTGCCACTAAGGAAGGATGTTACTTTCATTATTAAAAGAAGTGTCTCTAGTCGAATTTGATTTTCAAGCCGCATTGACAGAACGCGTGCCGCTGTCTTGAAATATGTATTGAGCGGCTCACCTCATAAAATATACACCAAAATTCCAACAGATTTTTCATACTAGAAAGTAGCTCCTGTGTAGTTTTGAAGGGGTTCCAAATAGTTTTTGAACCATCCTGTAATTTCACCTGGTTTAGGATTTCTTATTCTATGTCCTAGACTTCCCGTGTAGGGTAATTTAAAGAATTTTGATTCAGATAAGACATTAAGGTATAGGGCACATTTAATTTTGCAGTCAATGTGAACTTAAAAGCTGCACTAGTGAATGGGCAGATAGAACGTTGTGTGTATGTGTACAACAAAATCTTAGAAAACTTACTACACAATTTATTCAAACCGCAATAAGGCCTCCTTAAAGTTAAGGGTAAAAGGAGGAAGTACTTGGGTACAAAATGAGTATGATATTGAATATTTTTTAAAAATAATTTTTCAAAATTATTTTGCTCTCTAAAAGTACGCCGAAAATACATCCGAGGAAAATTACGCTGAACGGAACTTGGCTTATTGTATGCGTGAGTTATCACAGGCGGCCTTAAAAATGTCATTCATAAGACAGCATAATGAAGTGGGTGCAGCTTATTTCGCACGGCAATCATTATGACATACCCGCATACGTAATGCTTCCTTGATAGAAAAGTTACCTAAGATTTTCAGGCAACTATTGGAGGCATAGGCTAAAGTAGAAGGCTTTATGTGCAGCAAACTAATCAAACAGTCAGTCGCCCAGCCGCTTTAATTGCCTCTATCGATATCTTTTTTTGAACACAGCAAATGGTTTATACGTGCTCTTCAATCAGATACATCAGCCGCAAGTTCGCATAACCTGAAATTCAAACTGCATCTTTTTTGTAGATGAGCATCACGTTCAACAATAGGACATTGCGTCCAGCGACCACTGCTCTCCCGACTATGAGTAGTCATACTAGACGCCGATGAGGGGTGGCTTGTCAGTCTTTTCAGAATGACCCGATGTCTTACTTCTATAAACGCGAAATAGACAAGCTTCGTTGTCCCATTAGAATAAGGGGGTGGGGGCAACGTTATGCTGAACACATTCAGACAGACGTCTGTCTCGTCCGTCATTCCATGATGACCTGAAACTGCAGTTCAGTAGCAGAAACAGTTTTGGATGTGTCTAGTCTGGTCGTTTTTCCCACTCGCTCGGAGAATTTTGAAGAAGTCCTCCCAAATACGTCTACCTCGCTTGGGCTTCATGTGTCTTCAGATTTCGATTAGGTTTTTGTGTCATGTACAAAAATTAAACCAACGCATATAACAGGTGGTTTTGTTGATGTATATCGAGCGGTTTGAGATTATCGTTAAGGATGAGACTATGTCCAGATGATAGTTCGACAGATAATTCTTATTGGCACTTTTACGGTGACCTGTAGGCCATACCATACAGCGAATTTTAGTAGAGAGAAATTTACGAAGAACAGACAGACTGCAAAAAGACACAGAGAATAAATAAATTTCGGCCGAGAATCATATTTTATGCTGCACAATAGCAACAAATGAGCGCTATAAATAGCAAAATACACAAAAGATTTTTCGAAAATTACAGTTTGGCCCCTATACCCTAGCGCTAGTGTCCTATCTCATGAAATGCTAATAAAATCTATGAAGTGTCTTTGGCACTGAAATTGTGCGCATACATATACAATCCGTTTCGTCGATTTTTGCAACATAATCGGAAGTTATGCCATCTACTGTATATTTGAGTTGGATTGTGACCGTGACATTTTCTGAGGCCGCGAAGTGTGCATCCATGCGCCACCGTTCCTGTTAATTTACTGAGGCATCTGATGATGGGTAGAACACAGTCCGCCAAAAGCGCAAAAAACATGCGCGCTATATAATAACGTCTTAACGGAGTACACCGATGCGTTTTCCAATGCATAGGAGATATACATCAAAAATTACGGAAGACTTAAGCAAGCACTACCGCAGGTTGTGTGCAAGGTTGACTGCGGAGCCTTTGCTTAAAATCGAAAGACAATATTTATAAGTAATATGTCTATGGGATGCAGTTGTCTGCCAAATATTTTTAAAATGAATTTTTTTTTCGCTTAAGGTTAATTTCAAAAATATTTCAAACTTAAATGATAGAAGACTCATAACATTGCCGATCGAAGCGAAGAGACGAGTCCCAGGAAGTAATCTTGAAGAAGCGATCTCATCTCCTTCTTCAAGCCTTCTGTCATACCTACGCCACCCTCTCATCCATCCCCCTCCTCAGACCGCTGTCGGTATTATAATCCGATAAAAATTCTTCTCATTTATTTAAGGGACCATTCGGAATTTTTGTTAATATTTCGTATTCTAGAAATCATTCCGTTTTTTCTCAACAATTTATTTTCAAGTTAAGCACAAGGCAATGATTACGGCAACAGGAGGATAATTCGATCGTATAAATATATGTTTCGGCGGGATTTCGGCTGTGCAGGAATCCCTCATACTCTCTGCGTCCTTTCATTCGGTAATTGTTTTGGACAGAATTTATGCCTTGTATATTTCAGAATATACCTCCGTCAAAACTTAAATACGCATTCGGGAGGAGTTTATAATATTCGTACCAAGATTTCTCTTGGAGGGAATGTTAAACATCTTAGCTATTTTTATGAACAAACTGCCGCATTTTTTATCTTAGATTTTGGCATTTCGCATAACAGGTTCGCAGGAAAAATTAAACGTCCGAGTACAAATCGAATATGGTCCATGTAAACATTAAATACCCTTGCAATATATTGTAAAGCAATTACTGCTCACACCGCACTTAATATATACTGCCAAACATAATTCTCTTTCGCAAACTTTAATTCACACTTTAGGGGTATCGCTGCATACGTTTCCGTTAGGTCTATGAGAGAGTGCTAGAAATAGTTGCAATTGACTTCTGCGCAAATGCCAAGAAAATGAATTATCAAAGTCACACCATATTGCAGTTTGCTTACAGCGACGTTTGCAGTTTTTTGTTTAATTCCTGATGTACGAATGTATACGGGTTCCTTCAATGTCTGCGTCAATGCAGAAAAAGTGCAAATCATTGCCCTACTCATCTACCTATATTGTCATAGACGAAACCCACTGCAACAATTAGTTGGTCAGTTAATTTAATTTGAAACGATGCGATCGCTGCTAATCTTCTCGTTACGGTGGCACACGTAAGAAAACGCATTTCTATTAAAGTGCTTTTACTTAAAAATGTCAGTTTTATGCTAAAATAGATGATTGCAAGTCAATCATACATTCGGCCGCATTATTTTTTGGGATTTCGTCAGGAAAAAATATTGATGGATGACCTTAAGTCGATCAATGATGTCCAGTAAATTTAAATCATTATAGGCTGCTAATGTCGAAATTCGTGAACCACTTGTGTGAACGAGGGGACCTTTTAAGAGCATTTACTATGCGCCCATGATTTTCCGAAAACTACCGCGTAGAATTGCATTCAAGGGCAAATTTACATTGCAAGCGACTAATTCAAGAATATTAAGTAATTTAAAGTATCGCGTTCGTACATCACAGAGCACTAGATAAAGCCGCTGGAATGGACATGAATTAATTTGAACATGGGAGTTAAGTCTAGGATGTGTCCTTTTGCATTAAAAATGAGTTAATCTCCAGCTACTACTTGATTGTCACGACATACACGCACATTATTTTGCCAGATTTTCAAAGCCCGCGAATTTCATCAAGTCCATTTTCAAGACGCACATGCAAATGAAACTGTATTAAAAAAGTGCACTACTAGATAAATACTGTAGTCAAATCGATATGACGTATTTGAATGTGTACAAAGCGCAGTGTTATCACTTTTTAGTCCTGTAACACTTAGTGAACTTATGCAGAGACGCATAATCACAGACCTCGTTTAATTCAGTAAATTTTAATTAAGGAGTATTTTAAACAGAAAAAGGGACTATTGGTGCGTTAAAAAATCGCAAAACAAGAGCCGCCTTTGGGTAGTCAGTCAACCCACATACAGTGGGGGAGATAACTCATGAAATTCCAATCGAAACTCCGTAATGCGTTTTTGTTTGAAAATATTAATTAAACAGGGTTTTAAAACAAGGCATCTTACAACGCAGTTCTATACTTATTCGTTTACCTCAGGATGAGGGCTTTCGAATGAACTTCTCTCCGGTTGCATGCAAACACAACAATCTGCCAAGATGACCACTTAGCTAGAATGCAATGTTTCACTGATTTCCGATGCCTTTAAAAATGCTATTTTATTTCATAATCATAAACATATTTATCCTCTTACTCATTTGGCAGTAATGAGCGGCTTCTTTTAAGTTATTACTAAAGGGAAGTGTATAATTTGGTTTGCAAAAGCTTTCTTATTCCCAAATAATTCAGAATTCTACCTGAGTTACAATTGCATTCAGGGGTTTGGAACTAAAAGCTGTTTATATTCAGCGGACGGAAAACGCACATCTCTATATAGTAGAAGAGATAGAACTATAAAGGAGTTCATAAAATTTAGCAATCCCTTTAAGCTATATTGTTAACTTTGCAAGCAACATTATAAAATTAAGCGATATGGCATATTGTGAACGGTCAATCCCCATTATTAAAAATCTCACAATTAAAGACGTTTTTCAAATTCAACTTACATCCCACATTTGGGCATAAATCTGAAGTAATCTCTGGGTTTCTATCATAATGGAAAACGAATGAAAATTTTTATGTATGCTGGCACTTAGATATAATCATATTTTCAATGACATCAAACATCAATGAGGCAAATGGATGTTACATAAGTACTCATTTTTCCTAGGTGTGGCCTTTGTATTCAGCCAAAAAGTCATTTCAAAAGCAGACAGTCTGTGGTGATCGAATTATAATACAGACATTTTAAAGGATTTTGGGTTTTATAGCACTACGTAATTGATATTTTCGAAACGTAATCACATTTTTGAGTCTTGGTTGACATATCATGAGTTAGCCCACTTATTGCAGCTCTTGATATGAGGCCTCTTCCTCTGTTGAACCACACTACGCAAAAACACCTTGTTTCAAAGTACGAACTCCCGCTCGATAAGATGTAAGTTAAAATCCTACAGCCCAGCAGCATCGACTGAAAAAGATGGTCTTCTAGACAGAAGTAAATTATTCCGCAAATATCCGGGGTTGCGGCATATTGTAGGTATGCTCAGTAAACATGGCGACAATGATGGCAGTTTTGACTGCGAGATGACAGTTCGACCATCGGTTTCTATGATGTCCACCGTGTGCCCCACAGTTGCAGCAGCAATGGGAGCAGGGACGGTGACCTACGCAAGGGTTTATAGTGCCGATAGACTTGCGTAGCATCTACCTACACCCTCTCCTCCTCTCTCGCCCGAGCCCGGTGTCAAGACAGAGTCAAGAAAACCGGAGACGAGGGAGGCCGCAGGTGGATGGCTCGGACGGATCCTCACCTTGGCGTTCCACCACACCCCCTGATCCACACAACAAACAACCAGGATTTTGACAAACACAACGGAGATTTAGAGACTGGTACGACCGAAGCCGTACCTAGACGTGCCGCCATCGCTTGGCTCGGATCCCACACTGTGGTGGGAGTGCCATAAAGCCACATTAAGAAGGAGCCATTGCACCCTGACTCTCAGACCACCACCAGTTAAGGTGGAGGTCCAAGTTACCCCGTCAGTTGGCAACCATCCAAGCCACGGCTTTTATCGCACTGTGATAGCTTCAAGCGCGTCAGACTGTTTATAGTGAGGAGAAAGTGCGCTGAGTCGTCGACCTCACTCTCCCTTCCCATCCCCACACGCCAGCCACTGTCCGAGCCGGTCAGAAGACTGGAGTGGGAAATGGGCGCGGTGGCTGGCACGGTCCACTGACCATTCCTGCGCGCGCCACAGCACGACCTGGCCCCCCATACACACAAACACCAGGATTTCACACAACGGGGGTTGAACGGCGTGTCACTCACTTGCGTGAGGGTGCCGTGGAAGGTGCTGTCTCAGCCCGTTCTCAGCCCACCTGTCCGCCACTCCACACAACACACACCTAACGCAACGAACTGCGTGAATCGAGAGCGGGCGTCAATCAGCAACCTTCCTATCTACGACGCTTGACATTTCGGGATAGTCACGGACTCAAGTCTCCCGTGCAGCCGAAGCCGCATGGGGACCGAGTCGAGATGTGGACTTCCCACTTCGGTGGGAGCTGGCATTTGGGTGCATGAGGTGTGTGAGTGTTGATTTCTGGTGGGGTGATGGTGGTGGTGGAGGAGGTAGGGAGTGAGTGAATGTGTGGTGTGGCTGGCGGTTGTCTACCGCAGATCGTCTTGGATGCGCATGTGGCCGAATCGGCCCGTGCGATGCCTGAAAGTGCGAGGACAGTGTGGGCAGTTGAGACGAGCTTGGTGGGTATAGGTGAGTGCTCCAAGCACTGGTTCGCCAGTCTCTGTGCGATGGATTCGAAAGTGACCGACCAGGCCGATGCGTGCGGTGAATGTGCGTGGACAGTGTGGACATGAGAAGTCAGCGGTGTCAGTGTCAGCTACAGAGGAGGCGGTGGTGGTTGTGGTGGTGGCGCGGACGGATGAAACGAGGAAGTGGGTGTGCACGGTGGATGTGTTGGATGTGGTGGATGTGTCGGGAGTGCGGTCAAGTCCGCTCTCGTGGATGCGCATGAGGCCGAAAAAGCCCATGCGACGCGTGAAGGTTCGAGGGCAGTGTGGGCAGTGGAGGCGAGCGCGATGGGTGTAAATTGGTGCTTCACGCACTGGTTCGCCAGTCTCTGTGCGATAGATTCGGAAGTGACTGACCAGGCCGATGTGTGAGGTGAAGATACGGTCGCAGTGAGGGCAGGTGTAGTCCTGATCCTCATTTCTGGATTCGGGGGAGGTGGTGGTAGTGTCGGTTGCTGTGCGCGGGACAGTCGCCTGAGCGGCCGCCGTTGGAGCAGTGGGCGAGTAGGAGGAGGAGGAGGAGGAGGAGAAAGAGGAGGATGATGGAAGTGGTAAGTCAGAAGAATTCTCAGGGTTAGTTGGCGGCGGAGAGGAGGAAGAAGAGGCAGGCGGGGGGACGATGGTTGGTGCAGTTCGAGGGGCGCAGTTAATCCGAAGATGTCCAACAAGTCCGATTCGAGCCCAGAATGTCCGGTGGCATCGAGGACACGTAGGGAGAGGTTGTGCGGCGGCGTTGCGAACTGGGCGAAGTTGTGATTTGCGGTCTTCGCGTTTCGCTTTGGCGGCGGCGATGCGGTTGGTTTTGTGGATAGCAGCGCCCGTCTTCACTGTTCTCCTCCATGCCGGACGATCGCAGGCGAGCTCTTCCCAGTTGGTCGGGTTGATTTGCAGTAGCTTCAGGGAGGACTTCAGGGTATCCTTGTATCGACGAATTGTGCCTCCTTGACGATGGGAACCCGTCGCGACGTCTCCGTAGAAGAGTCGTTTGGGTAGCCGCTCGTCGTCCATGTGCACCAGGTGGCCGCTCCAGCGCAGCTGCATTTGTCTCAACATGGAGTAGATGCTGAGCATTCCCGTTCGTTCCAGCACATCAGTGTCGGGGATGCGATCCTGCCAGTTCAGCCGCAGGATGCGACGAAGACAACTGAGGTGGAAGTGGTTAAGACGGCGTGCCTGCCTCGTGTACACCGTCCAGGTCTCTGCTCCGTACTGTAGCGTCGGCAGGATAACGGCCTTGTACATCTTCAGCTTCGTGCTCAGCTGAAGACCGTGACGATTCAAAACTATGCTTTGGAGACGACCGAAGGCTTGACTGGCTTTCGAGATCCTGTTGGCGACTTCGTTATCAATCTTGGTGGTGCGGGAGAGAGTACTGCCCAGGTACGGTAAGATCTCCACCACTTGCAGTAGGGTCCCATTCACGCTGATTTGCGGCGACGCGTTGGGGGCTGTGGCTGAGTTGGGTGGCGGTTGGTGCATCACCACCGTCTTCTGCGTGTTAATGACCAGACCGAAGTTCTCGCAGGCGGCGGAGAACAGGTCCATGCTCCGTTGCATCTCCTCTTCTGAGGTGGTGTTCAGGGCGCAGTCGTCGGCGAAGAGGAGTTCGTGAACGGTTGTTGTGGATACGCGTGATTGGAAGTGCATCCGCCGTTGATTCAGCAGGTGACCGTCCATCCTGTAGGCGATGCGGATCACGGGGCGTTCGTCGCGGTAGGCGTCCATCAGCATGGCAGAGAATATAAGACTGAAGAGGTTAGGCGCCAGTACGCAGCCCTGCTTCACTCCACTGGTCACTGCGAATGTCTCTGAGGCAGCTCCGTTGTTCGTGACTCGCGCCATCATACCGTCGTGCAGCTGACGCACCTTTTGAGTGAATCGCTCCGGGCAGCCGAATTTCTGCATTATCTTCCACAATCCTTCACGATTCACCGTGTCGAAGCCTTTCGTCAGGTCTCGTCAAAAGTGTCTATTCGCAGTCAGATGATTGTGTACACGTCCATCAACTATGAAATTATCGCACCTGCATACGCTGCAGCTACGCAGCAGACAATGCAGAAAAGTCTGATGAGAAGAAACAAGCTGTGTTCTGACAGCATCGTAATTTCAGCAAAAAAGTCGTTTTCGTCTGGTTTCCCAGCCTTTGTAGACTGCTTTTCTACAAATGAAATTTACTGCTCACGACGTCCACTAAGGGTCTTGGGATTTTTGTGAAGTTTTTTTAAAACCAAATTATACGCTTCTTTTGAGAATGAAATTGGACGAAGACGTGATTTTCTATCGAATAAGTAAAAGAATGAATATTTTTATGCATGTTTTCCAAAAAAATATACTTGAACTTTCAAGGGCATCAAAAATAAATGAGAAGGTTGCATGCTTCTTAAGTAGCAATTTTTGAAGAGCAAAGATCCTGCATGCAGCCGAAAACAAGTTCTTTGCCAATACAAGCGAGGATGCGAGTTCCAGGAACTAGTTGATTAAAAGAAGAAGATATTCTGGAGCAAAGTCTTTATTTGCCTGACGTTTTGGATTCTCACTTGAATTTATCATCAGAGACAGTGGCAGAAAATGGTGACTCGTGCACAGGAAGCTGCAGTATTTATAGGATGCAGTCGCTATGCAACCGCATACCTATAGCAATTAACCGCGCTCCCCTTCACGAAGGATCGTCGACCGCTGGTGCGCAAATTGCTTGCTGGCCGGCATGCAAATTGTTAATTACCGAAATGTCATCACCCGTGCTGGATGCTGGCGTGATGATTGCTCGGCCATCTGGCTCACCGGCTTGCGCGCGTTCCGAGTGGTCAATTATCTTGGCCAGCCTATGCCTCAGTACGCAGTATGGAGTGAGCATGTCGTTGCACTTGTTGATTGCTTGAGGTCCCGTGAACCATGAGTCAAGCAACTCGCGGCTCACACGATTATCCCCTCTCGCGAGAATTTCGGCCTCATCGAACTTGAATGTGTGGCCGGGTCTAGTCGAATGGGCCGCGACTTAAGAGTTGGCGTCATTCCTTCGCTGCAGGAAGGGCCAGATAACTGTTGATGGTGTGAGTTTCTGAGGACCACGCCTCGAGAGTTAGCCTTACCTCGGCCTAAGATTGTAGCAAGTTTGAGATTGAAAGTAAGCCCCGTTTCTCTGACGTGTGTTGCTAATTGAAAGTTTGGGTATAACCTCCGAGTAGCCGATTTGTGCTCTTCTAGTCGAGTCTGCAATTTCGTACCGGTTTATCCCTTTGATTATATTCAACGAAGGCAGATATCTTCTGCAAAACTAGAAGTCGATAAGAGCAAGAAATTAACAAACATCACGCACACCGTTGCATAGGCAGCAGCTGATATTGTCATCAAACCTGCATTTCCGACGCATGACGAAAAACGCTTAATATAAATAAAAGCTGACCCAATTCATCCGTATGTAACCTGTTATTTAAATAGAGCTAGGATTGCGAAATTCGTTCTCACGGAGCTTTTTTATGCAGGACTACTAACTAACCACGTCCTAGCATTCATTTGGCTTGCACCTTCCAGTAAAAGGACTATAAACCCAGCGTTTACAGTACAGTTAAGCATAAATGCTTCCTTTTGTACATAACAGATGAACGCAAGTATTATTCGTTGCAGGCATTTTATAGGAAAGAGTGTCACTTCTGACAGCGTTGCTGCTTTTGACTGATGTAACTGCGTGAATAAACGCAAAATTATATTTATCCTATTAATTGTACTCCTTTACATGTAAAATTCTGCCCTTCTATTGTATTTTAATATATTTCCTCCATGTCTTTCTGCTGTAAATAGACAAAATCAGTGTTTTCGAAGGACGGTATTTTCAAACAGCAAACCAAGGCATAAGGCCTTGTGAAGGCCATTAGGTTTTCCCAAATGTATGGTCTTTCATATCATAGTACTATTAACCTCACCATTATCTTTAAGTCTTCAATTCCCTTAAAATTGTTATTTGTCAACATATATATTGGGTTTCCAAAATTTTGTTTCGCGAATTCTGATTTCTTTCACTACTTTTGACGTGTCAAGTTAATCGTTCCCTATAATCGGAAGCACGTGCTCGAATTTCGAATAAGATTTTGTGAGATATGTCACATGCTGCGCCACCCCTATTGGACGAGTACTTACATGCCATTAATATTCATTTAGGAAATATCTTGTCATTGTGGAAAAACAAATTCCCGTCTTACACTTGAAGTTGACCTTAATAAAAACAATTCATGATTTTTTAGCTGCCCGGTCGAATACGTAATTCGGTTGGCACGACTGGAAAAATATTTTGGGTCATGATGTATTTTTTGAAACCACGAAGGCAAGTGCGCGGATCGTGCAGAAGCAGAGCATGTCAATAAACATCCTTATAAAAGATGAGTGATATTTTGTCAATATGGACGGATATGGGATATATTGGATTTAATAGAGAAAGTCAGCTTCAGTTTATCTGAAACCTAAAATATTATTCAGTATGCACTTCCATCGTCCGAAATATCTGCATGCCCCTGATATTTTTTGAAACGAACGATGGGCATAATTGTGACATAGACAGCTTTGACAGTGGCTTTTACGTCGTTAAGATTATTCGCCGTTCCACTGATTCTCGCATATTCAAACTCGAACATCATTTGCAGAACATAGACAATCCAAAGATCCCTCGGTGTTAAAGGAACTTAATGGATTCCTCAAGTTTGACACTAGACTTGCGGAGGCACATGTGACGAGCAAGTTCTTATCAGGATTGAATGAATATCTCAAATACTACTCAAAAAACCTTAAAGGAGAAATCATCTTGCCGCAACGCCAACTACACTTATATGACATGCAGAAAGCCACATTGAGACTGTTAATGCCGGAATTAAAGAACTCCACTGGAACTTGTGTCAGAGAGCAGTGGCCCTTGACTGCCTTGAAAACCATGAGAAACTGGCATTTAAAGACTATGCAGAGGCAGACAGAATTAAAATAATGGAGGCCAGGTGGACTGAGCTCCGACGAAGCATCCAGTTAGTAAAAGCTCAGACCGCTTCCCGAACAATCCGGAACGGTACGTTCATAACTGTTTCTCAGTACGTCTTGATAAAGCTCTCGTAGATGTACTAGCTCTTGGTCTTAAGTCTTGTATTGCTCGGAGCATGCCAAAACAATTAGAGCTGGAAATCCAATTTAAGAGTCTCTTTAGTCAGACTACAGATCTAAAACCTAGCGATCCAAAAGAAATTGACTGTCTTAAGTAGACTCTAGTTAACTGCTGTCAACAGTTTCTAAGGAAGGCTCCGCTAAGCAAGGGTCCCTTGAAAAGAACTCACATCGACAGCCTTAGGGAACTTCGCAAAAACAAAGGCATTGTGCTTACCATACCAGATAAGGGTTCAGGTGTACTACTGATGGATGGGACGGTGTATGTGGCGAAATGACAGGAAATACTATCGGATCGTTCCAAGTTTTCGTAAACCAAGAATGATAAAGATCACACAGAGGCTTTCGGGAGACAGTTGATGATTATTCTCAAAGAAGGCCATTTATCTAATAAAGAGTATGAACGACTGATGCCAGTAGGCACGACAATTCGAAGACTGTATGGCCTTCCTAAAATCCACAAGCAAGGGCTGCCCCTACGTCCAATCATGGATATGAGGAATTCGCACTACCACACTGTTGCAAAATGGTTAGTGGATAGGCTGACAACACTGAAAGATCATCTGTGTCCTCGAAGTCTGAAGTATTCCTTTGAGTTTGTTAATGTCATCAAAACTATCAGCGTTGGCGGATGAACGATGCTATCACTGAATGTATCATCGCTGTTTACCAAAGTACCTGCATCAGAAACGATAAATTATCTTTGTTATGTTATTCATGATACAAACTATCCCATAGGCATGCCAGCAAAATCGCTAAAGGAAATACTGACGCGCTGCACACAAAATGTCCAGTTTCTTTGCAATAATCAAATATACAGACAAATAGATGACGTGGCAATGGACTCACCTCTTGGAACGTGCCTCGCAAAAGTTTTCATGGGCAACGTTGAGAAGACAATATTGCGAGGCACCATTAATGGCCTTGTCTTCTACGGTCGGTACGTGGACGATCTCTTCAGTCTGACGAATGGTACCCGCGATATCGACGACATTGTCCAAAAGTTGAAAAGTGCGCATCCCTCTCTAAATACTGCTCCAGCTGAGGCAGATAACGAAATTCCGTTTCTCGATGTCCTTCTACACAGGCAGGAAGATGGGTCTATTCAGCGCAGGGTGGTCTGACAGAAAATTTGGACGGGACAGTACATTTATTTCCACAGTTTTGTCCCCCCAACATCAAATTAAAACCATTCCAGGGATTGGCAGCTAGTGTGAGACACATCTCCTCACCTGACGCTATTAAAGCAGATCTCCAACAACTGCAGAACACACGTCGCGAGAACAGATAACCAGACAGATTTATCTACCGAAATATTAAGAAATGCATTGCAAAGCCCACTGTGGCGACTGCAGAAAAGAAAAATATATTCATAAGACTGTTTTTTGCAGGGTACGCAGCGAGCGAACTGATCACACGGCGCTTAACTACAACTGTCATGAGAACATTTCCCGCGGTGAATTTACGCGTGTGTTTCACAACCTCTCCCCTCGGACGTTTGGGAGGTAAAAACAGACTACATTTCCTCCTGTGGAGCGGGATACATCGGCTATATAATGAGACGCCTTGTAAAGAGGATGCGTGAACATATGCCTACCTGACTAGATAGAGGTGAGGACCGATCGGTTTCGAGTTCTATTCTCGCAAATTTAATCGATACGGATCACCGAGTCGATGCCAAGGAAACATTTCAGGTAGTCCATCAAACAGCAACAAGCTTCTCTAAACGCCTAAGCCAACGGATAATATCGACGGCCGTGGCAGTGGCTATACGGCTAGCGAATCCGGTGATATGCTGTCAGAAAATCCTGACATACAGTACCTGTGCTAGCTCATGAAATGCCGAGGTCAAAATAAGAGTGGAAAATGTTGCGTATTTTTGGTGTTCTTATTTGTGTTTATTTAGTTGAAATAAGGACGAAAAGGCCGTTTGGTGAAGGAAAGTTTGATACGGATCTGTATATTAAATAGAAAACGGGTCGCATTTCGGCGAAATCGGAGGATTCCTGATATTCAAGCAGTTTCCTACGCTATTAAAGCTTTCGGATGGAAATTCTTTGTGTAACCTTATTAAGCTGTTTAAGGAAATTAATAAAAGGACGAAATTTTTCAATAAACTTGCGAACAAAAAGAAAAAATTAAATTTCAATATCAACAAAATCAGGGAAATGCAGATAAATTATTTCTTATTGTGTTCAGGAAATAACGTGCGATTCTTTATCTAAAAATTCTATTTTACAAATTCGTAAATTTTTATGTTTCAAAATACCGAAATAAAAAAGTTTATCAGTGTGATTGTTTTACCAGACTGAAAATGCGTGTCGTAAACGAATATATATTGAGTTCGCGCGACATGCCGTCACTTTGCTCTGCCACGCCAAACGATAACTATGTCTAAACAATACTTATCCGAAGTTGACTTCCAGCGCATTCGAAAATTAGCGGCGGAAGGAATCCCGCGTGAGTCGTTAGCTAATATTTTCAATATTAGCAAGGTCACTCTGTGGCACATTATTAATGATAAAACTGTTCTTAGAAATAAGAAAGGGGGACCAAAACGGTCCACAAGTAAGCCAGACGACGATTTTATTCGTCGTACATTAAAAAAGTTTCATTACATGCCCATTGAGGCCATTCAGCGGGAACATCTGCCGATGTTTTCTATGAACATCATTAGAAAAAGGATGAAGGAATTTGAACTGCAGCGGCGGAAGGCCATGATTAAGCCATATTTAAGTAGAAAACTAATTAGAGAACGGCTTTTATTTGCTAAGAATTATATTGATTACAGATCTTCATTTTGGAAGGCATTTTCTTCTGCAATGAGGTTCCATTTTTAGACAAGCCTACGAAATCGCTCCAAACCGTCATATGTGGAAAGAACTTCCCAAGAGAACACACTACACCGACGGCAACATTCAAGAACTGTCGGCGGATGATGGTTTGGATGGCAATTAAATTCGGTGAGCGGCCTGTCTGGCGGTCAACATCCGACACCATCAACAGCAAGGTGTTTATTGCAATTGTCAAGGATGCTTTCGGCTACAACGGCATAAGTCGGCGCCAAATGGATACTGTAATTATGCAGGACAATGCACCTGTCCACCGCTCTAAAGAGGTACGAATTTGATGCCGCTTGCAAATATAATCTAACATTTTAGACAACAACCACCCTCTCCGTCATCGGCCTCCAATCCATTTTCATCCCGGCCAAAAGTCCCGATTTGAATCCTATCGAAAATCTTTTTGGAATAGTCAAAAGAAATTGGCACAAAGCTAAGAAGACTCTTTCAATGCAGGAAAAATTGGATTTCATACTCAATAATTACATTTCACAATCCACCATAGATAACCTCGTCATGTCTATGTCTGACAGACTTTCTGCCGTTATTAATTCAAATGGACAATCAACAAAGTACTGATTTTTGTATCTGTTTCTGTCCTTAATTATTTTTGCCTTTTTATGCACCCTTCTCCTTTATACGCCCTCATATGTAGGCATTATTAACTTGGTTGTAATATAGGCGTTTCTCGAAAATGTGACTTTTGTCGAAAATTATTTATTTTTATCTCAGTAAATAATATTTTCTTAACCAAACTTTGCTTTATTTCTTTGACACATCTTTCAGACTTTGGGAGCCGTAGTGTTTACCGCTTCTGCGTTTAAGTCGTTAACCTGTGTTAATTCATGACATTTCATGAGTAAGCACAGGTACTGTAAGTGCTCTCTATGCAGTGGCCGACGCCAACCTTACGTGCTGTCGACATACCGCCTCAAATCCCTGATTACAGTGATGGGTACGCCGTATACTCAATCCAAGAACATCACTCAAAGACTCGCTTACACCCCTCTCCCAGCTCTAAGGACCAAACTTCACCGACCTCATCATGCGGACGGGGTGCGGAAAATGAGTATTAATAACTTAATTGCTCTGATACACCAAACAACTCTTAATTTTGTACATTTCCACTTCTTCATGTAATTGTATTGGCCGGACGAAGAAGTACCGAAAACTCGTGTTAGCCAACTTGACTTTGCATTTATGTAAGCGTTGAATACCACAGTCGGTGTTTTTTACTCTCTCTGTTTATCTTTAAAAGAGTTAACCTACTTCTCAACCCTATAAAACGATGCACTTGTTGGAAAACTTTACTTTCAAGGTTAGTTATTTTGACGTACATATAAGTTGACAAGAAATGGGCATAATTTGTCTCTATTAAAGAGCAGACATTATAATAAAATTTCGTTCTTATCATGTTTGGACTCGAAAGCTTGCATCTTTCTGGTGGCGACCCCTTTCCTCGTTGAAATGACATAGAAAGCCTTTGGTTGTCGCCGCAAGAACAATTAAACTAGCTGAAGAGGTTGGTGTAGCATTGCATGAACAAACGTGACCAGGGTTCAGTTCAGCGTTTTGGGTCAGCGACACGTGAAGATACACGCTAAAGTCACATCTTAGACAGAACGGATTGGAATTTACTTTGTTCTGTAGAATCGCTCTATGGCACAGTACTGAGGTCACGTACGGTCAAAATTGTGCGCTTGGCTGCCTTGGGGACCATGTTGGTCTAACAACGATCTTACGTTTATAGTTCCAACCTCTTGCTCTGATTGTTTATTGCATGACAAGAGGGAGTGTCGCTGCCATAGGAATGCATAAATTGCATAGATATGTTGGTTTTATCATAGTCAGACAGGCAATTCTGTGCCTTGCGGGTCTAGACACCGTTTTTGGTCCTCATCGGGATCAAAAGCGACATTTCTGAACGGACAAGTAAAGCACTTGATGAGTAGACGTAAACAAGGTTCATGCGCGTATTGTCGGTCAGAGATGCAAGGACGTTCAAGCTAAGGACACACCTTGACGGAACAAATTAACATTTTTTAAAAATCTCTGTGAATCCCAACATAGGCTGGCGGTCAGACCAATTAAGTTTAACTGAGCCATATTGTGGGAAGATCTTGGACTGAGAATAGTCTCGCATTTTAATTTCTGGAGTTTTAACAGCCTATTCATTAATACAATTTCCCTTTTTTTATTTTCAGGCATTAGTTTGCGTTGAAAAAATATGATTTTAATCTGCCGTAAGAGGTGCCCATCAGTTGAAACGACCCTTTTTGTATGCGAAATGCAAAAACATATTCAATTTTGTTGTTCTTTTTCAATTCATGCCGTTGTTGCTTATTAGCCTAAAGTAGGCGTGTGCTGGACAGGATTAATTAATGTGGGTATATATAAACGACCTCTTATCCTGTAGACTCAGAGAGTGAGGCATGAACAAACTCAGAAGTCGAATGAACCGAGTTCATCTGATGGAAGATTAAAGAGTTGGAAAAGCAGAGCGCATGACTGCCTGATATAACCACTATAACGCTCGGATATTGTCTGGGAATGGAGCAGCTCCTTATCATTAACTTTTGTGAACTCACGATAAATTTCCTGAGAAATGTCTTCTATCGACAAAAATCAGTTTAGATAGTATTCTCAAAGTTGTAATTATAAACGCCAGAGGGCATAGTCGCAGTTAAACGGACGCGTCAGTATGTTTGTGTTTGAATCTAGTATATTCGTTCGCTTCGAAAAATCAAAATATGCAGAATGATAACTTAAGTAGTTTGTCCATTTTTCGTTAATTTTTGACGGCCTTACAAATCTTGGCACATGTTTTAGAAACCCTGCGTACACCCATTCATCCATTTGGCAGTCAATCATGCTTTCTTTAAACTCTATACCCGACAAAAGTCATACTCATATTTTAAAAACGTTCATGACTATGAAATTTTAAAAACCCTACAAAATGAATTCAAGCAGCTTCGCCACTCCCCGTTTTTAAATGCTTTCTTTTTGTGCACAACAATTTCTACATAAATTACAAAATACCCTGCGCCTCATACTGCATGTTCCCACTAACCATGATAAACGCATACATTTCTCTAAACGGTACATATACAGCTTTTTGAATATAGCAACCTTAGCGCAAATACAGTGATTGCGATTTGATAAAAAATGTTGTAAACAAAAGTACAGTCTTAATTTTAGTTAATCGTTTTAGAACGAGTAATTTTTTACACAAGGAGTGTGAGGAAAAGACAAACATTTGGCAACGTCATCTGTGTGTTAGCGATTCATCTGCCGCCAGATATTGCATTTGTCAGCCGTTGTGATGGCATCAGGCAAAGATTAAATTTCTACCACTAAGATAAGTATGCGTAATCTGTCACAGGGAAGGCTTTTGTTTTGTGCGCGACAAGCAAGCAACGAGTTGCCTGGATGTCTGCATCAGCTGGCAGAAGCACGTTTTTAGTAGCGTGCAGCAAGACTTTAATAGGCAATCTGGAAGAATATCACGATTTACCATTCCAGTCTAGATAATCATTCTCGTCGTCGTTGCATGCATGCATACATATGATAAAATTGTGCGAAAACAGCACAATAGTCGTTCAGGGTTATTAAGGGCATTATTCTGCTATTTTGCAAAGTCGCAAAAGATCCAAACGAAACATTCGGCTTGCGGAATCCCGAATAGAGATTTATTCTGAATCCGGCCATTGGACCTATTTAATAGTTAAATCATCTACTAATTTAACAACAATTTCAAGAAATTAGAGCAATTTTAACCGACACAAAATTAACTCCCAATAGTTGATTATTAAATGTTTAAGAATTTTTAGGGTTAAATTTAGTTTTGCAAATCGCCATTTGTGTACCACTGGCAAACGTCTTTCTATGAATATTGTACTTCATATGTCTCTCAAAAAATACAACGGGTTTATTCGCGTTTTCTTGACCTGGCATCCTCCACGCCCCCGAAGATGTGGTTTGCATGTTAATGTGCACCTGAAATTTTATGTTCTCAGATTTGATTTCCGTCTTGGTTGTTTAAAAATGTTTAGGCCTGTTAACAATTAACACGCAACTGCATCTGTTTTAGAATACGTAAGGTTGCGTATTCAGATAAGTAGATTTCACAGTATACCTCTGCTTTTATAATCAGTTCTACAAACTTGGAAATATTAAATTAAATTTTTAAATATAACTTTATTGCTGCAGTGTTTCAGTTGAAATATACTAAAAGACGTTGAATACAATGAGCAGAAACCGACCTGTTAGGGGCGGTCATGCCAAAGTCTGTATTCATTTAATGGAAGAATAAGATTGGGCTTATTGCTTCTGGGATGACAGTTTTATAACCTCACCTAAATGTCCTTATTTCCAACTCGGATCATGGCATGATATCTTTTATTAGGGCCTTGACTTTACTTTCTTTTAATTGATGCAGCATAGACTGCACGTGGGTTGTCAAACGAACTGATATTAATGGTTTTTCCCATGTGTTATAAGCAATACTTCAATCTAAGCTGATAAAAACAATGAAAACAAGCATTCCCTTACTAGCCTTTGAACACAAACGCGTTGATCATATGAAGCATAATGACAAATATAAAGATGTTGGTTCAGGTCTCATTTCGTATTTTGTGAAATTGTCTGGGGTTTGTTTATATCAAAGTTCTGGAAGGTCATGCTGCCTAGAGCTACAAAGTCTTCCATTTATGTAGCATTACCATTATATAGTCTATCTCATAAAAATTTCGCCAAAATCAAGAACAATCCGGCAGGCTTCCAAACATTCAAGCCAAACTTGGAAGAGTAGATAGGAAAGCTGCAGAAAAGACCTGACTCATTCAACGCTGGACAGTTAGTCAAAATGCAACGTTTACGTCTCTATGTCGCTTCTACGGCGCTCCCATGCTCATCCCGATACGTCACCGCTGCCTCAGTGTTGTCGTAGCTTACTCTCGAATAGTTAATATTGCTGTAAATATGTCCTTGCTTATTATCACATTAACATTTCTGCAAATTCCGAATAAATCATCCTTTACGTCGATGTAGCAAAGTTTTGCAGTCAATACGCAAGGAGCACTCAAAATACAATAAATGCACATTTGGACAACTAATATGTGTCGATAACATTAGCAAGGGAAATGGCTAGTAGCAAACTGACGTATACTTGCCTGATGTCTAGCTCCGCACAAAATTACAGCACTTTAAGATACCGGGAGTGATATAATCTAGCTGCACTTATGGCGACAGCCAGAATCAAAGGCATTTCTGTACGTTGTTGGGTATGATATATTACAAACATTAGAAATGTGAAGCGCAGGAGGAGGTAAAATCACAATATCATAAAGAGCTCCGGTCAATGAGAGCCAGAGCGAGAGATAATCGCATTCCATCATTTTTTAAAAATATCGTGCTTTCTCGGGGAATATGTAAAAATATTACTTTAAATTTGATGAAACGAAAAGGGACAACTTACTTCCATCTTAATTGCGACATGTTAGACAGGGAAATTGGATAAGAGCTGATGATTAGTAATGGACTACTAGAGAAGAAACTTCGATGCAAAGTAACTATTGATGATTAGGATTGGATGTATTATGTTAAAGTTTTTTTTAACTGAGTCGATGAAATGTGACGAATCTGTTTTTATATGTGATTAAATGCTCCGTAATATTGAAGTTGGGCCTTAGTTAAAGCCTTAGACGGTCACGCTAATATAAAAGGACTTTATCGACTATTTCCAAAGGTTGACCTTGTCTGGTTGACCACTCTGCTAGAGGACTGAGACGTTACTGAAATTTCCGTAAATGGAAGTTATATATATATATATATAAGTATTTCGATATGTTATTTGCTTTAGAGTAAAAAATCATCTACATGCTTATTGACGTGGTCATGCGGACATAGATTACAGACCAGGTTAGGGCATTTCGTGCTTTATTTAGACAACAAAAGTCCAGGCATTCCGTGATACGTGCCAAGTAGGGGATGGTTTGGCGACAGGCCTTGGTGTAGGCTCATGTTTCCTGAACAATATGCCTCAAATATAAACGTTTGTGTCATTGTCGAAAGCATAATTTCAACGCTAATTAGATTGGTCGCTCAAAGATTTTCTGAGTCGTTGTGTGCGATACTGTGCAATTTTCAAACGAAAGTCTTTGAGTAAATACCTCTATACATATGGAGAAATGGAATCCAACGTTGGATGCTTGCCAAAATTTACCTGCAACTGCGCCTCTTGCGAAATCTGAATTTCTTCTGAATGCTCATAAAGGAACTAAATAATACAAACAAGGCTTTTTGAGCACATTTATTCAAACAAGTCCCCATACCCCATACAATAACCGAACCGCTATTGTCAACCTTCGTATTCATACACAACAGTCGCTGAGCATCGAAAATAAAGGGCTTGTTCTAGCAGCCCTCGTATTATGGCAGAAGTATCAACGTCATCGCCACTGTACTCCAGGTGGTAGTACGGAATGTCGCTGTATCGCTCATCCTCGAGCTTGAAGGAGAATTGCCCGGAATCACAGTAGTCCACTAATCCTTTGAACACTGGCGGTGTGTCTGTTGTCAGTACTCGAACGACAATTGGATAATCCCTCATCTAAAATAACAAACACAAAACGCTGAAGTCCACACACCTACCAACTTTTAACTAAACGCTTACCCTTTAAGCTTGCCAAATCATGGTTGGCATCGAACGTATAAAATAGTTACGGGCGTTGACATCGCATTGGCCGAACGAAGTTTTGAAGTTTTTATTCTTTAAGAATAAGCCGAAATTGAAGTAAAATAGGACTGCCGTAGACTTTGGTCAGATGAACAATTTTCGATAACTCCAGTCGACATAAATCATTTAGCCCTTCGGTTCTTGCAAACAAAGGGTTTTTACGGAATAAGGTAATGATACATGGATAGCACAAAACAAAGAATTGTCGGCTGATTCGTCCCATGAACATATGTCGGCAAAATCTGTTGGACTTAACCGAGAGGTTTTGGATGAACTGGCGTAATTCCAAGACATTTTGGTTAGACCATTAATGCGACCTTTGAATGTGTTTCGGTATGGCCGCCATTACGTACCGTCCACACTCGGTAAAAATGACAACATCAATGCTATGCGTTTTTATTGATTTTCAAAGCGATCATACAGTGAACTATATTTTCAAGAGTGCGTGCACAAAATATCCATTTAAATATTCATTCGTTAGATAATCGCGTCTTCATCTTGTGTGATTGTCAACGGGGTAACATTCACGATTAACTGATGAATTGGCACTTAGAGTTTGTAAAATGTATTTCCTTATGTACAATGGAAATATTGCAGAGCAGAATATTAATTTAGCGGTCATTTTTAACAAATGTGTTCATTGCAGGCACGCAAAACGACAACATTTACTTAACGCTTTTTGTTTGATAATGTTTTCCAGGATTTTGGCTGGCGTTTCTGGTGATTGGTAACCTATCGCATGTAAACACGCGTGATATCTTTTGCTTAGGATGTATGTTGCACAAAACCTACTTTATCAGTTTAACATTTCTTTAATATGAACAGTTTGAATAAAATTAACTTTATTATTAATATAGAAACAGTGAACCAAAGTAAATCATCTTTGAAATTAAAAGACAGAGACCTACCGTGACAAGCCAGTATATATTTATTTTTTCCGGGTTTACTTTGCACGTATACTGATTCTCGGCCTCCGAGGACACACAGGACACATCCCCTGGTCTTAGACCAAACAGCCGTAGTTCATGACTGCTGTCTTGAGACAGAAGAAGTTTTGTCATTAGGAGTCTTTGCCAGATCATAGTCTCCAACGCATTCCTTTCTATCACATTTTCTGTAAGAAAAAAACATATGCATATGATAAAACGGTAGTATGCCGCCCCGCTGGTTTTCCCTTTAGAAAATGAAAAACTATTAAGCAACAAGCAAGACAAACAGGGAAATCTAGTGCGTGACGTAGCTTTAACTAGTCCGGTCTTTGTATGGCATAAGGTACCTACAATATTAACAAATTTGCGATCATACCCCCGACCGCTGACTTGGAAATGCAAATAACTATTAAGCAGGACACAAAAACGGACTTCCAAGTCATCGACATTGCTAAGAACTGACTTAATTCTGAGAAGGTTTGTGACATTTTATATGGCGATTTGGAGTCCTAGTTTGTCAGGCCAACTGACAGGCCAAATCACGTTTGCCAATCAGATGCGTGGCAGGCGATGCGCACGGTTCCATGACAGAAACGAAATTATTTAGGAATTCGTTTGAGCTCTGGATTGACGAGGAGAGTTATAATGCAAGGTGATTTGTAATTTCGCATATCACATACAACACACTCTCGCAGTAAAAACCCGCTCAAGGAATATTTTGCATTTTAGCGAGGGCAAGAAGGCCAAAATCGCGGTTTTTCGTATCTAACAATTGGCTCTTGTTCAGAGCTTTTTTTTTCTTTTGAAGCCTAGCACGCAAAACGCTTGTTGTTTTAATATTAGTAATCCTACCCGATAAGAGGTCAATCCAAAATAGTATATATATTCCCTTTTAGGAAAATCTAAGATCCATCAGCTTGTTATGTTTCAGAAACCTGCGTAAACCAGGAAGGACGAAATTTCTCTCCAAAACAAAGAATTCATGATCAGGGTGACGATGAAGAAAAAGCAACATAGGACTAGTACTACCACCGCAAACGCTTTTATCGCCGCCTTATAATGGGCAAAATTATAAAGCAACGTTATAAATCTACCTAGCATTTTATAATTTAGCCGATAATGATAGAAATATTTCCGACACTGGAAGAGAAAATAAACACTGAAATATTGAAAGGCAGCTTTGAAAATATCTGCAGTTTACAATAAATGTAATTTTAATACGCAACCCTTGGATGAAATTTATCTTGATTTGAATGCAACGTCATGGCTTCCCTAGCACACTTCATGGTAATGGTAGCGTTTGTGATGCCAACTATATTAAGGTAGTCCGCAGACCATTTTTTCATACAGATAGTGCGTGACGTGGTATACCTTATCGTTACCTATTCTTACATTCTTGACTGAATTCAAACTTTTCAACGAAAGATAATTCGAATTTCGTTTATTTTTTTAAATTACTGTGCTCATTTTTGTTGGATTTTGTCGGCGTATTTTACGACATTTGATAGAACTGTACTCATTTTTGTGCGTTATTTTATTTTAGCTGCTTTACATTCTGCGTCTTGCCCCACCCGTAAGGCTGTTTACCTCAATTCCCGTAGGGCACAGTCTAGAGGCTTACTCATTTTACGGTTGCCTATTTTATCAACCTAAAAATTTCACCGCTGATGAATATTTTCCAATCTGCTTCTGAGATCGCGTTATGATTGCAGGAAGCAGCACGTTGTGGGCTCAAGTTATGATGCATATAGGTTTTAAGAGTTGATGGTAATATGCGATTGAAGCAAGGTGACCGATCACTTTGGATATATGTGCCCTATTCTCGTCAAATAAAAGGTTAAAAGCTCGTCTGCTGACATGCTTCAGTTACTGCATTGAAAGATTCCCTGTTCTCGGAAATTGGACAAAGCAGCGTGGACAGAGTTACTCTGTTAGTTTGAAAACCGCTAAGCTCCGATCCCTAGCGCGTCATTTTAATAAATTGAGAAGAACTCGTTTGTTCGCCCTGAAGATTGCTTCCTCGGTGTCGGCCGGATCTCTATTTTACTGCTCCATGCACCAGTCGACTTCGGGAACCTGTCAGCCTGGCAGGCGTGATGTAAGTCTAGATTCGTCAGCACAGTCCTCCCGTGTAAGGCCTGCGTTGACTCTGCATAACCGCATTAATGCGTACTGCTAGCCAGACCGACTCTCGATCTGTTCCAGCCCATCTAGGCTGTGTGTCAACAAATTGCCAGGAGCAAGCTAATGCATACTGAGGCTCGTGGGTACTTTCAGATTACGTCTCAGGAATCGTGTTTTTGCGGGCAGCCATTATGACCAGTCCGCCCTCAGCGCTCAAGCCCTCGCGGCATCAAGGTCATTCACCCCTTGCAGCAAGCAGGCGCTAGACCGACCTCCTCTGGGACACATTTTGCGTCCGCACAGAGCCGCAGCTGGCTGTGCGTCACTTGAACGCACCACCCCCTGGAACTAGCAACATAGGCTAAATGGACCCTACTCCTAGGCTAATGCAACTCACAGCGATTGCAGACCATTTCAGCTTGACCAATGACCCTACAGTGGTGGATGTCATTACTGTCTCCAGGGACTCTTAGGCATGATTGAGAGCAGCCCTGACTTCGCCAGCGGCCAGGGACGTCTGAGATGACTACTTGGTTTCTGTATGCAATAGCTCCTTCATTCTGGTGCCTCCTGTCTTTTTTGACAACTTGGTCTTTGTAGCACCTTGACTAAACGAACTCACCGCTTAGCTGCTACAGCGTGTTTTGAGTATTTACTTTTGCAATAACAACATCTCCCCTTTCACGCACGTTCGCATTTTTCATGACAGGTGGTCGTTAAAACTAAGCCAGTCAATTTGAAACCTCGGTAAAGGAAATGCGACTTGTTTTAATAATTTAGTCATTTTATTGGTACGTCTTAGTAGCATATAGTAGATGGTTTTTTCTTTTTAATTTACGCGGACTTGTCGTCTTTCGAGCAAACAGGACACAGACAACTGAATGACGAGAACAGACCGCGGAATTATCATCGTTCTCTATTACAGTTTTTTAAGCCAGCTGATTATAGGAAAGTTTGCTGCTCCGCAATTCATGTCCCAGGACCATCGAATAAAAAACGGCCTTCCAAACACAATTAACGCCTTCCCCAGTTATCGGGCGTTGTGGTTTATCCTAGGCATGCTCGGAAAAATTGTAGCAGTGATTATTATCCCAGAGCAATTTTGACGGTCAAACACGGAAATATGTATCTCCAGTCGTGCGGTCGACCATGCGTCAAAATCCAGGGGCTTTCAAGTCCCCTGTCCCAACTCTAATTCAAATCCTATCACTGTCCCTCACAAATCCATCAATAATGCTTACCCCATGATCGATCCATATTTCCATGACTAGCCACTTCGGCCACTTAATAAAAGATATTATAGAAGTGGGTTCTATATAGGCATTTTTACCTTAAAGCGTTGTACGACTGAATGCATCCCAAATAGGTGTCCAGAGTTATTCATGCATCCTCTTCAGTTAAGTCTACATTCGCCGACAAAACACGCATGTGTTGCTTGACGAGTGTGAGACAGCCATGATCATACGTGAAATTTCTGCATGTTCACGATGATATTGGGTTTGTGATACACATCAATAAAACTAATTTAGTTTTGAACGATGGTTTATGTTTGGCCGAAAATTCCTCTTGCACAAAATTCCTTGAATATTAACGAAACAACTGGCAATGAAAATCGGACTCAGAAAATTATGCCTGCCATGGTCAGCCTGATTGCCTAAGAATACGGCGCCGACTAAAAATTTTTGTTAATAGAAAATTTTCGTTATCGTTGAGACAGTCGACAAAATAAACGGAGTAAGAAGTGTAACTGCCTTTATGTGCTTATATTTGCCTTCTCCGCTTCTTAACTAAGGCCCTGTTTTGGAAATCAGGATACTTTTGTGCGATCGTCAATAAAGTAGTCCGCCAATTTCGAGCATATTACGTCTTTGGAAACAATTTTGTAGGCAGAATGTTGTTACAAGCAGACCTGGAATGATCCTTTCTTTGTTAGGGGGCGCTCACCGATCGTTCATACGGAACTCACTCGTTCCGTTGTGTCTTAAGGGCTCTCTCTCGAGCCCAACCAGCAGCGGCACAGCGGCGCATGATATATAGGCAGAATGCTGTTACAGACAAAGACAAGGGAGACTGGAATGGTCATTTCTGGTTTATTAGCCGTCGTCAGCCAGCTATGCCCAAGCCCATTTTAACCAGTTATACCCAACCGCGAAGTTTGGAACACCTGGGGCTCGTTCCCGCGAACTTTTGGTTAGACGTTCAACGCCCCTTTATCGCTAATATCATTCTGTCTATCACACAACATAATATAACATATAAATATAAATAAAATACTGCCTATATCAGACACCGCTGTGCGGATGCTGGTTAGGCTTAAAAGACACGCAAGATAAACGTTTTCCGTAGAAATGATCGGTGGGTTACCATCTGCCAATATTGTATGCTTTTCCTGATAGGCGAAATGGTTTTTAGTGTTAATGACTTCATTAGGCAATGCTAATGCATAAAAGTAAATAAGCATCCGGAAAGGTTATATCATTTCACTAGAGAATATAAAGTAATGGTCGTAGAGGGGATTAATTGTTCGGTATTTTTTGTCTACTTCAAAAACACTACTTCGAGATAAATTTTTGTCCCCATCAGATACAAAAGATGTGCTAAATTATGAAATGTTAGCGAAAATTGCAAAATGTTTTTTTTGACTGAAAAAGATTACTCGAATAATGTTGTAGTATTATTCTTTATGCGGCATAAACCCGCAGTAATTCAAAAACATCGGGAGACCTGTTTTAGGATGAAAGGTTTTTGGCCCCCGCAAAGATTACACTTCGCAAAATGACTACTTACCTAGTGTGATTTCTACGCATTTTTGTTTCCCATATAAAGTCAAATATACTTCATAAAAAGCATGCATACAAATATTCCTTGTTTCAATGATTTGGTATAAAATGCATTTTTGCAAAACCAAGTACTTGGATGAAGAGTGTAATTCTGATTTCAAATTGTTTTTATTTAAAGGATTTTTAAGACGGTTCAGTATTCGATCATAAAAATTCTCGTCTTTCCATTAATTATGGCTGCATCTTAATTATACAGTACAGGTCAAATCGACTGCACAATTGTATTAACTGCATGTGGTTTGCTTTCATTAGTTGGCAAAAATTATGATTTTACGTGCACGGAAACTGTGCAGCATGAAGGTTGAAACTTCTAAAAAATTATAACGCCTGATCGGCTTCAAAATTATTCGACATTTGAAAAAGTCTACAAAATTCAATAACGCCTCTACTGCACGTACACCGTCGGGATATATCACAAATTTCAACAGAATAAGTTAAAATGGACAATTTTCTTCTTTTTTACAAAATATATTTAAATGTAAAAGATTATCAAAAATTAATGAAACGTCATGCCACATAATAAATGATTTTTGCAGAGTATTTTTGGAGGCAGCCGAAAAGAATTCCGTGTAAAAGCACTCATTCTGCGGCAAGTGAATTATCACAGGATTATGCTACATGATGATCGCTACTACAACCTCACTTCAGCAATCGTCTCAAGTCAAGAACGCGTTTCAAAATTTCGGTTAACTTTTCTACTGTAGTTCCGGTAGATAATAGTGCAGATATCCACCCAACTCCAGTAAGATAGCGTGCTGCTGCAGTTGTTCCCTTGGGACAGTCTACTAGCTCTATGTCAGCAAAAGTGGACTGAATAATAGAGTTGCGAAAATAAGCATGCGGAAGCACATGTGAATGTTCTGGCTTTTGTAAATCAAGAAATAACGACCACACATGCGGAATGGTTTGCATCGTGTACGTAATAGGTGTGGCTAATACCCACTTTATTTTTACCGAGTAAACGTCAGTGGTTTGTTAAAAAAATAGGAGACTGATTTCGCACCTTAGACTTAAGAAGTCAGAATGAGCCTGTATATGCATTTGTGGATCCCGCTTTTGATCTCCACGGCATGATTAAAGTCGTGGTCAAATTAATATTTGTCCATTTTCTGTCATGCAAGCCGCATCAATCATATTCACTTACACACATCGATAAATCTCCTACAATACTCATGAAGAGGGAAAGAAAGTGAACTTTCCATTTATTCCAGGTGCCATTTAATTTGCTACTTCCTACTTGCCTTAGAATTAATAGAAAAAAATCAGTTTAATTGTTCAAAAGCGACATAGAATATAAAAAATACGATTACTTGCCGCCCTCGGGAAGGCGTAACTAGAAAGAAATTGGTAATCAAAATAACTATTTGACCTAGGCCCTAAATGAAAAGGGCCTAGTTGACAAGATATATATTATGTTTGGTAAGAATCATTAATGAATAAAAACTGGAATATTTTCGTCCAAAGAATGCACACTAAATGTGTCAGATGCGACTGGATATAAGTACCGCGCATTGGTTAAAAAATACCGATGTGCGAAAAATATTATTTTAGCGGTTTCAAACATAAGAAGGGATGAGTAATGCATTACGCAAACCAGCAAAATCAGAAAATAGGCGGTGTTTACGGCAAGATAAAATCAATATTATATACGTGCATCCGTAGAAACAATCGGTAATACAGCAGGTTAACTGCAGTACATAAAAAAGCTCGCGGGTATTTCGCATCAATGAGATTTACTGCCTTTCCTATCTCCTTGCCATTTCTCTAAAACTATCCCATGCGCATTTTGAAAAACAACATTCTCAGTTGACAAAATAGATTCATGCCAAACCACTTTTCGAAATTTATTCTCTGAACTGCTTTAAGAGAAACTTAAACAAATGTGATCCCTTTTGTCATTAAGCAGGCACAGTGGCTGAGGCCGTATTTCACCAGTTCTCCCAAATTAATTGCAGTTAAAAACATTATAGGGCAAATTAAATATCATTAGAAAAGTGTGAACGCCTTTGGGAAATATTTCATGGTGGCTGCTGCTAACACCGGACATAAGAAATATTTATATGTGCAATTCCTTCTCGCAAAGTGAACTAACGGTCTAGGGAATAATTTCAAGAACATGCCAGACCGAAGTGAGGCAGAAATACTACGAGGACTTTTGTTGGACTAACTGAACGACAGGAGACAGCAGCCAGACTACAGCCAACTAAAACTGGTTCTGTCTACTCAACTAGAGTTTCAAGTCGTCATAAATTGACTGGCGAGACAGATGTCTGTCTGAAGGTGGGCAACACTAACTTGCTCCTGTAACATCGCCGGGGAAAGATGCCTGTTCGTTTTCGCGTTCACAGAACTAGGACATCAGGTCATCTGGAGAAGACTGACAGGACATTCCTCCACGTCGCCCGTAGCCGATAGAGCAACTGTCTCAGAGCTCATTTTTGAATCGTTAAACCTAACTCAACTTCACTAAATCATCTAGCTCGAATCTCTGAAAACCCAAAAATAAGCTGCACTTTTAAGTCCATCTGCAAAAGGCCCGTGGTTAGTGGTCACTTTCTTGTTACCATAAATTCCCTCGGATGTATTTTCGATGCCGTATTGAGGCAAACATCATGTTGAGAAAATATTTTCAAAAGTATTCACTGTTGAACTAATTTAGTCCGTTAGTATGTCCCTATCTACCGTTTTACTCGCTGTTGTTAAATGCGTCCCTTATGATGCACCGTATTTAAAATTAAGTCTTTCTATTTGTTGAGCTGTTTTGCAATTTGAGCAAGGAAGTGTTAATCAGAAATGTCATTTGCCGCAAGCTATGTTTCCACTAAGTTTTTCAGTTTGTCACTGCCTTTGAAACCATTGACATCGACCAGTTATCTTACCTAATAAAAAAGCCTGAAACGCAATTCTGCTCATCAGCATGATGAAAGACTGCATTCATCTCTGATCTTCAACAAAATGCGAATTTTCAAAACACAGTAGGTGGGCTAACTTACGAAATGTCGGCCAAAATTACGAAATAAGTTTTCGTTTCAAAGCGATTGCATACGTAGCGTTTTAGAATTTGATGTCATGCAGTATAATTCTATGATGTTTTAGTTACCACAAAGATTCTAGCTGTCAAGCGAACTTCCTTTCCCTCGCACGCAAAAAGAAGACTCCGTAAAAAATGAATACCTATGCAACATGCACTTTTCTTATTGATTTTCAACGCCCTTAAGTATTCAATCTCACTTCGTGGAAAACAGAGTGAAAACAATTTTGTTAACTTGATAAAATGCTCATCGGACAGGTAATCAACAAAAGCCCCTTCACTCCTGGCTATTACATGCGCTGTGTTGTATTACCTTACCCCAAAATTCAATTTCATCTGTTGCTCGGCGACAAATGAACATATCGCAGTTATCTGTTATGGTTGATGGAAGTCGCCCTTAATCATCTCCTATGAAAACTTTTTGCTCTGCCCGTGGACTTTATATATACTTATTTACTCGAACTTTGTACTTAATTTCTAAGGAAATGAAAAAAGAATGAAATAGCATGTTTCCTGAAATGGGAAAGAATAAATGAGTGTTCGAACACCAAAAACCACAGTTTATTTTCTTGGCCTGTCCAAAATTTTCTGGAGATAATCAGAAGATACAATAGCAATGGTGGTAAAGCGACGGTTTAAGGTGTGTCTGCGATAATTACAAATCAGTGACTGAGGCCTGCAGGTAACATTTTCTGATTCTTTATGCTGACACATGAGACTGTTTAAGCGGAACGGTCCTCCGAAGACGTTTGTAAACGCATTTTTGCGTCCTTGTCCCTGGAAGTCTAAACCGAAAACGGAAGTCGGCGGCTGACGGTTTTTAATTCCTCTATCATCATCTTGATTTCTTATACAACACGGAGTGTTGAGATAGGCAAGATAGACTACCATGTTCTAGCTCTGGTTTCTCTTGTCCCATAATATTGTGCGATATCATTTTTACTACGACAGCCGCCTGCAGTAAGCACAGAGCCTTTGTCATCTCCTTTTAAAGAGGTTTACGTATGACAGTTTCTTTATCAATCATATGAGCATATGTAAAGGCATTGCTTTTTATTCAGGCCAAAACCTTATATGCTTTATGCCTGTTTTATAACACCCATATCATCATAAGTGTAACTGATCGCATCGTGCCACAGATAAAATTTAAATGTGGGTGTTCGCCTTGGCAGACGCCAAACGCTGACATCGCTGAGATTGTCGGGTAATATCTTTAAATGAACGAATGCTTGCAACTGTTCAGTCATGACGGAATGTCTTTAGACTGCAAGAAATATTTTACAGTGAATCAAACGATGTGCCCAATACCAGTGATTTACAACGCAGCGGCAATCTGAAGTAGTTGAACATACTGCAATGCGTGCTTTCTTGTTCGAAACAAATGAAAAGTCAGTTGCTGGACTGTTTTAATATTAATACCATCATATGATAAAAAACGAACATCAGGGGACTTTCACTCTCTTCGTAAAACCATACATAGTGACAAATTAGGGTCTTGTGAAGTTCGATCGGTTAAGTTCTAAATTTTCAATCACATGGTGAAAATGTAAATCACAGAAAGATGAAAATAAATAAAGGCAACCTGGGCTACCCAAGATAGCATAAATGCTACAAATCAAGTTCAATTTATCTTTAGGCAGTTTATACCAAGTAGCTAGATGCATGTAAGGCATATGTAAGATGGAGATCTCAGAAGGACACATGCAGGAATAGCCTGTCTTTTGCTCTTATCCCACTGATGCGTTTTATGGAAAACCTTAGTAACTGTTGACATTCACACTGTATGAATTGCACATAAATCCATAAGAAATCGTCCCGCTTACGGTTCAGTTCGAGACACTATATTTCATTGATTTTATATTCTCGTTTCACATAAGGGAGTCTGAATACCCATTAGCATTATTAAAATAAGGCCATCCTGATGCGTTCCAGAATTGCTGTGCCTTGGATTTAGTTGTCTGTACTCAAAGAAGAAAATGCCGCTTTTCAGCGATCTCCTTTTACTGATGTTTTAATGAGGGCTCTTGATAGGATTCTAGGATTTGCACAAAGTGCCTAACTAATTTATTTGACTAAACCGAATTACAGCCCTTGTGGTGTCCATGTACTTATTAAGCAAGCAGTCAAAATGAACTACCTCGCACGCAATTGATTAGTTACTCTGAAAAGAGCGTAGTCACCATCGTCGTTCTAGCCATAAGCGCAAAAAACATATTTGAGACTGATATGAACTAGTGGCACGTGTTCGTTATCTCTTCTTTCCGCAAACTGCCCCTAATGTCTTTTACCGGTTGATTTCGCCTACATACATAGTGTCAAACTAAATAAACCACCATGTTTCATTTAAGTCTGTCAACATGCTTACTTCTTTTAACGAGCTGCATTCAAATGCAGGAGGCAGAAAATCATAGGATTTTTAATGATGTGATTTTTACTACTGAGCGGCACACTGCAACTTACATCGCCTTCATGGCCCATGTGAGGTATATTACCGCTAAACGATCGTCCACCATCAGAGCGACCTCTTGCCTTCTTGAGATCAAGATGTGATGAGTCAAAGTCCAATTTCCATGGAGATACAATGACGCAAACCGTAAGACCTCAGGGTTTGGGTTAACAATAAACAACACCCATCGGTAAAGATACCTAGTCATCTAAATAATGCGTTTATATCTGGCTATGGATACCGGCAATTAAATTAGACCGGATATTTGTCCTCGGTATTTGGACAGAATATTAGCATTATGCCTTGGTGGTCTTCAGTGCATGAGTTAGAAGACAAATATCAATCACAAATCTCATGACAAAAATAAAAACACCCCTCTGGGCAGTCTTTTCTAGAATGAAATCACCTGCTAGTAGATAATAATATATACCAGGCGGGCACGATACACTAACTTTCGCGAGTTTATTATGACGCAATCCGCAAGAATTCAAAGTCTGTTTTAACAACAAGCGACGTCCGGCGGTTCAAATTATTAGCCATTTAGACATAAAGTTTACATGTGCCTATGGAAAACGACAAAATACATCAAGGCTGGGTTTGCCGCAGTAATTAGGTATAGGCCAGTATGCTTTATATATAATGTTCACCGCTTTTAACGTCCAATTCGAAATGATGCATACTCTATCGACGTCAGGAAGCAAGCTATTAAAGTGTTGTCAGTAACACGCAAATTTTACAGAGTATTGCGTTTAAGAATGCGTGAGTGAAACTCGAGAACACTCAGCCGCGGAGGAAAATGGTACAATGAGATAACAAACATTCACATTAGCGGTAGGTGTATACAAGGCATTGGTTTGATGCAACAGACCTGTTCTGTCAAGGTAAGCGCTATTTTTTGAACAAATGTTCATCTTGTTCCTGCTTAAATGTCTCCGTGTAATCCGCCATCTTAAATTTCTCGGGAAGCCCTCTCCCGGAAGCGGTGAATAGCTGTGAAAAAGAGTGCCTAAGATCGTCCAGGTGGCATCAAGATCCTCGAAGATTCAAAGTTATTTTATGCAGGTTTCGTATGGCGACCAAGGCAAAGAAATCGTCGACGTAGAGGACACAGTCCCGATTCCTTCTTATCTAGTGCGTCCTTATGAGATTTCCTTGAATCTGCGTGTACTCAAGAGAAATAAATTACGCTGGTCAGGTTTTCAGCTGTAAGGTAATCTGTTAAGGTCTCTTCCAACTTTTGGTCGCCCACTTCTGAACTCTTTCCAGCAACATATATCTTTTTGCAACCTGGGACGCCATGCTAGAATTCAATATTTCAGTTACAACGAATACATGCCTTGTATAGTTTTCAAAATATCTCTTTGTTTATATCTATGAAAGTTTGGTAAATGGCTAAGAAAACATCAGTGACCTTTTAAGCCGCACTACCGCATTCAGGGGAGTATCAGAGAGTCAACAAAAGATTAACTCCAAGGTCTTTTTTCGGTCACATTTGAAAGGCACATACTGCCAAGCAGTCAGAAGTGATCCTCCGTCTAGTCTCTTATTCGCTTTGAGGAGCCATCCGTCGGACCATTTACACAAACGGTACAGTCCTTCTAACAGGGTCCGTTCAAATTTTTCCCGTTGATCGCTGCCATAACTGGATTTCATCGACAAATATGACTCCATTGCAGTCCATTCTATTCTTATGGTCGTTGACATACATTAAAAACAATACCAATCTGAGCACAGAGTCCTGGGGAACTCCACTTATAACTACGACTAGTGCCGATTTTGCAATGTTAATGCATGCGAACTGCGGTCGGCCGGTCAAAAGGTCGTGTACCCAGTTTGGCTGGTTCCCTTTTATTTTCGACTCTCGTAGTTTGTAAGATAAATAGCGATGGGAACACTGTTAAATATCTTGTTCTTTCGTCCAACGGGCGGGACCACTGCTCCATTGAATAGGGCCTAGTAGTTAAAGAGGAGCGATTTCGCCGATATTCATGCTGGAAGCTATCCAAGAAGCTCTTTTGATTTAGGGACTTCACAATGCATTTTTTTCACTATTAGTTCGACTTTTTTGCAAGGAATGCGCGTTAGGCTCACCGGACGATAATTGTTTGCACCTTTATGAATGGGATGTATGCTCCATATTCCAGAAGAGAAAACGCCTTCGTCAAAAGGAAATCGGTCAGCGAGTTTGCAAGCAAGCTCTTTCAGGAATTTTTAAGTAGTTAGTCGAAACCCGAATACCTGCTCAGCTTGAGCGCTACAACGTCCTTCCCCACCTCCGTTTCTGTGAAGTCGATGGTTATCATTATTAGGTCAGTTATTTCAGATGGTGATCTATCCTCCTCATAGATAGTTTCATCGGTAAAAACAGATGCGAAAAGCCGGCTTAGGGTTCTGTCTTGGCCCCATGTTCAGTAATATACCTATTGTTTTCTCCTTTCAACACTGAGACCCTCTCTGTGTTCTATAACTTGCTGCTGATGTAACTGAAGTTTACTTTGAGGTATCAACATTTTGGTCCGTAAATTGTGATTCTTTGTTCTCCCGCGACTTTCGGATATTCGACCTTATCTCGTGTCACTATGGGAAAGAAGACTCAAAATGTGAAGGTCTTTTTGTTGTTACACACCTACTTCAAAATTACTTCTTTCGGTTTGCCTATTTTATTTATATCTCGTAATAAACAAACTGAATAATTTGTCTTTTGAACTTTATTTTAGAGAGTTTCCGTACATAAATTTGACTGCACTGGATGACGGGCATCCCAAGAAACATAATTCGAAGAAAAATGGACCCTTTGGGAAAATGAACAAACTTTATTTCCTAAATTTTCGAGTCTGTTTTGCCAACTCGTCTCCGGACCTGTATTAAGTGTGAAGAAATAGACAAAATTCAAACATGCCAAAAAATCAATGTTGCTCTGTCATGGCTGAGGATTAGTTGACGCTATGGGATAATTTCACGTCTTGATTAGCTTTTACCTTTTCCACATTTCCTTGAGATTTATGTACATGGCGTCAAGATCCATGCGTCGATTGATGCATGAATCATCAGAGTGAATGGTCTCTAGGAATTCTCGGCAGAAATCGACAATGCGTGTTTTTATTCCAAGCAAATTTGTGTCCAGTTTCAAGGGTATGCCTGGCGACTTTGGATAAGTGGGCCCGGCCTCTTCACTGCCAATTGGTGTTCATGTGAGCGTGTAGAGGCGGATTTTCCGGTTTGATCACAATACACTGCATTACAAGTGCCATATGGAATCTTATAGAGTACTTATTTTTTTCCAAAAAGCCAACCCTATCCTTAAGTTGGAGAAGCTGATTGTGTAGCGGGGTAGTCGGTTTGTGAGCCACTTGTATTTGGTGCTTCCTGAGGTGTTTTTCCACGAGTTCAGACACATTTTTTAATGTAGGGAAGCAGCGGCCAGTGTTTTGGTTGTGGCGTCTGAGTGGAACAATCTAGTTCCTTCTCTCTTTCCTTTGATTCCTGCTGTTCCAGGCATCGGCGTACAAAATGTCTAGGGTAGCCGTTTTGGGAAAATAGGTTGAGCAGATAATTGAGTTCTTCTTTCTACCTCTCGTTCTCAGAGCAATGTGTCTTTGTTCGGTTAAGTACGGTGTTAACGGCGCTCCGGTTGTAAGCCATAGGGTGGTCAATCTTGTAATGAAGGATAACTTCCGCGTAAGTTTCTTTTCAGTGTACTGATGTCTTGAATACCCCGGCAGTTTTTCGCTGTACGAGGATATCAAGAAATGGCGGTTTGCTGTCAACTTCTCTTTCCAGCGTGGAGGTGATTCCCCGTGGTGTCGTGTTGATACTGTTATGCAACAATTCCAGCCAAACCCTTCTGACGGCATATTTAAACCATACTTCTTTTTAGACAAGCTGCTGCCTAAAATACAAAAAGGAAGTGATTTAAGTACGGGGCGGTTAGATTTCAAACAGTATAAATGCAAGATCATTTTTAGCCCAATATTTTCCAACAAGGTGGCCAGGTGAGACGTTTTGATCTTAAATGGACTGAGTAAGCACCAATGTAGAGGTCCCAGAGGGAAAACTTCAACTAAGTCTGTTCCGTCTTAAATGTGCTTTAGCGTGTAAATTGTCGCATCTCTGACATACAGCGCGCGCATGAACCTTGTTAACTGTTACTTGTCCAGTGCTGTACTCATCCGTACAGAAAATTGGATTGTGCATCCTTTGAGTGTCAATAACGTTGTTAAGACTCATCTGTTCATAAAATTGGATTGTTCTCCCGATGAGAATAAACCGTTTTTGACCTGTCAATAACGAGAGACGTTGGAGCCTGCGACACGCAGAATCTCCTGTCGACGCATAGCAAAATCAACATTTCGATGTAATTTCTGCCCCCCTTTAGTAGCAAAACTTCACTCGTCATGAATTAAGCAGTTCAAGCAAATGGAGGTTGGCACTTAGAAACTATAAATGTAGGAGGCCAATATGTCCCATCGATGCAGCCAACTGCAACATTTTGTCCTTAAGCGGTCTGAGTACCAAGTCATATCAGAGAATAAAGTAAATTGCAGGCCGTTCTGTCTAAGATGTGACCTAAACATGTAGCTTCATGTGTCGCTGACCCGAAACGCGAAACTGAACTATTGTCACGTTTGTTCATGCAATACTACACTGACCTCTTCAGTTAGTTGAATTGTTCTTACGGCGACAACTGAAGACTTTCCTTGCCCTTTTAACTAAGAAATGAAACGTATCCAGAAAAGTGCAAGTTTTCGAGTCCAGCCGTGAGTAGAACGACATTCCAAAATAATGTATGCTTTTTAGTAACGACAATTTATGCGTCTTTATCGTGCTCTTATGCGCAAGTCAATATAATTGACATTGGATGTACATGTTCACAACAAACGCATCTTTGTATAGGGCTGAGAAGTAGGTTAATTCTTTTAAAAGGGAAATGGACAGAGAGAGAGAGTGAAAAACGCCGATTGTGGCATTCAACGTTTACATTTCAACGTTTAATGATGTTCGAACTTCAGTATGCAGGAATCAATAAAACAGCGAAGAACTAAGCGACGTGAAAGTCAGTGTCACAGTTGTCTATGTCACAATTACAGTTAGTGACCTAACTGATGAAATGTGTCGACATTTACGAATGATTGCCAGTCATTCGCAAAGCGAAACCATTTCATAAGTCCGATTTCTATGTTAATTAATTACAAGGTTAAAATAATTAAAAACATAAAAGAAACATTAACGGCAGGGTTGCGTTATTTAGAAAATCCGATTTGTTTTGAAAAGCGCAATAACCCGAAAATGTCAAAAATGGCTCTAATAAATTAAAGTTCGTTTTAAGATGTATAGAATTTATTCTCATACCAAACAGGTAGTAAATATGAAAGAAGACATAAAATAACGTAAAAAAAACAATGTTTTAGTGAACTTTACATCTAAATATCTTATAATAAGTAGTGTGAATTCATATAGGACGGCTTTTTAACCGCCTACATTCTGGGTGTAGATTCCAAAACAGTTTCCCAGTGTTTCATAACTTCGCCTACTTTTTAGATTAAAATCAGATGAGTTTCAAAAGTAGAAGCTGGATTTTGCTTGATTTCGCCGAAGGGGACGTCGTAGGATCAAGAGTTTTCATAAGGTGGCACGCCATGAGGCCGGTTGGTGCCTAATAAGTTTAAAAAGAACTGACAGACGTGATCGTAAACATACCATTTTGTGTTTATAGAGAGAACTTTTCTTCCGTTAAATTAATTTATGCTCTTCTTTCGTTTTGGGTAACGCTGAGTTTCAGATCAGCCTCGAAATAGTGCTGAATACTTCATGATTTTCAGTGTTTTCATCCGATCTTCCATAAAGACAGATTCTGAATTACCTGTATGTTAAAAACTCCAAATTAAGATTTTTCCTGAAGGCGTTTACCGAATTAGTTAGTGTTCAGGTGCTCCTTTTCACGACGATGGTCGTTCAGGTCACATTTGAAGACTATTTCAAACACCGAACTTCATTTTGGTGAAAAATGTCTGTCCACAACGAAGATCAGCAACAAGTATGCCTTTCATCAATAAAAAAACTTTCCTTGATAAGTAACCTCTTTAAAAAAATCTTTATTACTGCACTCGGTTGGCGGATCACTGTGTACTTTGCCTTTTTTGACGGGGAGACCAAGTAAAAATTTGAAACTTTTGGCCGTTTCTTTAGCGTTCCTGAGAAATACTAATATATTTCTACCGTAAACGTAAGAACATGCCTTTTTCTATATATTGAGGCCATTGCCACTGTTTTGATATCTTTTAGACTCAGTTCTTCAATTATGAATGCATGACAGAGCGCCCATATAAATACTGCTATTTTGCTGAAACTAAAAATGTTTTGCTCGTTATATGTCTGAATAAGATATGCACAGAAGCTAAACTACTCGACAGTTAGTGTTTCATATGCTTAAATCTGGAAATAACCATTCCGTGGTGGTCATCTATGCGACATCAGGTAGAATTTTCCAAACGGCAAAAAAAATTTCGGCCCACTTAAACGAAGGAAACTCTATCTTCGTTATTATTGCACTTTAGGGCACCAAATCGCACATATCTGCTAATTTGACATAAAGGAATGGATAAAATTTCTGATTTTCTTAAAATAACCTTTTTGTTAGCAGGTTGATAACCACGGTTTACATTGGACATGAAATAAAAATTTTATTCCGGCTAAATCTGTTTATTAAAACTTTTGAGGTTAGATTACTATTCTTTCAATGAAAAAGTCGCTCAGATGCGTAACTGGAGTCTAGGACATGTATTAGCATAGGAAATTGCACGAATATATTCCATCGTCTATTTTCGCTAAACTTTACCGATATTTTACTTCATATAATTACGTAAACATACTTTCTGCACAAGAAAAGGACGTTTCATTGAAGGACGTGGGTAAGCGTACAAAATGCGCCACGTTAAAGGTGTCCAGAAATTCTCTAATCAGTTTTCGTTATCAGATTTCATGAGATAGGTTACGTACTGTATGTCCATCGTTCTTTTCAAACATATCTCAGGCTTGAGGATAAGTCAGACGACGGAAGTGCTTAGTGAATAATCTTTTTGGTTTCTAATTGACAGAAACTGACTTTCACTATTAAATACAATATGTCCCTGATATGTTCAGGCTGCCAATTAGGACTCCTATTTCACAAGGATGTTTATTGACAAGTTCTGCCTCTGCACAAGCCGCGCACTTGTCGTCGTGGGTTCAAAACACATCATGACTAAAATAGATTTTCCTTCGCGTCAACCGAATTATGTATTCGACCAGGCAGCGTTATAATTGTTAATCGTTTTTAATTTGGTCAATTTATTACGGAACATGGGAACTGTTTTTCCACAAGGAATAGCTATTTTTGAAATCAGTATCTCTGCTGTGTAAGTACTCGTCAAATAGTGGTGGTGCAGCATCTAATCTATCTCACAACGTATTATTCCAAATTTAAGCATGTGCTTCCGATTATAGGCAACGATATACACTGCGCGCAGAAACTAATGAAGGGTGTAAGAACTCGCAAAACAAATGCGTGGACCGAATAGCTATGTAGACAAATAACAACAAAATGAAGTAAAAAGAGGTAAAAAAATATGAAGGATAATGTTATCATTATTTGAAATACCACACATTTGGAAATGCGGAAAACCTCTTTAACGTCATTGCGTAAACTTTGTTTCTCCGTGTACAAGAAAATTATCCATGCAAAAAAAAGATTGATGATGTGCATTATTTTTGTACTTTGTGGTCATGTGTGCATAGAACTGTTAATTGGATATCTGAAAATCGATAGAAGAAATAAAACTCTAGCGTTTAACATATTTTTCTTAATCCCTAGATAAATTTTAGCCCACCGGCGAAATTATTTCGCAAAGGATAATTAAGAACTAAGAATTGACCAATGACAATTTGGCAAACGCAGTGCTCTACAAAAAGCCAGCCGGCTAAAAATGCATGCATTTATTTAACGCAATTTAGCCGAGTATGCTAATGTTGCAAAAACAAGACTCTAAATATCTCCAGGCTTTATTGGAAACGGGAGATAAAATATAAAGGTGACTTTTTCTCTACTAAAAACAGTTCATTTAGGCAGATAACATTTTGAGCTTATTTTGACGCATGCAGACCTGACAATTAATCATCACTGTGCCATCTCTCGGTGTGGTAGCTTTGCAATAAAAGAGAGCGTGGATGATCAGTAGGTCGAAGCATGTAAATGAAAAATACAATTGTGGACCATCTTCCTACAACGAAAGTAAATGGCTGAACATTAGTGTAACATGAATCGCTTGTCGGCAATGCCAACTAGGTATTAGCAACCACAACTCATTGTATTTATTGAGCTTTATTATCACTTTTATATGCGACTGGGTTACCAGAAATGATGTCCTTTCAGCCTTGTGCATTGGTTTGCTGTTTACAAATACTGTCTTCCGAAAAAATAATTTTTCCTATTCGCTGACATCTCTGTAACAATGCTACCTAATGTCTAAGATGAACCAATGCTTGCTACTGTCTAGTAATGATGGAATGTCTTACGTCTGAGGAAACATTTAACAGTGAGGCAAACGAACTGACCGAGACCAATGATTTACAACGCATTGGTAATCTGAAGTAGCTGAACCTTCCGCACTGCATGCTTTCGTGTCCAAAAGAAATAAAAAGATAATTGCTGAACTGTTTTATTATTAATACCATTATATTATAAGACACAAACATCGGTGAACTTTCTCTTTTTCCGTAAAGCCACACACCGTGACAAATTATGGTCTTGTGAAATTCGACCGGTTACGTTCCGAATTTTCAACCACATAGTCCAATTTTAAAACACAGAAAGATGAAGACAACTAAAGGCAATCTGGACTACCCAAGATAGCGTTAATGCTCCTAATCAAGTTGAGTTGATATTTAGACAGTTTATACCAATTATCTAGATGCATGCAAGGCATATGTGAGATGGAGATCTCAGAAGGACATTTGCAGGAATAGCCTGTTTTTTGCTCTTATCCCACTGATGCGTTTTATGGAAAACCTTAGTAACGGTTGACATTCACACTGTATGAATTGCACATAAATCAATAAGGAATTGTCCCGGCGGGAATACAGTGTCTCAACACTTAGAATTGTCTATTCTACCACCAGCCTGTTTTACGGGCGGACTACTTCTACTACTACTATTACTACTACTTCTACTACTACCACTAATCCTACTTCTACTTCTACTACCACCACCAATACTACTGCTACTACTATCACTACTACCGCTGTTACTACTAATACTACTACCACTGGCGGGAATACAGTGTCGCAACACTGAAGAAAACTTTTTCCCCCGTCTGCCACCACTGATACAGCGAATACTACTAATAATCCTACTATTAGTACTACTACTACTACAACCACCGCCACTACGGCTGCCAATGCTACTCTACCAACGCTTACAGTATGGGTAACTAACTGCAATAATACTAGCATCAGTAGCCGAGTGTTGCGACACTGGTATCCAACCATCGTACCGCTTACCGTTCAGTTAAAACAATTTATCCCATTGATTTTTTATTCTCACTTCACATAAGGGAGTCTGAATACCCATTCGCATAATTTAAATAAGACCATTCCCGTGCGTTCCAGAACTGCTGTACTTTGGATTCTGTTGTCTGTACTCAAATAAGAAAATACCGCTTTTTGACGTCTCATTTTACTCATGTTCGAATGAGGGCTTCTGATAGGATTCTAGTATTAGAACAAAGTGTCTAACTAATTTCTTTGGCTTAACCGAATTACAGCCCGTGTGGTGTCCCCTTATTTACTAGGTAAGCAGTCAAAATGAACTTCCTCGCACGCAATTGATTTGCTTGTCTGAAAAGGGCGTATTCACCATCGTCGTTCTAGCCACAAGCGCAAAAAAACATATTTGAGACTGATATGAACTAGTGGTACGTTTTCGTTATCTTTCCTAACCGCAAACTGAAACTAATGTCTTTTCCCGGTTGATTTCGCCCACATACATAATGCCAAAGTCTAATAAACTACCATGTTTCATTTAAGTCTGTCAATATGCTTACTTCTTTTTACGAACTCCATTCAAATAGAGGAGGCAGAAAATCAAAAGATGTTTGGTGATATAAACTTGACTACTGAGAGTTCCACTGCAACTTACATCGGTTCTAGGGCCCATGTGACATAAACTATCGCTAAACGGTCGATTATCCTCACAGCGACCTCTTACCTTCTTCAGATCAAGATCCGATGTGTGGAAGTCCGATTTCCATGAGGATACAATGATGCAAACCGTAAGACCGGCGGTTCAGATAATTAGCCCTTTGGACATAAAGTTCAAATGTGCCTATGGAAAACGACAAAATACATCTAGGGTGGTTATTTTACCCTAATAATTATGTAAAGGCTAGTATGTTTTAAAAGTAATGTGCACCGATTTTAACTTCCAATTGAAAACGATGTATACTTTATCCAAGTCGACAAGCATGCTATTAAAGTGTTGTCCGTAAGACACAAATTTTACAGAGTATTGCGCTTAAGAATGCGTGATCGAATCTCGAGAACACTCAGCCGCGGGTGATGATGTTAAAATGAGATAACGAACATTCGCATTATCGGTAGGTGTATACAAGGCATTGGTTTCAAGAAACAGACCTGTTCTGCCTAGCTAAGCGTCATTTTTTAAAACATTTGTTTATCTAGTTACTGCTTAAATGTCTCCGTGTAATCCGCCACGTTTACTTTCTCCGGAAGCCCTCTTCCGGACAGGGCGAATCGCTGTGAAAATGAGTGCCTGCGATCGTCCATGCTGCATCAAGATCCACGAAGTTTCAGAGTGTTTTTAAGCAGGTTTCGTATTGCGACCGAGGCAAAGAAATCATCGCGGTAGAGGTCAGAGTCCCGATTCCTTCTAATCCAGTGTGTCCTTATGAGATTTCCTCGAATCTGCGTCTACTCAAGAGAAATAAATTACGCTGGTCAGGTTTGCAGCTGTAAGGTAATATCTTGAGGCCTTTTAAAAACTTTGGTCGCCCACCTCTGAACTCTTTTGAGCAACTTATACCTTTTTCTAACTTGGGACGCCATGCTAGCGTTCAATGTTTCAGTTACGAACGAATACATGCCTTGTATGGTTTTAAAAATAACTCTTTGTTTATATCTACGAAAGGTTTTTAAATGGCTTAGAGAAAATCTGTGACCTTTTGAGCCACCCTACCGCATTCAGGAGCTTATCAAACAGTCAAAAAAGATTGACTCCAAGATGCCTTTTCGGTCACATTTGAAAGTCACATTCTCCCAAGCAGGCAGTAGTGATCCTCCGTCTAGTCTCTTATTCGCTTTGAGGAGCCATCTGTCGGACCATTTCCACAAACGGTTCAGCCCTCCTTACAGGGTCCGTTCAAAATTTTCATCGACAAACATGATTCCACTGCAGTCCATTCCATTCATAGAGTCGTTGACATAAATAAAAAAACAATACTAATCCGAACACAGAGTTCTGGGGAACTCCACTCACAACTACGACTGGTGCTGATTTTGCGATGTTAATGCATGCGAACTGCGATCGGCAGGTCGATACGTCCTGTACCCAGTTTGGCTGGTTCGCCTTTATTCCTGACTCTCGTAGTTTGTGGGATAAATGGCGGTGGGAAAACTGTTAAATATATTGTTCCTTCGTCTTACCATCCCGACTACTGCTCCAATGAATAGGGCATAATAGTTAAGGAGGAGCGATTTATTCGAAATAAATGCTGAAAGCTATCTATGAAGCTCTTTTTTAAGGTCTTTTACAATGCCTTTTTTAGTAATAATTCTCCAATTTTGCAAGGAATGCACGTTAGGCTCATCGGCCGATAATTGTTTGCACCTTTATGAATGGGATATATATGCTCCATATTTCAGAAGAGATATCGCCTTCGTCAAAGGCGAAAGGGGAAGCGGTCAGCGAGTTAGCAAGGCAGCTCCTTCAGAAATGTTGTCGGTAGTTAATCAGACCTCGGATACTTGCTCAACTTGAGCGCTGCAACGTCCTACTGCACCTCAGTTTCTGTGAAGTCGATGGTTACCATTATTTGGTCATTTATTTCAGATGGCGATCTATCTTCCCCATAGTCCGTTTCATAGGTAAAAACAGATGCGAAAAACCCGCTAAGGGTTCTGTTTTGGCCCCATGTTCAGTAATATTCCTACTGTTTTCTCATTTCAACACCGAGATCGCCTCTTTGTTCTGTAACCTGCAGTTGATGTAACTGAAATTTGCTTTTGGCTTATCAACATTTTGGTTCGTAACTTGCGATACCGAGTTCTCCCGCGACTTTAGGATATTTGACCTTATCTCGTGTCACCATCGGAAAGATGACTCAAAATGTGAAGGTTGTTTTGTTGTTCCACACCTTCAAAGTTATTTCTTTCGGTCTGTCTATTCCTTCATATCTCATGTTAAACAAACCGAAAAATTTGTCTTTTGAACTTTCTTTGTCGGAGAGTATTTATACATAACTTCGATTGTACTGGAAGATGGGCCTCCCAAGAAACAGAATCCGAAAAAGAATGGGTCCTTTGGTAAAATGAAAAAAAACTTAATTTCGTAAAATTTTGAGTGTGGTTTCCCAACTCTTCTTCGGATGTGCAGTTAGTGTAAAGAACCAGTCAAAATGTAAACATGCCAAACAATCGATATTGCTCTGTCATGGCTGAGAATGGGTAGATGCTCTGGGTTGATGTCACGTCTTGATTGGCTATTACCTTTTCCATTGTTCTGTGAGATTTGTGTACATGGCGTCAAGATCAATGCGTCGATTGATGCATGGATCATCAGAGTGAATGATTTCTATGAAGTCTCCGCCTTTTTTATGTGGGCCGGAGACGACAGTGCGTGTTTTATCCCAAAATATTTTGTGCCCAGTTTCAAGGCTATGCATGGCGACATACGATAAGTAGTCCCGCTTCTTCACTGTCAATTGGTGTTCATGTAGGCGTGCAGAGGCGGTTTTCACGGTTTGACCACAATATACTGCATTACAAGTGTCCATATATATATATGGATATAGGCGAAAATGCCGACCCCAGGTATTGAGATGCATCGGCGTACAAAATCTCTAGGAAAGCTGTTTTGGAAACAAAGGGTTGAACAGATAATTGAGTTCTTCTTTGTACCCTTCGTTCTCGAAGCAATGTGTCTTTGCTCGATTCAGTAGAGTGTTAACAGCACTCCGTTTGTGAGCTTTATGGTGGTTGATCCCGCAATGTAGGATAACTTCCGCCCAAGTTTCTTTGCGGTGTACTGATGTCTCGAATGTCCTGGCAGTTTTTCGCTGTACGAGGACGTCAAGAAATAGGGGTTTGCTGTCAACTTCTCTTTCGAGCGTGGAGGTGATTGCCCGTGGTGTTGAGATGATACTGTTATGCAGCAATTCCAACCAAAGCCTTATGACGGCATATTTAAACCAAATTACTTCTTAGTTAAAGCTGCTGCCTAAAATTCGAAAAAGAAGCAGTTTAAGTACGAGGCGGTTGGATTTCGAGCAATTAAAATGTAAAATCATTTTCAGCCCAAGATTTTTCGAAAATGTGGCTAGGTGAGACGGTTTGGTCTCAACTGGTCTGAGTAACCACCAATGCAGAGATCTCAGAGGGCAAACTACAATTAGATCTTTTCCGTCTAAGATGTTCTTTAGCGTGTAAACTGTCGCATCTATGACATACAACACGCGCATGAACCTTGTTTACGATTACTCGTCCAGTGCTGTACACATCCGTACAGAAAAATGGATTGTGCTTCCGTTGAGTGCCAAAAACGTTGTCTCGACCCGTCAACATCATAATGAGTTGCAACTTTCAAAACGCCGAATCTCCTGCCCGTCCATAGCATAATCATCATCTCGATTCAATTTTTGCCTTCCTTTAGTATCCACACTTCTACTCTTCATGAATCAAACAGTTCAGGAAAGTGGATGTTGGCACTTGGGAACACTAAACCAAAGGGGCCACTATGTTCCTTCGATGTGGTCAACAACAAAATTTTGTTTTTAAGTTAGCTGAGCACCAAGCCATATTGGGATCCTAGAAAAGAAATTGCATTGCAGGCCGTTCTGTCTCAAATGTGACTTTAGTGTGTACCTTCATGAGTCGCTGACCCGAAAGTCTTAACTAAGGCATGGTCAAATTTGTTTATGCAGCAGTACATTCACCCCTTCAGAAAGTCGAATTGTTCTTGCGGCGACAGCAAAAAAGCTTTCCATGCCCCTTCAAAAATGAAAGGAGTTCCAATCAGCAAAATACAGGTTTTCGTGTCCAGACATGACTAGAACGATATTTTAATGCTATATCTGCACTTTTTTTGTCAAAAATTGTTCGTTTTATTATTTAGTGGTAGGTACGTCGATGCAATTTACCTTCAAAGTACAGGCTTACAACACGTCTTCATTTTCGCGGGGTCGAGAAGGAAGTTAACTGTTTTACGAGAGAGCGGAACGCACCGACTCTGGCATTCAACATTCACACAAATGTTGTTCAGCTTGGAATATGCGGAAATTAATGGAACCGCGAATAATCCAACCGAAGTAAAAGTCACTGTCCGAACTCTCTATATCGATTTCACGTCCATCTTTCTTTCGAACAAATATCCCGGGATTACAAGCAATTCGGCCGCTGAAGCATTTCTTATATTTTCCATCAATAAAACCAATATAAATGTCGAAAATGAAACAAATGCTCAAGAGAAGTTTGATTCGTTCCCCTAGAATTAACATTACCTGACCGATCTCATAAAATTTGATAACGGAGACTAATGCGAGAATTTTTGGACGTCTTTAACTTTGCGCATTTTGTTCGCTCCTCCACACACTTTAACGAAATGTCTTTTTCTTGTGCAGGATATAAAGTTGCCGCGAGAGGTTTAGACAAACAGATTTAGCCGAACTTTAAAATTTATTTAATGTCCGATGTTGACTGTGGTAATCAAAAGCTACTGCCTTAGACTGGAAAAATCGAAAGTGGCTCAGATAAGAGGTGGTTAGAGCTTAAGATATTAAACTGTGAGATCATTCTCAGCCCAAGATCTTCCGACAATGCGGCCAGGTAAGACGTTTTGACATAAAGTGGTCTGAGCGCCAACCTATAGTGGAGTTCACAGAGATTTTAATAAATAATAGTTTGTTCGATCTGAGGTTTGCCTTTAGCGTGTACACCATTGCATCTCTGACCTACAACACACGCATGAGCCGTGTCTACGACAACTCGTCAATTGCTGTACTGATTTGTTTATACAATCGGGTTTTGCTTCTTGTGAGTGCCAAAAACGCTGTCTAGTCCCGTCAACATCGTGAGGACTTGCAACTCCCAAAGCGCACAATCTCAAGTCCGGCTATAATAAAACTAAAATATTGATGCTCTTTCTGCCCTGGCATAGCAGCAGCAGCATACTCCTTGTCATAAGTTACACAGTTCAGGCAAGAAGTTGAAACTTAGAAACTCTTAACGTAAGATCATTGTTAGACCAGTAGAGAACAGTCAGACACAATGTAGACAAATAAATATTGCTGACCGTAAGTGACTTGCAAACCAAGCCATAGAAGAATCCTAGAGGACCGAGTTTAAAGAGATTTAGATAAATTTTAGTCTGCGCCGTCTAAGATGTGCTTTAGTGAGAACATTCTTGCATTTCTGACCAAAAAATTTGTTTACGTTTTTTTATCTTTCGTTGTGCACTCATCTGTAGATAAAATTAAATTGTTCATCCAATGAAAACCAAAATTTTTTTAGACCTCTCAATAACGAGATATTTTGGAACCTGCTACACGCAGAATCTCCTGTCCATGCATATTACGATCAACATTTCGATGTACTTTCTGCCATCCTTTAGCGGCAATATTTCACTCGTCATGAATTAAGCAGTTCAGGCAAATGAAGGTTGGAAGTTGGGAACTCTATATTTAGGAGGCCGCTATGTCCCTTCGATGTAGCCAACTGCAACATTTTGTACTTAAGCGGTCTAAGTATCAAGTCATACAAGAGAACAAAGTAAATTGCGGCCGTTCTGTCTAAGATGTGACCTAAACATGTAACTTCATGTGTCGCTGACCCGAAACGCGAAACTGAACTATCGTCACATTGTTTCATGCAATGCCACACTGACCTGTTCAGCTAGTTGGATTGTACTTGCGGCGACAACCGAAGGCTTTTCGTGCCCTTTCAACAAAAAAATGGATCGTAACCACCAACAGTGCAATTTTTAGAGTCCAGTCGTTAGTAGAACGATAAGTCAAAATAATTTAGGCTCTTAAGTAGCGACAAAATATGCTTAATTTTTTGTCCACTGATAGGTTTGTCAACAAACTTGACCTTGGATGTACAGCTTTACAACAAACGCATCTTTTTATAGGGCTGAGAAGTAGATTAATTCTTTTAAAAGGGAAAGAAAGAGAGGGTGAAAAAGGCCGAATGTGGCATTCAACTTTTAAACGAATGATGTACGAACTTGAGTATGCAAGCACCAATGGAATATCGAAGAATTTAACGACGTAATAGTCAGTGTCACAGCTGCCTATGTCACAATTATGCCCATCGTTCTTTTCAAATATATCTCTGGCTTGAGGATAAGTCGGGCGGCGGAGGTGCTTACTGAATACTCCTTTTGGTTTCTGATTGGCAGAAGCTGACTTTATAAATATTTTTCTTTCTAAAACGCCTAGCCCTATTAAAATTAAAATTTACACAATATCCTTACTTTCGGCAAATTCAAGTAATGCATGCATTTATTTAACGCCATTAAGGCGAATATGCTAATTTTGCAAAAAAAAGCCCCAAATATCTCCAGGGGAAAAAATACAAAGTTGTCTATTTCGCTTCTTAAAGCAGTACATTTAGGCAGATAACATTTAAGCTTATTTTGATGCATGCGGACCTGACAATTAAGCATTACTGCGACATCTCTTGGTGTGATAACTATGTAATATATGACAACGTGGATTATTTGTAGGTCGAAACATGTAAATGAAAAATACAATTGTGGAACATCTTCCTACAACGAAGGTAAACGGCTGAACATTAATTTTACACGAGTCGCTTGTCGGCAATGCCAACCAGGCATGAGCCAACCAAAACTCATTGTATTTATTGAGTTTTTTCACAGCACAAGGAAATGGTGGATATACTTTAAAATACAACAAAGAGGGAGAATTTTATATGTTAGAGAGTACAATGAGTGGGACAATACATAATCTCGTGTGTGTTCATGTGATTACGACCGTTAAAAGCAGCAACGTCCTTTTTTCCTGTACCAGTCTAAAAGCACATTCGTTCCTATAAAACGCCTACCATAAATAATGCCTATGTTCATCTGTTATGGATAGAAGAAGGCATTTATGCTCCTCTTTACAGCAAATGCTGTTTTTAATCCTTTTTCGACAATTGCAATCAAAATGAAATCCCTGATTTGTTAAGTCAGTAGGCTAGCAAAACGACGATCCAAGGAAACGAATTTTGCAATCCTGGCTCGATCTAAGTATCACTTTTTATTCGAATGAATTGGAATACCGTTTACTAATATAAAATGTTTCGCCATGCATCGGAAATGTAGTTTTGATGACCATATCAGCAACTGCATAGGTTACGGTGTGCGTGATGTTGGCCAGTTTCTTGCTCTCTTTAAATTCCAGTTTTTCAGAAGACAATTGTCCGATAAATGTAATCAAAGGTGGAAACCGGGCCCAAATAAGGGACTCTCCTACAAGGGCACAAATCGGCTACTCGGGGGTTAGACCTAAACTTCCATTAAGGAACGGACGTCGGAGACACTGGGCATACTTTCGATCTCAAGCTATCCACTATCTTAGGCGGGGCGACATAAATGCAGGACGGCCAACTTCTCAGTCGTGGTTCTCCAATGCCCCCCCCCCATTAACAGACATGTGGAACTTCCTGCAACTTACAAAGACTTACGTCATCACAATCGTAGAGGTCAGGATCAAACAGCCACACCGAACTTAAGTAGGCCATGCGTAAACAGCCCGACGGCAAGTTTACTTAGTGAAGAATAAGTAGACCCGCCAGACCTACCATTCGACACTGGTTTAATAACCTCCTCTTGACGGACTGAGGACTCACAAAGCACGCAGACCAAATGCCCGTCCATCCCCTGAGAGGCCGAGACAGCGAGAAGAGAGATATTTCGATCGGCGCGAGGCCGACCAATGTGACACGCCACTTGTAATTTATAGACGATTAAGGGCATTTTTGATTTGACAATAAAGAGCCGACCAAGCTTTACGAAGGGTCAACAACTACGTAAACTTGTTCCGCTGATACCACCTTCTTCTTCTTCTTCTTCTTCTGCAAATAATCAAAGCCAGTTATAAAAGTAATTAAGCTTAGTTCTGATCGAAAGTCCATGCAGGTAAATTGAAAGTATTGCCCTCATATACTCTCATATTTATGGTATATTTTTTTGTAAACATCGAGCGTACAGCGACTAGCCAAACTGCGTGCTTTAATGTTCCATTATTGACAAACCAATGATCAAAATTCATAAGCGTAATAAAGCTTTCTCGTATCGCTAAGCTATGTCTGTCGGCTTTTCTGTTATAATCGAGTCCTTCTGTTTCACATAGAATGGTGACCAGAGCGGTTCCACTGAGCAAATGGTTGCAAAAAATGCCGAGAAAAATATCAAAAGAGGGGTTTTTGTCAAGGTTTAAATTCTTCAAAGAAACATCAGAAGACTACATATTGATATCGAAAAATGTCCTGTCAGACCAATACGCCAGAAACTACGATATCAGTTGTGGGGATACACAACGGATGGTTGTCGGACGCGAGTTTCATCCGAGTTCACATTTAAGACTATGCATTCAGCCCCTTTTTGAGGTAGAACGCTTTATACACTCCTTCTGACTGGTCGTTTGACCTAGGCGGATAACTATCCAAGAGTAACATACTTTTTTAATATTGGGTAAATTGACATTATTATGTCATGATTAACCATGTTGATATAACAGGCGCCAGGTAAAGTCCCAGACACTGGATCCACTGAGAACTTACAATTGCACAACACCGTGGGTATTTGGCTAATTTCAGTGTTCCTTGTTTGCCTATTAACATGAACTACATTTTTCAACTTTGTTCTTTTCAATTCCATCTCAAATTAATAAGTTAGACTCTAGTGATACTTCATTCATTGGCGTACACCATAAGTTATAAAGAGTCACTATCCCATAAATCGCGGCTTACGTGCGAATTAGTTTATGATGGTAGCAACATTGCACAATATCTATCGCACTCTCATCTACCTCGCCCACTAAAGCTCGAAAGCGAGACACAGCCAGATCGATCAAAAGGAGGATGGATGACGTGACTGGCAAAAGTGAATAACACATCTACGCGTGTTGCACGCTGCTTTGTCCCACGAACGCGTACTCGGCCTTCACATAATTCACCAGTGGATTGCCAGTATCCATCTGAGTTCGATCTTCCTACATGGATTGTCCCTTCTGGTAAACAAAACGACTACTTGAAATAGGTCGTTCGGAAGGAAGTCATTCTCAACCATATTTTGTCAGTTTTAGTTGACCGGCGTTAAATCCGTTGTAGGCAAGAGGCACAAACAGAACAGCATTATAAGTAATTATAAAGGGTCCACATAGTTATAGTCTATGATCGTCTTTAAATTTTACTCAATGTCAGATGTTTTTGTAGCAAAGGCATGTTTATTCCTTAAACGTCAGCAGGACTGAAATCAGCCTATTATGTTATCCGACGCAAAATTTATATTTTGTTTTGATTCTGGGTCAACGTGATGCTTGAATAATTTTGATCAAAATAATTGTGTTACCATTTAATGTATGGCTTGAAAGTAAAATGATTAACTGTCTCCGAGAATTATGCACTCCCTTTTCAAAAGTAAACTGTTTACAATATGTCTAGAACCGGAGTCAATTATGCATAAATGACCATAATAATAGTTTGGAATTGAAGAAGCATCTGCGTGTTAAACGATTGTCGTCCGCGCATTCCGCTGTCGACAGTCAGTTGCATAACCCGGTGCTAGTCTTATGATCTTGACCAAATACTCCAATACGTCAAGTCCCTATCCAACGTGCGCATTCCAGTGTATTGAGGGACCTAAGCCACACAGACACCGCCCAAAAATATCGAGGCCTTCATTGGACATCATAGGCATTCAAATTCATTGGTCGAAACGTAGTCTACAAAAACAGGCAATCAAAACGCAGAATTTATTTTGCTAAAGTCATGATAATTTTCGAGCAGAGTTTTTTTCTTCTTAGCACGCTTCTCTGTATTGTTTGCTGTGCAGTTGCAACATTCGCAGGTACGATAATTTTATATCTGGTTGACATAAATACAACCATCATATTACAAATAAATAAGTTTGGCGATATATTTCCTCGAAAATATGTTGTGAATTGATTGGACCTTTGCACGCATATTATTTAAAGGCTTCAGTTTTTTAAGCTAGGGAGGTTTATACAGGCATGAGTAACACGCTTGCTGTAAGTTTAGTAAGTTACCTAAAGTATACAATATTTTATTAAGGTGAACTTTCTTGCAGCACCTTATCTTAAAGTTGTATGCAGTGGGTCATGCGTATTGTCAGCGAAAGTGCCCTTAGACATATTATTTTTATTGTTTTAAGTTTCTCTTTTATCGTCTTTAAAATGTTATTTTGAATGGCACGAAACATCTCATTAAAACGCAATATTATCTGATAAAATCTCTCCTAAATGTTTACGAAGAGATAAGAAAATAATAAAACGGTTTAAACATAGTTGTGCAAAATGCAAACAGTTGAACACATATGCATATGGTTAGAAATGTAAAAAACCCTAAATACAACAACGGCTTAAATCCTAATATATATGTCAAGGTCCACCAAAGTCTGTTTGCGATTACAAACACCCGGAAATCATAAATGATTCAGGGCCCGTGGATCTTCTACTCCTCACACTAAATCCGCCAAAAGTGAGTGAATTCCACAAACATTCTTTTCGTTTTGAGAATAATTTGATTTAATATGTTTTACTTAACAAACATTTATTTGACAACAGTTGATGCAAATTTGCTGTGATTAAGTCGAATGTTAACTGACGCCCATTGTAGTTAATAAGGGAATCACAACAGGCCCAATATACGAAAACATCTATATGTTTTATAAGATTTCAAGGATATCGGGCACGCCGTAATCGATCCGTAATACACACTTCTAACAGCAAATAGCACAATTATCATCTGTACTCAATCTTTGACAGTAAGAGCAAGTTTCCTAAAAATAAAGTTAATTAACAATCATATCGGTCGGTTTATACAGGCCATTCTATAACGTAAGAAAAAATTTGAACGCATTATGGTAAATGTTTAAAAGAAATTTTGAAAATCGTACAGCCTCAGTGGTCCACCAAGACGCATATCTATTAGGAAATACTCCCACTAATTCTTTTTGTTGTTAATTAATTCGTAAGTTTATTGTTGCTCAAGATAAGTATCCACTGTATTTATAGCGCCTATGCATTTTAAAAACAACAGTCGAAATCATAAAGAAACAAATAATATATTTTGCTTGATCTTAGAGTGCACTAAGCGACGTATCGTTTTGTTATTACCCAGTTTGTGTCATGGGCCGAAATGGACGACATATTTAACGTAGAGGACGGTTTTTGTGTTCAAACGAGGACAAACCTTTCCTTTCCCTGCATTTCGGAATGCCGTAAGCAATGTTATTTTTTAACATTTTTAAAAAAGGCGCCATTTATATGAATACACTTGTATCTTTTAAACGCCACAGGCTAGAATGTATGGTTTAGGTTTACATTTTTGAACTACCTCACAGGCAATTATTTCACATTTCTTCAGACTTCGAATATTGTTGGCTTACACTGAAAATTCCGGATATAACCGATGTGAATGCGATATATGTTCTCTCCGGACCAGGCATATACGCTACTGGCGTTTATAAGACGGGAAAAGCTCCTTCAAAAGACAGTGAGTCAGAACACGCTGCATGCTTATATACAAATATCCTTACTCTAAATCTAGGCCTCGCCCGCATAATGACACCATGGGCATTAACTGATTAAATATCAGTATATTACCGTGTTTCTGGGCGACATTTGCACCCAGTAGATACAGTGCGTGACCTATTTCATGAAATGTTGGCTGAAATTCTGAAATACATTTTCGATTAGAAAGGATTAATTGGTCGCGGTTGTGAAAATAATTATCATTAGGCATACTCTTATAGCATTTTGGACTTGGCAGCATGTCGGCTTTAAAATGCACTTCTTTTCAATCTCCTGTTGAAAGCCTGCTCGGTAAAAATGACTACTTAAATAGCATTAATTTTTCCCATCGATTTTCAACTGTCTTGGAAATGCAAATATATTTTATAGAAACCGTGAACAAAAATATGCTTTCTTTTTCTCATTCAATAGAGAATCACGTCTGCTTTATATTTAATACTTAAGGAAAGTGAACAATTTGGTTTTAAAAAAGTTTTCTATTTGCCGAATAATTTGGAGCCTGATCATTCCCTGCATTAGTGTTTAGTGATTTCAATCTACAAGGTGCATGCGTTCCGCGTAAAGAAAATCACATATTTTTCTATGCCATCAAAGCGATATCATACAGCGTCCATAAAAATTTGCAATGGATGCGGACCGTGTTGTATATTTCATGAGGAGCAGTGGTAAACGGCCGGGTACGATGCTATGTGAATGGACATTTCGCGGTCTTAAAAAGTCTTATAATTAGAAACTTTTTTAAAACCTAATTATACTCTTTCCTTAAGTATGAAAAACAAAGAAGACGTGATTTTCTATTGATTTACAAAAAGAAAGCATATTTTTGCTTAGGGTTTCTATAAAATATATTTGAATTTCCAAGACCATCGAAAATCTATGGGAACAATGCATGCTATTTAAGTAGTCATTTTTACCAAGCAGCCTTTCCACGGGAGATTGAAAAGAAATGCATTTTAAAGCCGACATGCTGCCGAGTTCAAAATTTTATTAGAGTATGCCCTATGACAATCAGTATCACAACCGCGACCAAGAAACCCTTTCAAATCGAAAACGTGTTTCAGAATTTCAGCCAACATTTCATATGAAAGGTCACGCACTGTATATGCGTTATTATATGCCTATTGTTCGCCATCATCGGAGGACTACCGACATGATCTTCGTCGCCCACCTAGGGGACGAGATGTGTCAGGAGATGCGGACAATCCTCCATTCTACATTCGTGGATATGACGAGAGCCATCGATACGATGAATCCTGAAGGATTTTGGGAAACCATGCAGAAATTTGTCTGTCCCGAACGATTCATCCAGATGGCGCATCACATACACGACGGCATGATGGTACGAAACAGAGACATTAGAGCTGCCTCAGAGACATTCACAGTGCTGATAGAAGCGAACAGGCATTCACAGTGATCAACGGAGTGAAGCAGGACTGTGCCCCCGTACCCATCCTACCCAGTCTCATCTTTTCTGTCATGATGATGAGCGTCTGTCGTGACAAACGGTCACCTCCTCAATCAGCAACGGATGCACTTCCAGTCGCGTATATTTACAACAATCGTCCACAAACCCCTCTAGGCCGGAAATACAGCTAATGAAGAAAACACGCAAAATATCATTGATCTCTGCTCCGTTGCCTGCGAAAACTTTGGCCTGATCATCAACACGGAGAAGAGGGCGATAATGCACCAACTGTCACCCAACACAGTCCATAATCCGCCAGAAATCATCGTGAACGGAACCCAACTGCAAATGGTGGACTGCTCCCTTTCCCACAGCACCAAAATCGATGAAGAATTGGTTTGCAAGATTTCGAAGGCCAATCAAGCCTACGGTCGTCTTGGAAACAGTTTAGAATCGTCACAATCTTTAATTTAGCACGAAACTGAAGACGTGCAAGGCCGTCACACTACCGACATTATTGTGCAGCGCAGAAACCTGGACGGTATAAATGAATCAGGCACGCAGACTCAATCACTTCTACCTGAGTTGCCTTCGGTGAATGCTGAAGCTGAGGTGGCAGGACTGGATGCCAGACATGCATGTGTGATGTGGTAAGACAACTACAAGTGCGCTGGAGCGGTCAGGTCATACGGTTGGACGACGCGAAACTACCCAAAGTTCTCCTTTATCTGGATGTCGTGACGGGTTCACGCCGAGAAGGAGGTCAATTCGAGTGCCATAAGAATAGTCCAAATACCTCACTGAAAGGCTTGCAGATCAACTCGGCAAACTGCAAAGAAATCGTCCGGGAGCGACCTAAAGGGAGGAGAACACGCACAGCAATTTGCGAAGTTAACCGCATTATCACAGCCAAAGCCAAACGCGAGACACGCAAAACTTAACTGCCGCCGCCACCTTACAACGACAAATCCCAACCGCTTCCAACGTGTCCACGATGTCTAAACAAAATTGTAGGCGCCAGATGAACTTGTTAAAGACCTCTGCAGCAAACGCAACACCCGGACTGCACCAATCGTCGGCTTGCCGCCCACCTTTCGCTCGTCTCCTACGCTGACACCTAACGTTGATCACCCTCCCGAACCACCGTCAACAGCCTCCTCCTCCTATTCCTCCTCTCTCCTGCATGACCACCTCAACGTCCGTCGATGTGGCGTCTGTCATGAATATCAACACTACACAATCCTAAAATACCAACAAATATGACCACCACGACCGTCAAAACCAGTGCTGAGGACCTGGTCTTTACCTGTCCTAATTGCGATCGCACCTTCATCACACACATCGACCTAATCGAACACTTGCGAATCCATAGCACAGCGGCTGGTGATCCAATGCCGGGCTATTCAGCCTATGTCCACCGCAACACTGTGGTGACACACCTAGGGGCTGGTCCGGCCGTGCCAGCCACATGCGTCCTGCCCCGCCTCCGGTCTTCTGGACTTCGTATTGACCCAACGTCCAGGTGGGACTGGGGAAGCGAGAGTGCGGTAGATGTTGCGCAAGTCCGCTAGCACCATAAATTAATTCAGGTGCAAATCACTGTGCCTGCGGCACCTAGCTGCGTAGCCCATGGCGGCCATCATCGAAACCGACGCTTGAACTGTCGCGTACTTATTTTATTATACCACAACACGGTTTATGCGCGGGTTGACTTTGAATAGTCAAGGCACACCGATGCCTTCTGACTGATGGCCAATCTACTTCCGATTTTAGTTTGTCCTAAAACTGACAATATACAGTTCCCTTAGATATTTATTAATTACTTGTTTGGTAATGTTATGCACATAAACGTGGACTGTAATGAGTTACATTTGTCCCACACCTCGGAGTTCAATAATACATTGTTTGGGCATTTTGCCTTAATGCCAAACAAGGACCTTTTTCTATTTTCCTCTCCATGTGCGACAGTAGGGTCTTGTAGTGCATTGGACATAAACACATCAGCACAACAATGTGCTATGCAAAACCTTGTATTTATTTTTTTTGCGTGGGAAAGCAACCCGCTTTCTGCCTGCGGTCTTGTGTGTAATCAAAGCCAAAAAAGATAACTTACCACGCGCCAATCAGAGAAAATTCTGAGAAACAGACAAAGCCGACAGAAAATGCCGGGGTTCATTAACGCATACACTGCCAATCATAGAACTCGAAATTCGAATCCAAGCAAAAAGTGCAGACTATGAAAACATCGGCGGACGTAACTTTTGGTTATTAAAAAAGTCTAATTAACGCGCTTTGTGATAAGTGGCATCATTGTACGTTTACTCCATCGCATGCACCGTTATTTTGAATTCTGTGAATCGGAGCTTTAATTCCCAAATTAGTATACAAGACTCAGCGGATAAACGCATTTTCTCCCATCAATTTCCTTCGTAGACTACATCATTCCACAGGGTCCGGCTGTACAATGCATCAAAGATAATTATGCTCAACTTTCGTGGAAAGTGAAAAAACCCACAAACACCTTGGAGGTGAATTCCTTGATTTTGACTAAAGCCAGTTAATTTTTCTTATCTAGGCAAAAATTCTTGCAAAATATCTGATTTAAAAACAGCGCATATGCTTATTATATGAAATAAATATGTAATAATCAAAAGAATTACAACGGACTGCATACGTTCTCAGGCAGTACTTCTGTCAAAAAGGAGAAGTACTAAATCAACAAAGTGCATATGTTTATCTTTTTTTCGAAAGTTTATTTCGATAGTTGAAGCTATGATAAGCAGGGAAAACGATAAGAACCAACGGATAAAATGGACGATGGGAGAAGACTAGAGTCATGTCAAACAATTGAGTGATGTGTTGTCCGTTATCAGTTAGCAAAAATGAGTGTGAGAGAAGTGACTTCGTTTTTAGCTAGACAAACGTGAGAGAACATGATGCGGGTTAGAATATTTAAGGTTAGTGGTTCCAGATGTGTGATCCAGCTTAGACTGGGTAGATAGAATAGACCCGGATGAACGCCTTCAGCGGATATTAAACCATCCGCATGACTTTAGGCATTAATGGCTTTTTTTACATACCGGAGCTTAATAATCCAAAGTTCGAAACCAAATATAACTATTTTGCGTCTAGGTTTTCTGCTACCTAAATGGCGGTTATCAAATCAAAGAGGTCAATACAACAGGTTGGTGGTTTGTACAGTATTTTATTTCAAAAACTTCAGGTTACGATCACCAAGAACTTAATATTGACTCGTCTAGAGGCAGTCAGTCACTGATAATTTTGATTTTGTAACTACATGTTCTTTATGATTTGCTATTTTCCTCACTCAACGGGGAGAAAGCTATGATAACAATTTCTCTGATTTGCAGATTGCGTATATTCTAGGAAATTCCTCCTGTTTCTTGAACATTCAAACAACTCAAGATGACTTAGTTATCTATTGATGAAACTAGCGCGCCTTTAGACAAGGCATTATAGCACCGTCTATTGTTAATAAGAGGGTTGTTCTCATTTGCAATGAAATATTGTATTTCTCATATCATGATGCGTAGGTCGGTGACGTTCTAGCATTATCAGACATTTAGGTGAGAAATAAGGGATGGGTCTATATTACCAAAAACTGCGCATCGTGCTTCCAGAATTTGGCCTGGAGTTCAACAAGTAATTTAGTCTGTCACATTAGGCCTTATATTCGGGAGCTAAATTGAACGCAAAAGCAGTTAGTCCCCGCGCGGCTAACCTTCATGGCTCTATCGTCAATGTCGATATTCGTCAAACCTATACAACTTATTTGGGCTTACATCAGTGTTGGAGTTCAACATTGCTCATCGTTTACACTGTGTAATATTTGTAGCAAAAATCCGTTGTTTTCGGAAGCCCAAATACATCTTTATTTTCGCATTCATAACTGTTTTAATTGGCTTATAATGTAACAGTCTTTAAAGTAAAAAAATTCAAAACGCAATCATGGCAATGGGGCTTTAACCAGAGTATGCAATGACCAGCCAAGGCGTAAGGGAAAAATATTCCTTAAAGAGATTTTAGAAGACGAAGGTGTCTTATATGTCTACACACGTCCTAGTCTCGAGAAAATACGACCAATCTTTTGACAAATGTAATGCCATTTCTTAACAGTTTTTCTCTCAAACTATTTAACTTTTTATGTTGTACCTGAGCTGTAAGTTTTCTTCTGGTTGCATTATTTTATTGGGTGTAATTAAAAAGCATTATGACCGCAGTATGTATTAAAATTAAGGGAGCAAAACACAAACGGTATGCGATATGTGACACCAAAACATTTGTTTTCAATTATTTTTACTTGACTAAAACGCCTTTTATAGAAGCTTACTTGTGGAATTTCATAAGCAAAATATTGTAAATCGATTATATGTGTTACCAAACCGTGTTTATTCAAGAGAATTCAAGCACCGGGGAAGTAACAGTAAATGTTACAATTGAAGGAGCAACATTCAATGCATATTCATGCTTTGTCAGCGTTGAAAGCATCTCGGTGATTTCTGAGTACATCGTGGTCTGGCAAGGTAATTCGGCCAGTCGCAATAATACATATTGTTTCGGATATAGAACTGTTTTATAATTGAGCTTTTTATTCTGAAAACATGTTATTATGTTATGGTTTGGGCGAGGATCTTGAAAGTGGTTTATATTTAATGACAACCAGACAGGTCTGTGGTGAAAAAAATGATTGAACAAATGTACGTTTTAACATTTAAACATGGAATAATAACTTTAACATAGGATTGTAAAATCAGTTTAACATTTGCGATAAATTACTTTCGCGGTTATTTTTACGGCGTTGTAAATAGCCAAATGTTTATAACACATGGCTGCATATAGATTTGGTGATATCTTTCTTTGATGACAGTTCTAAACTTTGTGTTGAAGAAGACAAATTCAATCGAATGCAAACGAACATCTCGATTCATTTCAGTTTCTTTAAAGGGAATCGTGGGTGTTGGACACTTGAGCTTCCTGTCATTTTGACGAAATAAAGAGAATACCAACATTCGTATGTGTAGACGCCAAACAGTATTTCAGTCAAAAACAAATGTTACTAAGATGCAGACGGTAATATATTAACGAGATCAAAACTATGTGAACTAGAGAAACAGGTTCAAATTTAAAGAAAAACATTACTATTTATCGTCTTTTTAATTTCACTACCATGAAAATTAAGTAGATATGCACTTATCCGACAACCTTTATATCAACACAAAGTGACCCCGAAGCGAATAGCGACACACGATGTGCTTGTATGAGATTAATTTTGTTTCATATTAACAAAAAACACTTTATTTATTCGCAATACTTACACCAATCTTGAAGCTGATTCACCACTTTTCCTGACTGCCAATGGGATGGAGACAAACAATCGGCTTTTGGAATCAACCGCTGAGGACTACTACGTTTCCTGGCTGGTATATGTGGGAAAAGCAGAATACTCAGAAGTGAGTATTTCTGTACAGATTTGGAATCTGGAATGTTTTGGACAACGTATATCATCAACTCGGAAGAAGGCAAAATATCTTCAAGCTACTTACATCTACCTCAATTCATATTGCATTCATTATCGGCTAGAAAATGTTAAGCTAACGGAAAATCTCTTTACCTATTAGTACATCTGCCAGATATGATTATGAAAGACTAGGTGATTAGTTCAAATTAAATATGCCTCTTTTAAATATATCTCGTTTCCGAAATTGCAGTCATTCGCAAATTCAGTATATTGTGCTAAGCAAGAAACACATTTGCTTATTATTAATGTGCGATAAGGATGTGTTTACCGATAAAGATAAATGATTACTTTTATACCATTTAAACATTCGCTTTCATCCGAGCATTGTTCGTTTTAAAACTTTGCCCAACAAACGCGAACGTTATTGACAGTATAATCAAAAGAATTTATCGATCCAAATAAGGGCTGCATTTAGTAAAAGTTACTATTCCGAACGTGCGGAGTTTCTAATGTAGAATGCGATAAAAATATGACTTCCGCGCAGTCATTAACTCTATGACCCTCAGTTTTGATTAACTCTGGATTCCGGATGAACTAGACGCCAAAATGTCTAAATTGCATACCTGCTTATCCTGTATGGCGCTTACGAACTTCTTGTTTGAATCCCTTCTACTTGTGGCATAGGCCGCTGGGAAATGGCATTTTTTTCGTAGTGAATCACGAATATATCAAAATGCTGTCTAGAACATTTGACGACAAGTTTAGGCTCTGAATTGCTGCGCAGCCCCAAACGCTCATGTTGCCAAGCAAAAGGTTATTTTTTAACGGAAATCATACAGCATCAGAGCGACTTTTTAAGAATGTATTCTGGAGTTAAAATTAGTCACATATCCACTTTTTTACGAAAATAACTCCCATTTGCATTTTCTTATGAGCTGCGTTTTCAATTCTAAATAACCGGTTGTAATTTATTCCAGGCCTTTTCCTGCTCGGATACGTCACAATTTATTTGTTCAGGCGTAACTACTTCAAATGAATCAGGCAAATGTGGTAAGAAAAATAAGTAAGCCGGCGTACAACTTAGGTGTTTACGTTTTTCGATAAGAAATGAATATTAAGGCCAGCTGAGAAAATAAGTATCATGGATTTCTAGAAAAGGCATTGACGCTCATGTCGGTTTTTAAAGTGGACAAAAGGACTCCTCGATTAAAAAAGCTAAAAATGTTTTAAGACACCTCGCATTTTAGCCGTACGCCTGTTTTAATTTGTCAAAGTTTAGTTTGACACATGTTAATTAAGAACGCGTAATCGAATGGTAAGCAAATAATCAGCCGTTATCGATTAAAGAAGGCCAAACTCAGTAAAGCACTATGGGACATTCAAAAAAAATTCTAGCGAATCTTGACTGTTTTGCTCTTCTGAATCATAGGTTTAGGCTCAGACTCTATAGTTATTCTATATTGAAACGATAACGAAGGTTAAGCAAAATATAACACTGATATAGCATATCAAAAGAAGAGGAGGCGTTCACCGGGAGAGGTGTATTTGAGGTCTGACCTTTCGGGTAGTCGTTCCTTCTACCCATCTTCAGAGACTGAGCAGTCGTGCACACAGCAATCCTTTTTTGACGTACTTTGTTCAAAGCCTGGCCCATCAATGCCGCCTGCGTGGCTGCATCCGATCCGCATGTCACCGTTACCTGATTTCCGCCCATCTTAGCTGTGTGCACGACTGCTCAGTCTCTGAAGATGGGTAGAAGAAACGACTACCCGAAACGTCAGACCTCAAATACACCTCTCTTGGTGAACGCCTCCTCTTATTTTGGTATGCAACCTGGGAATCGCATTTTCACCTCTCTTGAACTGATATAGCATGCCTACTAAGACGCCATAAGCAGGTATTTCATAAGTTGTGTGCTTTCTGTCAGTGCAGGTGCAGGAAATGTTTTTCTGTTATTATTCAGAAATAATAAACCATGTTTTTTGACTTTGATGCAATATACGCGGCAACTGCATAGTCACATTAAAATCTTTATTCTTCACAGTAGTTCTTTGTCGGCCTAATGCAAGGGAGCGACCGTATTATTTCTAGATTACATAATCAATTCAACAAACCACTTGATGAAAATAAATAAGAATAAGGTGCTAAATATTTACCAAAATGTTAATTGTTTATTTTAAAGGAATACAATGGGACGGGGACAGTTTTCAACACACCGAAAAGGTGCATGCAGACGCGAACGTACCTGTCGTTCGTTATTGCACTATTGGGGGCAATGTCCTTGGAAAGTCCATATACCTGCTGGGTAAGATTTTCTAATCAAGGGTAATTATTGAGTGGATAAGAAGAAAAAAAGAAGTGATCCCTGGAACAACAGCTTTGTTTGCCTGACGTCTCCGACTCGCACTTGAGACCATCATCATAGAAAGTGGCAGAAACGGGTTATTTGTGAACAGAAAGGTGCAGTATTGATAGGCCTCAGTCGGTATCCTACCGCATACATATGATAATTAACCGCTCTCCTCTTCATTAATGATTGCTGCCCGCTGGTGCACTAATTTCTTGAAGGTCGACACTAACGTTGTTAACTGTTGAATTCTCAACACCCGTGTTGCTTACTGGCGTGATGATTATTCTACCATCCGACCCACCGGTTTTCACGTTACCTGAGTGGTTTAGTACTTTGTTCACACAATACCTCAGCGCCGAATATGGAGCGGAGATGTCCTTGCACTAGCACATTTAATCTGAGGCAACATTTATCACTCAGTTAAAACTGGCGTCTGTGGCGTGGGTTCTCTGAATGGGCCGCGATCTGAAAGTTGGCGTCATTTCTCCGGACCGCAGCCGCGTGTTCGGAAATTTGCGTCCAGATCCGTCTTCCAGTTCCTCCGAACTAGTTACTTTGCCCTCAATTGTATCAGATCCGGTAAACGACTCCAGATGCTTCTTGTCGTGACATAAGTTCTATCGGTATCATTACCTGACCTCTTTGTTTCAAAGGTCGCTTCTGCCCCTTATCAACTACTTCCTGGAACTCGCAAATTTTTGCTCGTGTTGGCAATAACTGAATTGTCAGTGATGTGTCATCTTCAGCAAAAGTAAAGATGTTTTTTTGATTCTGTTAAGCAAAGTGCGTTATATACAGTATAAATATCACACAAATGTCCTTTGCTAATTCTTGATTAATATTATTTCTGAATAAAATGTAGGCGTTTTGTTTGTTTGACGTCAATTTCCTAACATTTTGTGGATTTCGAATAGCCCATTAGGAGCATGTCTATTGTGCGCAGGAGATTATGGAACGGGAAACAATAACCAAATAGAACAGCCGCCATGCCTTAAAGAATGGAAGTCCTCAAGAAAATGTCATATAGATCATTCACTTATCGTCTATTTAGGGAGACGGAAGCTAGAGTAAAAAACCGGATGCTGTATAATTGTAATGCGACATATCACTTTGTTCTCAATACCACATCTGAATAAGACCGTAACTAGCTAGCGTCTTTAGGCAAAAGAACCTTTTTGCAGTATTCAGTTGACCATGGAATAAAAATGACGATCGAAGATGTCTAAAAGGTTATCAAAATGTGGCAATATCGGCATTAGCTGCAAAACGTTCTCTGTGGAAACCAGCATTACGATCTCATCTGTGCATTATTCGCTTTTAGAATACATGGCCAAATAGTGCATTTTTATTTTCCAATGAGGTCCAAAAAGGACATCTATAGTATGATCTTTATTGTGCCATATTTTTAATTCGAACGCTTATAGGCCTGAGCTTTGGGCCCACATATTTTTTATCTTACTGACCACTGCAAAGTGCCTGATATTGAGCCCACGTGATAAAATATACTTTTTGTAATTTGGTAGAGAACTTGAATTACATGATTGGAGATTTACATATTACCTAAGGGCGAATAATTTGCGAAATTAATAATCAATGGTTCTGCTTGTGGTTTATGATCAGGTATGACAAAAAAGGCATTGGTTTCCGGTCTAAATTATTACTTATATTATATATCTGTCTTCATCTGAAAGAACGGAAGGCTTCATTACAAGGAGACATTAAAAGGCCTATTTGTTTCATTTACTATTAAAATACGGCTGGATACATTAGAATATATGTTACTTCGAAGTATGTATCGAAACAAATTACCCTGGGCCAAATTATTACTGACACATATTACCTGAATGTTTTTATATCTACAATGTTTAACTTGCATAGTTAGTTTACCATAGTACCTGCGACAGATGACGAAATTTATTCGTTAGTTTTATTCACACAGACACAAATGCAAGTGAACTAAATGTTCCGTTTCCCAGCATAATGCATTCATACGCTGACATGAGTGGTACGTGCATTGCCTACTTAAAGCAAGCCAAATACAGCGTGACACTTTTGAATGCTAAAGCAAAAATCATTTGCGGTAAACAACAGAAGACAATATGTATTTTATTAAAGTACGTCAAGGATATTATCTGGTTACGCGAAGGGGTCAGACGCCGTATGTCAGGTGCCTATTGAAAACATTGGCAGCCAACATTACCAGGATATGCCAACTGCACGAGATCAAGTAACGCACTACCTTACTGGGTTAATGCCAAAACGTATTGTAGGCTGGATTCAATTGCCGAAGTGTTTGTTCACTTAACCAAATGCGGGTCAAAGAGGATGTTTGAAGTAGAGTCTAGTATTTTGCTAATGCAATAAGCCGTCACTTTGGTAAGGGAAAAAACCTCGCCGGTTGTAGGTGAAATGACCACGATTCTTCCAATGGGACGAATTACGGACGTTTATTTTGAAAACTGAGCCCTAGATCTGTACCTTCCGTGGACAGCACGATGGCAATGCGTGAGTGGTGCACAGTTGATAGAATCAAAATCCGGGATTATAGTAGAAAGTCACTGAAATCAGAGCCAGCAGGTCGATTGGTATAAACCACGTGCACTGTCAGGTATAATAACGAAATGTCGGACCAAAATGACCAGAAGGTCAAAGTGCGTCTACTTAGCGTCACCAGTTGATATTGAGTTGAACGTCTGGGTTTAGGTTAAATATGTTAATTGATATCATTTTTGCGAGTTCAGACACATTTTACGACCACTTATTTTTTAGAAGGTGGAGCCGAAAAACTTCTTCAGTTATTCGTATGGAATCGCCTAAATGGCGCAGATGCCACTATCGAAGGGACAGTGTTCCAGAAGGTGTGGCTGCAGGGTGTCCAGCCGGATGATGTGATATGCACATTAAAAGAAACTATACTTACCTGCCGGATTGAACCTGAAAACCTTCGAATCTACTGGCTATGGCTTGTAAGAACCTCTGACTTTTATGCACTTATTTATTGCAGTTTTACGCCCATAAATCAAGTACAAGAAAGTAGAAAAAGAAATGTATCAAATGGAAAAGCTTTGGATATTATCAAGTTATAAATGTGTTTAAGAGTGATTTGTGCCCTCCCCTATATACTCTGTGTACTTTTAGCATTCAAGACTTCTGGGGAAAAAATTGATATTGTATTTGACCAAATTGTGAAAAACTCGGTGACCTCAGTGCAAATTGGATCCTTGGCAATAAAGGCGTACCTTACATACAGTTAGTGTCTTAACAGCCTGACTTACGATGCCACACCGAGGCTGCCGATATTTTTCCAATATGATCCAAGGAATTTTTCTAATTTTCCAAAAACGCGAATTTATTAAATGGGCAGATATTTATTTGGTACATTTTAATTGATTCGTTAGGACATTCTGCTTAAGCATTCGGCCTGCTCAATCAGAACTGGTAAGTTCAACAGTCCCAGAAGTTTGGGCGGGTAAATTGACTCAAACATGTCTGAAATCACTGCGTCCATTTGGACCTCTTAGCGCAGACCGTTAAAGCGTTGCCTGCACTCAAGTCAGTTCTTTGTTGTCATGGTTTTGAATCCCACCAACGTTGTTGGTGTTTCCAACACTCGGTAGAAAGACTCATTTATAACTGCCCAAAAATACCAATAAAGATAACAAGTTACACCAAGATAATGTCTGTTGTGGATACAGGTTGCATTGCGACACACTGCAATCTGTTGGAAATTGGAGGAACTTCCAGTAATATCGACAGTGGACAAGTCAATTAACATGCAGGTTTGACCATCTCTGCAATTGGGAAGGTCAACTTGGCATAAACCCAGAAGTGGCGTACAAAAGTGCATAAAATAGCATTTTAACTGCTGACGACAAGCTGTCATAAGTTGAGCTCGAAAGGTTGCCATATACTGAACTCTGTTCCATTACTATCGACGATTCATGCGCTGGCCATATCATTTGCGGAAAATTGAGCAATTTGTCTGATTTCTTCAGACTGAGGTCGTCAATTTACCATTTAGTCGTCGACAGACAAGAACATTGAAAAACGGAGTTTAATCTTCTAATTCTTTTTCCATCGTGGACTGCAGGTGGGGAACCATCAAGTACACTTGTCCCCCGCGGTAGTAGATTTTATCCTATTTGCTGACAGCAAGGGTGCCGTCAATGTAACACGCCCAGGACATGAGTTTATACTGCCAGAGCAGTCGTTGATTGGGTTTTTGCAGAACCACCTGGGCAATGAACGCGGAGTTTGATGAACCCATTGGCGTGCTCTTGGTTTCCTCAAATGTGATCCTTTGAAATTAAAGACTATCGTAATGGTGAGCGCCATGAGTTCTGCTGAATTCTGATCTATCGACTGGTCATCGTTCTTAAAGCACTTTTCACGTGGCAGGTCACCAATCGTTTCGATCGCAAAGGCCAATGGTATATAAGTACATTTTGTGAATAATAGTTAATGACGTTGGTGCCAATCTTAAAAACAATAAACATTATATAAAGTGAGTGACCAACCTCATAAAATGTTGGCTGAAATTCTGAAATCCGTTTTCGATTAGGAAGGATTACTTGGTCGCTGTTGTAATACGGCTTATCTTCGGCATACTCTTATAACATTTCGGACTTGCAGGATGTCGGCTTTTAAATACAATTCTTTTCAATCGCCTGTAGAAAGCGTACTTATTGAAAAATGAATACTTAAGTAGCATGCATTTTTCCCATTGATTTTCGATGATCTTGCAAATTCAAAGATATTTTATAGAAACCATAAATAAAAACATGCCTTCTTTTAATCAATCAATAAAAAATCACGTCTTCTTCATGTTACATACTTAAGAAAGGAGTATAATTAGGTTTTAAAAAGTTTTATAATTGCTGAGTGATTTGGAGGCTGATCATTCGTTGCGTTAGCGCTAAGTAATTTCAGTCTGCAAGGTGCTTGCGTTCCGCGTAAAGGAAATCACATATTTTTCTATGACATTAAAGAGATATCATACAGTGTCCATAAAATTTTGCAATGAATGCGGACCATGTTTTCCATTTCATGAGAAGCAGTGGTAAACGGCCAGGTACGATGCTATGTGAATTGACATTTCGCGGTCTTAAAAGTCTCATAATTAGAAACTTTTTTTAAAACCTAATTATACTCCTTTCTTAAGTATGTAATATGAGGAAGACGTGATTTTGTATTGATTGATTAAAAGAAGGCATGTTTTTATTTATGGTTTCTATAAAATATCTTTGAATTTGCAAGACCATCGAAAATCAATGGGAAAAATGCATGCTACTTAAGTAGTCATTTTTTACGAAGTGCGCTTTCTACAGGCGATTGAAAAGAAGTGCATTTAAAAGCCGACATCCTGCAAGTCCGAAATGTTATAAGAGTATGCCGCAAGATAATCAGTATTACAACCGCGACCAAGTAATCCTTCCTTATCGAAAACGCATTTCAAAATTTCAGCCTACATTTCATGAGTTAGCTAACTCACTGTTCATCTTAAATACACACTTTACTGAACTGCCGACGGTAATGTGCTCATTTACAGACTATATTGTCGACAGAGTGATACTGCAACGGCAGTTACTTCGATTAATAGGGGCCGAGCAAATAGTGATCATTCCCATGTACTCTTGATATTATAAATGCAGTTCTTTATAATCAGCATAAATTATAGTCTCATGCGTAGTTTCAGGACAACGCTGCATTAACCGTGCACATGAATGAAATAAGGTAATTAATTTCATGACCAGCCGTAGTTAGCCTGTATGGTGAGTGTCGATTTTTCTTAAAAGTCAAACTATCCAACTGCCTTTGAACACATTCACGGAGTTGGATGTCACTATTTAATTTGATAGTAGGTTGCCCGGTCGAACTACACGCTGACCGGATGACAACTTCCAATGGTCTACTAGCATGGCCTTGGAGATATCTTCAGCTTTGCACAAACAGCCGTTTTTGCTAATAATTCAGAATTTACACATTAGGTTGCAACTTAATCAACTGTAGGATTTAGAAAATGAACTGCGTTAGATCAGTCTTTCTGAATATGACTATGTCTTAAGCGTAAGATGGCAAAACATAACACCATAGTCTCATTCGACCGACTGTGGCCGCCTTCATTTTTCAGAGAAATTGGTCTGCTACGTACATTTTCGTTTATGAGACCCCAGATACAAACCTCATCTTTCGGAATTTGCCAGTTCGCAAGCCGACAAATGGGCGAACCTCGGAGTGGGACGATTTATAAGAAAGTATCATTTGACCTGTTTACTTTTGCGAGACCACAGAATCGTACTAAGGCTGCTTCTGTGGTTTTGACATAAGCCAGTTCTGGATCCTGATGACCTCCTTCGGTATTTTACCTTCTATAGCATAATGACTGACCGGCTTGTATCAGCAGGTAGAACTACTAATTTGGTGTCCATTTTCATCGCTCTCAAAGGCTTTTGTCAGTGCCACATGAGCTAGAGGTCCTTCGCCTCGTCTGTGACGGCAATTTGGCGTGGTGTCGATTTGAAAACAGCGGTGAATTTGAGCGGATCAAGGTTGCTTCTGCTAAAGGGGAATCTATGTTTTATAACTCTAGTTTGGACCTCAAAAAGAGACGTGCGCTAACGTGTGTTTAGTCTTCTGGGCCTGTTCGATCTGCAACGCCAAAACATTCACCGATATATTTACATTCCTGTTAGTAAAGTTTCGTCGTCCCAAGGAAAATAGAGTGTTCTTCAATGCGATAACAAATATCTCATTACATTGGCTTGTGAGCATTACCCTGGGGTTCTCAAGACTGCGTACGCATTTCTTTACTCAGAGGTGGCAGTCTTGCATGAGCACCTTCGCCTTTCGACGCGCTTATGTTGTGATTGTAGGAGAAGCATTTCGGCATAATACAGTTGGTCTTCGCAGCACAGAAGAATCGGGGCCGCCAATTATCTCCACGGTCGACGATAGCGGACGCAACAGTGGTCAAGGTGAAATGCGGCCCGGTTACAGCCACACAGGCGGCTACGCATTGAACAATGTGCGTCATAAAATGACAGATGCACGCCTAAATATCTATTTTCCGAATACAAGTAGGCGAAATGACCACGCCAAGCGACAGACCTCCAATTAACCCCACCTCGTGATCATCTCTCCTTTTTGATATTTTACCTGTAAAATTGCATTTTTACTAGGATTAATGAGACATATACATATATTGCATGGAAAAGGTCATTAGATGTGTCATACAAGTATTTCGATGACAAGCAAATATGTACAGTTAACGTCCTAACAACATACTTTAAAATTGCCGCAGGACGATTATACAGATTAGAAAGCTGAGAGATCGGTCAATCTTCTTCCATGTCGTAAAATAATTCAATCAATATTAATATGTCGCAAACGCTAGTAAGAAGCAAGTTTAGCTGTCTCCATTTGTAAAACGTTCGCAAATTTTATAATCTGTTATTGAGTTAACATGGTATTAGTCCGTTTTGTGAAACGTTTAGCAAACGAGCATATATCTGCGATTGTGATTAACATTTACACTTTCTGATCGCAGTTAAAATGGACTTTTAAGCGTCCAAAGTTCTATTTTCCTATATTGTTTACTGACAACAATTCCTGAAATATACCTAAGGAACCACAAACAATGGAGATTATGAACACGTTGGCAGCCGATGAGGCCTTCATCTTTACAGCATCTCTGTGGCGTTGTTACGGACATTCCCTCATTTTTGATCTTGGGGTATCCGCGCAGAACATGAGCAATGTCTATATTCCGGAGAACATTGATGTAAATGTAAATATATCATCCGCATTCTACGCTATTTTGGAGAAAGCATTTCAACATAGCTGCAGGTCGAAAACTGAATACAGCATATGATAATTGCGTCGCGATCGTTGGGATTGGTTATCATACCACCCTAAAATTTTCTTACTACGGATTGTTCTGTGTTGTCTTTTTTAGTTGACAAAATTACTTTGTTGATTTTTGCCCCCTTCCTCTGGTATTCTATTGAGCATCCCTGGCTATGGAGTAAAACACTTTCTATAATCCCCAAATATTGGGCATTAATTACAATTGTTGCATGGTTAAGGAAATAAAGGATGTCTGGCATTTATATATATATTTATATTACTGATTGAAGGCAATTTAAAAGATAAATAGATTTTGGTCAAACGCGTTTTACGGATAGCTTGGTGACCTTCATACCCAATAGTAAATGTTCGTCCTGTTAGAAGATATCTAGGTTGTTTTTTAATCGTCAAGCATAGGCTTGATAAGCTGTGTTCACTAGAAAACAAGCACCCATTCTGTCTACCATGGCATATTTAAACGGGAGTAGCCAAGAATGAGTACATATATTCCTTTTAACCACAATGGCACCTCAGTTAACGATGTCGAGTAAACGATGCGCATGGTTCCGCTTCTTCTAGCATGTTTTCATTGACTGACCTCGAATAAAAAGCAGAACACATACTTCCTTTTTCAACACGAAGCCTAGTTTTATCGGCGTAAACAAAAATAATTGGTTGCAATTTAAAAAAATTTAAAACCGCCAAATCAGAGAGCGTATGCAAGTGAGAAGCCAGGAACGATGGTGTCGAAAAATAAGGAGCAGACGAACAAACGAACTACAATCAAATTTCCAGGGAGCTATCCGTGGCTGTGGTCTCATGTCCAGTGTAGAATAAAATTAACATCAATCTAAGCTTGAAGCGATAAACTAAGAAACGTATTCTACAACAAATCAAGTGCGACTCATAGAAAAAAATACCATTTAGTTCTCTCAGCAGCACGTAAGGGAAGATTGAAAAAATCAACAAGGATAAATCTCACTATCCTAAACCCCTTAATGTTTCACTTGCTGTTTCTGACAAGGTACGCGTGCGGGTAGCTTGCAGGAGAATACCGGCCGATTTTGGATCAAATGTTGGTAAGTGTAAGATTACTGATTTCGCAACTCGTGGTATCTTTAATAAGCAGGACATATGTGTACGTGCGTTTACCGTCCAGTTCGTAAAGGAATGCATTTGTAATGGCTGCTGCCACCTTTACTCACATTTGCACAGAAGCAGGATACATGAATGATCTAGTGAATGACATTTAAAATTACAATCAAATACAACTTTACGGTAGCCCTGCATAATGATTGATGTTACATGCTATACAGAACCTTCCTTTGACAATTAGTTTTACCAATGCATGGACAAGAAATGGCAGAAGGAGTCACTCTACCAAGAACTGTGCTTATGTGTAGGTCTGTTAAACGGACTTAAGTAAAAATCGGCATGCGCTAGCCTAGGTGAGAATTTCAAGGGAAAGCAGATACAGTCAATGGCCAATCTCATGAAATGGCAACACAAATTGTGAAATGTGTTACTAATTAGGAAAAAAAGCGCAAATTCTGTAGTGAAGTATCTACGAGGAAACACACGGGGTACGCTGGGGGACCCACTAACGAGCTGAATCTTTGATATTGCCACCGGCGAAGCCGACATAACCGTCCTTTAAAATACTGTAAATCGAGCACATCCGTCGATTATGTTTACGTTGGAGGTAGCAACAGCAGGCTACAAGTCTCTCCTAGGCGTACGTCTAGGCAGAAGAGCTGACTGCAGTATTCGAAGAAGCGTCTATTGAAATGACACCTGGTATGGACAACATAAGAACTTCTGCATTATCGTATCCCTTCACAATATACATAATCTTGTTCGTTGTTTGGCGCAAAGAGATAGAAAAATCTGTTCGGAAGATGGCGTTGATGAGGAACTTAGAAGAATCCAGGATTTGCTTCGCGAGAACGGGTATCCTAGCAAATTTATTGTTAGGAATCGTGCATACCGACTGACAAAATACATCATGTTGACGGCGGAAAACAACTCTGTTCCGCAAAGGCCCCCTTCAAGGGAACGCAGCGAGTGAGCTCCTGGGAGAACGCCTCAACTAAGCCGTTACACGGAACTTTCGGGCAGCAAGAGTCCAAGTATTGCTTTTGACCAACCCCGTCTTAGCGGAAAAAGTATGTATAGGCTACCAGCTCAGACCACCTTTATGTGCATTTACTCCTTTGCTTGCTCCTGTGGAGCAGGCTACGTTGGTCGTACAAGTCAGTGTTTATGCGCAGGAATGCGAGAAAATCTGCTGGCATTGCTGACAAAGGGTGAAGTTAAGAGCGCACACAGCTCCATTCTAACACACATGGCTGATTCTGGGTACCTTGGGGATCTGACCTATACATTCCGTTTGATGTACAGGGTCCCGCCTGGCCAAATGTAAGCGAATAGGTCAGCGCATCGTAGCGGCAGCAGTGGCAACTGCCAGCGGGCTACAGAGGCCGGTCCTAATCCCGCAGAAAAACCTCTTGTACGCTCCGCGCCTACCGTGGACCAGGATCGATTAACTGTATGTAGGTCTCCGCGTCTCCACCTCCTTCCCTCACCGCCCTTGTGACACGTCCCTTACTGTGAATGACTGCCTCCTCTTCTCTCCCGCCTACTCGATGTGCACACCACGTTTGTATGAAATTACGAAGAGTAATCCACTGCACTTATCAACATGCACGTTCAGTTTGTGCCTCATCTGCATAAAAATGTACAGGCCCGATGATAATGTATCGAAAGCACGAGTTAGCTCGCCAAATACTCTTCTGAATTGCTTCATGGGAATGTTTGCAACCGTACAATGCAAGTATATACAATTATGGCGACGAAGAAGTTGTGTGAATATATACTGTATATAAGGTTCCGTATGGACTAAAACAATGCTTTCTGATATGTTAATATAATTGATCAAGTCATTGTCATATTCAAAACATTTACCGACTGAGAAGCCAAATACTCTGTACACACTACATGTGATCATGAAAGCACCCGACACTGAACAACTGTCCACGATGACATCAAACCAAACAATTTTTGGCAGTAAACCTAGTCTTTACCTGGGTAGTTTAATCTGTCTTCAAGACTTAAAATATAAAAAAAGCATATGAATTACATGTGAGGTAAACGTTTTTGGAGGACATCTGTAGGAATAACTGAACGAGAATGAACAGCAGCCAGACTGTACTGGCTCAAAACTTTCTACTCAAATGGAGTTTACGGTCATCAAGGAATGACTGCCGAGAAAATGTCTGTCTGGAAGCGTGAAACACTTACTTTTTTGTACGATCGTAGGCAATTGACGCCAGTCTAAATCGCGCTTTTAAAGCTAGGGCATCAGATTATCCTGAACAGATTAACAAGGCACTAGTCTACGGGGATTCATATTATTGCCTGTAGCCGACAGAACAGTGGGCTGTAGACGTAGTATTATATCATTCAAGCATAGCGCTAATCTACTAAAAAATCCCATTTTAATCTTAGATTCTTCAAACTTGGGGCTAGATATGACTGACCAGCGAACCCGTAAAGGCCTGGAATGCATATTATAATCTTCCTTAAGCTTCTAAATACTATTGTTGAATCACAAACAAAGGCATCGACTGAGGCATTGGAAGTACCCATTAGCCAACTGCCTGTTTAGTTTTCGTCGCGCAGATCCTTCTATGTTGACCTGTAGCCCGAAACAATACTCGAAAATGTGAGGTCCATGTCCTGAGCAATCCTATAAAATGTTGGCCGAAATTCGCTTGGGAAGAATTACTTAGGCGGCATTGTAATATTGTTTGTCGTGCAACATCATTCTACAGCATTTCCAGCTTGCCAGGACATCATCCATTGAATACATTTTTTTAGACCTTCGGCGGAATCCACAGTTCGCAATAACATGACTTCTTTAACAGCATGCATTTCCACATTGATATGTCATGGGCTTATTATTTTCAGTATATGTTTTAGTAACTATGACATCGTCCTTGTATTTTACGCCCGAATAAAGCGTTTAATACTGTTTAAGAAAGTTTCCCTATTCCCAAGTAATGTCCATCCCGATCAGCCGTTACATTACTGGTCAGCGACTTCAGTCTTCGATGTGCATGTTTTTTTGCGTAAGGAAAATCATATAATCTTGTATGCGTCTAAGAAGATACTTCATAGATCATGTGCCCTATATGACTGCGTTTGAGCAGATTAACGGTGGTGTCATTTTCCTTATGCGGAAAGTATACAGCAAATAATTGGAAATCCTAGTCTAGTTGCATTTACTATATGGTTAAACATGTCATGATGTAAGTCAATTGCTACACGTTCAAGACAGCGGCATAAGGCCTGTCAACACCACAAGCGTTTCAATTTTGACTGCAGACAATGTTTCTGCCTACGAGAGTAGCATTCTTTCTCACGAATATGTTCACTACCAGAATATCACAGTGTACGTTTTACATCAGCCATTTGCTGCGCGCTGATATCAGCGGTGATTTTTGAGGACAGATATCGGAAAGCCAGACCGATAATTTTAGTGCAACAGTACACAAATTCACGTGTGGAGAACATTCGGCGAATTACATATGATAACCCTTCATCGCGTAGCACAGTCACCTCATGCTCATGTATGTACTTTCCATGCGCGCGTTCAGTCTGACCTACGTAATTACATTAACAGTTTTGGCACGATGGAAGACACACAGCATTAAAAAACTTATTGGTATTTATACGGCACTTGATTTGCTTGACTATGCTGCAAACGGTAGCCTTGAACCAATAGCCAGTCAGCAGCAATGTGCACTGTCGCGGGAGTCAGAGTCCTTCTGCATTGTAGGGCATGCCTTATTATCACTGCTATTTCCGGTTTAACCTTTCGGAAGTGATGACACAAGCACGACTTTCAAACATCTTGTGACAACCATTCCTCACAAATTGGTCGTGGAGATGCCGCGCCCCACGTGTCGGGATATAGGATCCAACACATTTGCCTGCAGACCTTCGTACCTGACCCATGATCATCGCGTTCCTCTCACTTACCGTCGCTTTACTTTTGTTGTTATTATCTCATCTGATGTTTTCTTGAACAGGATCGATAGATCGGAATAATGAACGACGGTATTCGATATTCGACCAGATATTTTCTGTTTATTTTTTCACAAAACTTACTAATCCTGTCAAGTTATGCTTTATGTACTTGGAAAAAAAATTGTATCAAGAATTCAAAATTCGGGCAAAATGCGTTTGTAAAACCCATTTTTAGTTTTCGTCGAGTAATCGTTTAAATAATTTTAGTTCTTAAAATTAAGCAGTTGCATTTGGTGATTCCGCTTTTTGCAGTTCGCTCGACGCACCTGCGGACAAAAGTCATTATTGGGCAAACTGACTATCCTTAATGAAAAATAGAACACTTTAAGTTATACTGTACACTGACTGCTGCTAAAAGCAGTGTAATTCCTTTTCTTGAACTAAAACAACTGTCAAGGGAATGATTTTAATCACATGCGAGACCCGTGTAAAATAGAATTCCTAGGAGAACCCCTGTAGGACTGACCGAACGAGATGCGACTGTGGCCACAGTACACCTACCTAAAACTGTTTCTGCTTACTTAACCGGAGTTTCACCTCAGCATGGCATGACCGACAAGACAGATATCTGTCTAAAAGCCTGAACCCAAAGTTTCACTTGTAATATCGTTGGAGAAGGAAACCTGTCTATTTCGCTCTTTCAGAGCTAGGGCACCAGGTCATTTTGAAAAGACCGACAAGACTAAAATCCATGGCGACTAGTATTACCGCTCTTTGCCTACAGAGCAACCGGCTCATAACTCATTCTTGAATAGTCGAACCTAACTCAACTTTACTAAAAATTCCCAGCTCGAATCCTACATTATTTTGAACTATGCTAAGACTGACTGACGACCACTTATGGACCAGGATTTTCTATTCTATACTCCCTGCACAATTATCTGCTGCTGTAACAGCATATGTACGTGAGAATATCGCAATAACACAGGAACATAGAACATCCGAATTTCTGATATTTCTATATTCCGCGCCTCACGTGTCGGAATATAGAATCCGTCACATTTACAGCAAACCTCCGTCACTGACTCATGATCATCGCATACCTCTTAATAACCGTCGCTTTACCTTTATTGTTTTTACGTCAACTGATGATCTAGAACTGATCGCTAAAGCATGTGCGACAGGTGCAAACATCAACAATGGTTTACAGTGTTTGACTAGTCATTTTTCGATTTCGTTTTCAAAAAAAACTCAAGCTATGCTATAAGCATTTTGAAAAAGACATTCTCATCGGAAAACAAAATCCATGCAAAAAATCTTTGCTCATTTCACCCTCATATTTGTTCTGGGATTAATTTGAACAATTTTAATTCTCTTTATAATAACGTAGGTCCATTTGCGGATGTCGTATTTCGCAGTTCTCCTGACTTAACTGCAGGTAAAACACATTAAAGGACAAATTAATTATCCTCATAGAACTAAAAAAACGTCTTAGAATAATACTGCCTAGTGACTTCTATTAACACAAGACATAAGACATATTCCTATGTGTAAGTCTTTCTCGCAAACTGAGCCAACGGTCTAGGGAGTAATTTCAAGAGCACGCGAGGCTAAGGTGAGCCAGAAATCGTGAAAGGACTCTTGCTGGACTAACTGAACGACAGGAGACAGCGTCCAAACTACGCTCAACCTATACTGATTCTGCTCACACTACTGGAGTTGTCGGTGGTCATGGAATGACTGGCGCGACAGATGTCTGTCTGAAGGTGTGCAACACTAAGTTGTTCTTGTACCATCGCAGTGGAACGACGCCTGTTTATTTCGCGTTCGCAGAAGTAGGATATCAGGTCATCTTGAGAAGACTGACAAGACACTTCTTCACGTCACCTAGTATTATTGCTAATAGCCGATAGAGCAACCGGCTGAGAACTTTATTTTGAATTATTGAACCTAACTCAACTTAACTAAAGAATCCACCTTTAGGGGAACGACGCCTGTCAACTTCGCGTTCATAAAACTAGGACATTAAGTCATTTTGAAAAAAACTGACAAAACGTCCCTCTATGACGCCTTTTATTACTGTTCATAGCCAACAGTGCAATCGGCTAAGAAATCTATGCCGAATCGCCGAACCTAAATCAACCTTAATAAAGAATATAAGCTCGAATCTAAACTAAGTACGACTGACTGATGATGCCCTTTAGGCGAAGATTTGCTCTTCCAGCTTCCCTGCACATTTAACTACTGCTGTTGCTGCAGATCGCACGCAAGATTTAACAGAAAAATGCAGGACCTTCAGATTTCAGGTCCTGCTGCCTTTGTTTAGGAGTACTTTTAAAAAGGAAGTAAAAAACTAGAGTGAAGTTCGTTGCCTTTACTTTTGCTTATTTTTCACTGCCCAACACGACATCCTTCGTTAGCCAAAACTCACTAACCAGGGAATCTTTGTATACAACGACGCAAATAAGCGATTAACAATGCGTGACTGGTCCTGCGAAATCGTGCAGCGTTAATAGATAGTATGCCCAACACTATAAACAAACGGTTTATACAGGTGGTCGGTTACCACTGAAGCGGTTCTCACGTAAGAGGACAAAATGCACCGATCCTAGTTCATTTTATCCATCCGGTTAGTGTCTTTATGTTTCCGGTTGTGAAATCATTTCAGCCACCAACTACTTTATATAGTCTACCACGTTCATATTCAATGTGCTAAATTGACTTCGTGGCCGACTGCTACTTTTCTGATGTAGAAATGCTGATCTGAGTAGTAGTTTATGATTCTAGTTTTACCGCCAATTAAGGGTTTCGCTTCCTTAGACCATATTGTGACCCTCTGATGATGCGACTGTGATTTCCGTTCACCATTATGTTTAACTGTGACAGTTGTGGACTAACCACTAAAGCATCTCCACGGCGCTTCGCATTTGATGTTAATATCTCGACCAATTGTATCTCGAAAAAGATCGACAGGTCAAGAAAAAGAACAACGGTTTTTGAAGTTCGTTTAGTTATTTTCTGTATCTATTTACATCAGGCTGACATTGCTTTCATTATGACTTTTCTCAGGCCACCGAGCGGCGAGCGGGGACCATAAACTCACTAAAAAGTCAATTTCCCGTCTGAAGACATAGATGCTAATTTGGCCGTCTGGTCATTAAATAGGCAAAATATTGACGTCCGATCAGAAGATATTAAGTAGGACTTAGCTTACGTTGGAATATGAATACTGAGCGCATAAGACGCAAATCATTCCGCATGGATGGTCGCTAGTTTTTGCTTTACACAAGCCAGAACGTGCGCATGTGCCTCTGCGAGCATATGCTTCGCAGTTTTAGTGTCCGGTCCACTTCCGCTGGCAAAGTTTTTAGCACGCTTTTATTGCACTGCAGTTGCATTGACGGGTAACAATCTGGAGATGGCACCCAAAAAATTCCGCCTTACCAAAGCAGCCTGTCTTACGGGACAGGTGGCAATAGGGGTTTTATGGGTGGTGGCTGGTCGTGATGCACGATACTAGCCGACAGAAAGCCTTATTCGAACAGGTGAATGATCGAAGTTGGCCCGCTCCCCGTTCCGTTATTACAAAATGGGTCGCCAAAGGCAGTACAGTGGTAACGGACGAGTGGAAGGCGCATAATCGTCCTCCCTCAGAAGGTTATCTATATTTTTCTGTTGACCACTCAAAGATCTGCAAGGACCCTACCACCGGACGGCAAACTAATGCCATTGAGACAAACTGGAGTAGACTGAGAAGGAAGCTCCTCGAGGGAGGCCCTGTATGTGGTCGAGCTTTGTGGACTCACATAGACGAAGTATAGTATCGTCTTTGGTTTGGCCTGAATGCCATGTCTTTGACAAATGCCTGGGAACTGTTCCTGTCCCATGTTGTGCAGACTTATCTTATTTAAAATTGATTTTGTTTTGTAATAAACTTTCATAATGCGAATGTATGCAGTATATTCAAGTGTACGAGTGAAACGATGGGGAAGGTTGTGTAACAGCAACCATCGTCCATGTAACCTCCTGTGATGTTCGTTCGGTCAGTCCATGTTTGGACGTCGGTGAAAGTCCAAGTAGTGGGTGAAAGTAGGCCTGCAAACGCCCATATAGCCTGAAGGCGCTTGACTCGACTGTTAAAGGTATTATTTCGAGGTAACGGAATTTTTTGGGTGCCATCGTCCGATTGTTACCCACCGATGTAAGCTCGGACATTCAATTCAGCTATCTGATCGCGACTGAAAAGCTGTCTCGAAGACGTGTTTTCGAATGGGATAAAATACCAAACAATAATTTTCGCCCTGGGACTACCACTTTATATTATTCATTAAAAAACACGAATATTTAGCATCTCTACACAACCTCATGCTTTAGGATTGTTTGGTACATTCACTAATATTAAATAACCGTTATTAGTTTGCCTATCAAAAAGGGCATTATTTTTAAGGCGATAATGTGCTCCAAAATAAACAGACTGCTTCAATATCGATCGTGCAAAATTACGCAATTTATGACAACAGCACTGCAGTTAAGAAGCTAAGAACGTAGATCCTGGCACGTGTAACTCATCCTCAAATTTCATTTCGATATTTTTTAATAATTATCTCAAGGAGAAAGAAGGTAAATCAAATGAATATTTCTTTTGGCAAAAATTAGCCAGTCACTATCGTCTCCCAGGCGATCGTTTTGACCCTGGCGTCCAGGCAGCCAGCAGAATATAATAGTGCAAAAAAGTTTGTTTCACAGGATAAACTTCAAGCTCGCGCATTGATTTCCTCGGAAAGTAAACAATGCAATGCCAATCTAAAGTTATATATCAGTGACCGGGGAACCACAAATAAACCGAAAACCTCGCAACTACGTCAGACAGCGTAACAACATCGTCAAAACTCGCATGTCTGGTGATTTAGCTAGTATCTATGTTAACATGATGGTAATTAATTACACAGGTTGATAATTTGGACGAATTTAAGTGATGCCCTCTGTTGAGGAATGTTATAAGCGGAAGTGTATACTGTACAACCCACATAAATAATACCTTTTATAGCCTAACCAAAGTAGTTGGACATGTAATATGGATTCCCCAGTATTACAGGCTGCCTGGCCACGAATTCCCAAGGGTAAGCATTAGTTTCGGGTCTTTGAGGGATAGTGTAAGGATTAGGGTTAGTGTTGAGACCCGCAATTTGGCACGAAGCCGTTTGCAGTACTGGAGGTCCATATTTCTGTGTGTGATAGTCAGAATTACCATCAGATAATAATCGGTTCTACCATTTTACAACGCATGCCTGCGTTTCACCGTATCCCCGGATAATTGGGGGCGACTTTACGGGTTTCCGAATGGTTATCTTTTCATTCGATGGTCCTCTATCGAATAACGATTTATAAAGTCTTGAATATGCTAGCCATGATGACCTTAATATACGAAGGACAAACTTGCTCTTCAGAAACCACACAACTGAATCGGTAGTATTATTTAATTTGTTGGTTCTTATTAACGCTTGTCTTTTTCAACTTCCATTAAGAAGATTTTACAGAGATTTTCATCAAATATGTTTGCTTTGTTTTGCCGCTTGGATTGAAATTAATTTGCGATGGCGTCTCCAAATTGCGAAATATGCTAATGCAGACCAGAACGGCATGAACACAATCATTATGTGCAATTTAACGTTAACTCGCGATTTATGTAGACTGCACGAAATGTCATTGCCAAATGACCGTCCACATTCATTTCATTTGCATAAAACGCACGCGCAATTGCCTTTAAAATTAAAAAAAACCACTGAACTTTAAGCACTAATTCCGATAAAAGAAAATTTACGGTAGCCAAGGCAAATATCCAAGTAGTTACAGGGGCATTTGGTTCTTAAGAGTTATTTATCTTACTACCCTGTTTATAATTTTAGATAAAACTCGATGATTTTGAGTACTGATTTATGATACAGCTGTGCATAATTTTTTCCATTTTTTGTTAACTTAAAGGCTTTGGATTTTCAAAATAAAATTGAAAAGATCTGCAATTACATTGTTTCCGTTTGCAGTTAAACACCAATACTGACGCTTTTGCCTTATCCAGCCACTCTGTGAATATGATTAGCAATTTTGCACACAGTTCTGACGCAGTATCAACTCCAGAAGACATTACCCACACGCATATTTAAAATTAAAAAAATTTCTGGCGGTGGAGTTTTGGACACATATTTCGAAATGGTATGTAACATTTTCGCGTAGCTTTCAATAGATGTTAAAATAGCAGAAAGACAGTGGTGACCTAAATAAACATTGTGTAACATTTTAACAAAATTGACTTACTCTAACATGTATCGAAAAAACAATATTTCTATACAAAAGCATGGCCAATGTGGCACTGACATTTAGATTTGCCCGGGGCTTTCAGGTATACATTCAAAAGACTGATATTAGACTAAACGTCATCTGTGTAACATGATGGTCCGCAGAACTTAATTCCTAACTTGGAGTAGATCAGTTTATACTAGGGTCCATAGGCGCAGACCAAACCCCATCAAACGCGGCAGGATGACTGCCCAATGTTCATTAACTGCCGAAAGGCAGCTAGTAGTATATTTAAGCGTCAGAAGATACCACACTAACAGCACAGGCACAAACTGAAGACACCGACACGTAGAGTTCCCTGATATTCTGCTGCTGCATGCCACAGCTGGGAGGTGTCCGGCTAATCAGTGTGTCGGACAACATTCCCTATGTACTTCCCTTTTAGGAATTGCTGCTCTTAGATGACAGTGACCTTATTCGTCGAACGTTAGAATACCAATATATGCGCATAAAAAAATTTACAGACAGCACCTGCCCATGTTTTACTAATCTCTATTTACAAAAGACGACATAACTTGACCGCCGTCAGCAAAACGTCAGTGAAGTCACTTATAGATATTAAAATTATTAGAGAATGTATTTCGTTTGCTTAAAAATATATTAACAACAAACCTGCAAATTCAATAGGCATTCTTAGGTAAGCCCCAGCGTCTGTCAGATGGTCATATGTGGAAGCACACTGTTACGACAGCAACTTTCAAGAAATCTCGACGACAAATGGCTTTAATGGCCAGTAAGTTTAGCGAGCGACTGCTCTAGCGTTTAACATCAGGCTGAATAAACCGCAAGGTGTACGTCGACATCACAAAGAATGTCTTCGGTTACAATAGGTACCTCAATGATCGAGGATAATGCCAAAGGGGTATGACTCCAATTATGCCTACAATTAAAGCCCAGTATTTATGAACACAGTCAGCCTCTCCGCCTGGAGCGTTCGAAGCAATTTTATTTCCGCCAATTTCCCAGATCTGAATACAACGAAAAAAAATCCTTCATTCTGTCATTGGCTTTTGTCCGTTTGTCAAATATGGCATTTTCCTTCCCTGTTTTTAGCTATATCAGACCTATTATAATCGACCTATCACAAAGCCGTTTTTTGCAAGATTAATTTTTTCTTTATGAACAAATAATAACGTTTGAGAAAACTGTGCTTATCTTTGAGTTTCGGTCGTATCGTCAACGAGGTATAACTCTCGTGGACGAGGGATGTGTCGCCCGAGCGATATAGTAATTTCAGTTTGTTATTTGTGATTTTTAATGAGATATGTCATGAACTGAACATTTATGTCTGTGTTTAACTTAGCACACTTTAGCACACATCAATCTTCATTTCATAGTTTGGTCAGAATCGAGTTTAAAATGACACAGAAATACGTGCCAGTAGAGAAAATAAATGTTCTGATTTAATTAACACTTTACTTAACGTATGTTTATGGAGAAAGAAGTGGGTTGACCTAAGGAGACATTTGAAAAGATAAAAATGACAACAATTCATTAAACTACCCACCCAACACCACCACCACCACATAACCGCAACGTCTTTTGTAAGTTCACTACATATGTCTGGTCGGTTTTAGATTTGCTACATTTAGCATGCTATTGGGACCATTGAATTAACTTTTCGTAGCGCAACCTTTAAATATTTATAAAATGTTTCCTCGAGTTCCTCTCCGAAGAAGAATTCATTATTGTAGGCGTCGACGTCACCAATGCTTACTGCGGAAAATTTTTCAAGTTGACATTTGTTTGCCGGTTTCTGCTTGTCCATCCATCCAGAAACGTTAAAGCTCACTGTCATTTGTCCAAGCTTATATGTCAAACCTTGAGCCCGATGCAGAGGCTTGGCCTATTTAGACAATAAATAAATTTAGAACTCACGTTATGAACCGTACGATGAATAACATTAGTAAAATAAACCAATTTTAAGCATCTTTGGAAAATAACGCACCCTGTGCATGTACAATATGACTGAAAGAAGGACATCCCGACAGTCATATTTCCGTAAATTCCAATTGTAAAGCACACGACAACCAGTCGCCCGTATAAAACCTCCAAGCGCAACGAACAGAGAAACCTTGCGTTCACGGAATACAAATGATTTTATCTGTTCATTCAGAAGGCCGAAACTCCGCTGAAGGAATTCATGCCTGTTTATACTTACCTAACGGAAAACAACATCTTGCACATTTACCTCAAGAAATAACCCATTATCCGGCAGTTGCGTAATGTAACCTAAAACTATTTGGTAGTGTCTTAACTTAATATAAATAAGTTTGCTGCATTTGGAGATTTTTAATGTAGGTACAGGCCAACGGCTTGCGAATCGAGTTGCATGGCACTACAAAATGGTCTCATCATAAGTAATGGTAAAGCAAAACAAAATCTTAAGATAACTGTCGAACATAAAAAAGATTGCATTGTAACCGCTCTCAACATCCTTCTTCGAGGTTACAACGCAGCCGTGCGAATTCGGAAGACCACTTTCATGTCCAAGACTCCAGAATTCTTTCTGCCTGGCAAAAGTGGGTATTTGAAAAACAAACGCAAATTCGCTTCGCAATTCCTCTTACAGTACATGTTTTACCCATCAGATGGTTTTGGAATTAAAGTCTTTCTTACTCTGACAGGAGTTGCATTCAACAATCTACTGCATTTGCGTGTTAACGAAATTGTCTTCTAGCATAGAAAAATCGTGCGAGTTCCTGAGGCCACTGATATGTCCCCCTTTCCAAATGACCTTCCGACTATGCGTGCCGTCGCACAGTATGCCGTGTAGTGAATAAATGATTTTAAATCTAGGATATTACCGATCTTGACAAGAGTCAGGCGAAACACTGCACTTCAGTCGCGTGCTAGCGGAAATCAGCAAAGCACCCTTAATGCATTAAACAATTTTTTTTATTTCTGAACATATTGAATTGATGGTAAAGCAGGATAATTTTTGATGATACAGGGGTACAATGGGATTTTTCACACATGTAATAGATGTTATTATGCTTTCCTTAATAAATGTCAATATAAATAATATTGTACAAGATTGGCTGGAAGGGCACGAAGAACCGTCAGGCAAATGAAACAAGCGTTATTACTTTGCTTCTTTCATCAATGAGCTCAGTCGAAATGACTATTTATTAACTTAGTAAATAAAAAGCAACTCAAGTAGTCGCATCTAATATTTGTTAACCACAATATCAAAAGTGAAGTAAATGGAAATGCCAATGCACAAAAAGGGCCTTTTATGAGTAGATGTTTGTAAATTACTTACTCTCGTCGGTTTGCATGCCAAAAGTGATTGGCCGAAAGCTAAGAGGACTGCAAAGAATGTAACGCTCCTCATCAGTCAATATGCCTGTTCGTAAATTGAGGGATAGACATTATTATAATAACCTGCATTTACTTTGCCCAATCCGTGTTTTTATAATTAACACATAATTTGTATGGTACTTGTCTAACCAATTAATATATTTCTCTTGGCTGACGTACACGACTGGATAATGCTTGCTTACTCGACCTGTATGGACGACGATCGCGCGCATATTTAGTTATCACCTGATTGAACGTGCATCGAATCGAAGAATTAAAAGCATGCCCTTCCTAGTTTACGCAAATGACTGGAGCTTTTCCAGGGAAGGTGTATATCTGAATAGACCTCCCGAATACACTAGCTTATTTCTCCTCATTGGCAGTTATTGGCTTAATGCACGTCAATGTGTATATTGGAACAGACGTTTGATTTCAGTACCATGGCTTGCTTGATTCAGAATAACCTCTAACGATGTGCGTAGTCAGTAGTTCCCCAAAAGATCGAGAGTACGAATTTCAGTCAGAATTAATGGATGGGGTTGTGCACAGCAGTGTGCACGTTAAGCATAAACCAATGTTTCGCCCAAAAATTTCCCAAGCTTTTATCTAAGAGCAGAAACGTATGGATGGGCCAAATCTTTAGTCAGTGCTTAAACTATTTCACAACCGTCCAACTCACGGTCAGTTAAAATGTCAGCTTGATTTTATGCAATTTGGCTTGTGTATAGTAACTAGTAATGATCTTCTGTTTTTTTCTGCATTCATGTCTAGCACTTTTCTTGGCTAACGGCAAACTTAAAAACTGAATCTGATGGTCGATTTTAATCTACAACCGTTTGGGAGATGTTTTCTTGCAACTCAGAAGATTGATTTAGGGCGGGTTGTATTAATAATCGTCATGCTTCATAATTCAATAAAAAGGAAATTGCTTTAGGACGTCTGTTTTTGACTTGGCGTCTTTCCGATCGCCTGCAAGTACCATACTCTGCAAAAATGACCCCCTACGCGGTATAATATTTTCTCATTGGTTTTCGATGGCTCCACGTGTTAAAAAATACTTTATAGAAAGTCTAAATAAATATACTGATTACTTCTCATTTGGTAAAATATGACGTCTTGTCAAATTCTATACTTGAAGAAAGGTATGATCCGGTCTTAAGGAATTCTCTAATTTTGGCGTTATTTCGGACTGTAATGTGTCCGTTCATAAAACCGGGAATATTTGCATTAACTTGCGTTTCATACAAGGTTCACAATATGGATCAAATCGACTGCAACACTAAGGAAATCCATATAGTCTGCTCAAAAAAGTATAGGGATGTATAGTTTACGGCACAAAGAATATTTACACGCATGACGATTAATGGGTCAGAAATAACTGATTTGATCTCCTCCGTCTTTGTTGCTAATGCCCTTTTTGCCATGGTCGCTCTAGTAGCACATGTTTTTCCTCAAACGCTTTGTACTTCGGCTATCGCAAGGAAATACGTCTTCCCATTAATTCGCGTCCACTGTCCATATTTGTGAGAGAGAATTTGCTAGGTTAGACCTCTGCTGGTCACTTATATGGTTCCAGACAGTTGGTTGCTTTTGGCAATACGCTGGAGAATTCGCGTATACCACGTTTAAGGTTAAAGTAGTATTCGCTACTTCGCAGGAGAATCTATATTGTATTACGTGGAAAGCGACGAAGAAGTAACCCCTCTCTATGTATTTTCCTGGCGATTGGGCCGCAGGGGGCTGACGCATTCGGCAACTACACAAGAATCCTGTTACATGCCGAACCTTGTCGCCTATTGCCACCTTCCAGCTCTGTCGGCGAAGGGGACCAGACGGAGTCGATGTTCTCAGGACTCAAAAGGATACAAGTTTGCCAGTTAGCCGTTCGAAGTCTTGCTGTCCATTATAGTGAGTGTGAGATAAGCACTTTCTGGAAGAAAAGGCGGCGAGCGAACGTTGCTTTCAATAACTTCTAATCAGGTCAGTATGGCTATATGGGACGGGGTATTAAAAATGAAAAAAATCGATAAAGTTAGTTTTCAGAGTACAGGTTTGGCAAGAGCGGAAGGGCACTGAAAGTTGTATGTGGTTAGTCAACCTTTGACCATGGCAAGCGCTGAACCTGCCGAGGTTTTTCTGGGCCCATAGGGTCGGTTTCCGTAACCTGATGGCGGCCGCCTCTACTGTTGCTAACAGTCGCTGGCCTAGTAGCTTAGGGAAGCTAGCGGGAACCTTATTTATCCCATAAAATGCTTAAGCTGGGTCCACAAGATGCCCTAAATCAACTGCATGCGCAAGGTTGGCGCTGCCTATTATTCTAGTTTCATCTTTTGCCAGCCATGTAAGAAGTTGCCCTCGTATTCTTTTGAAAAGGCGTGTAGATTATGCTAGCCATGAGGATTTTAACATAAGAGGAACACACTGTATTTTAAAACCACACAACTGAATATGGTATATTATTTAGTTTGTTTGTTCTAATCAACGCTGGCCGTTTTTCAATATGCAGGAGGACGATTTTACACAGATAGATCGATTGTAGAAATTAAATGTCCATCAAATATGAACAAGTGGTACCAGCGAAAAATATGTTTATTTTGCTTTGCTTCTTAGATAGAAATTAAGTTTGTGATGGCTTCTCCAAAGACTCATTGACATTTAAATTGCGAAAGATGCTTATGTCGTCCATTTCGACATGACTAAAATCATTATATACAATTTAACGAAGTCTCGCGACGTATGTTAATTGCAAAAAATTCCATTCCTAAATGGCCGTCGACGTTAATTCCATTTCCGCGAAACGTATGCGTAATTGCATTTAAAATTAAACACAATTCACTGAACACAAACAAAGCAAGCATTCACAGGACAAATACACACGTAATGGCCAGTTGATTTAGTTCTAAGGAGTATCGCATAAATGAGCTGTTTATCCTACTATTCCTTTCAAATGTTTAAATAAAAATCTAGTAGCAGCGTTATCTCTTGAGCACTGATTTACGATGCGCATGTGCATACCTTTTTTTTCATTTTTTGTCAAAGTAAAAACGTTAGATTTTCAAAATGAAAATTGAAAGGGTCCGTTATTGCCTTATTGTCTGTTTGAAGTCTGTCATCAATGCTGAAGTGTTTGCCTTATGCAGGCCCTCAGTGAAAATGAATAACAATTTCCATACACCTCTGACGCAGGAAAAACTAAAGAACATATTACGTACATGCATATGTTTGAATGAATAGAGTGCTGTTGGTGGAGATGTGGTCCTATATTTCGAAAGAGCACGTAATATTGTCGCATAGCTTTCATTAGAGGTTCATGAAACCGGTAAATAGCGGTGACCAAGGTAAAATTTGCGTAACATTTTAATGAAGTTGACGTACCCTAACATGTATCGATAAACCAATATTTCAATACAAAACCATGGCTAATTAGGCATTGACATTTAGCTTCGGCCGAGACTTTAAGCCGTGCTTTCAAAAGACTGGTTCTGGATCAAAGGCAATCTGTGTAACACAGTGGTCTTTAAAACTTGATAACTAACTTGTAGTTGATCAGTTTACACCAGGGTCCGTAGGCGAAGACAGAAATTAGATTTATGATTTTCTTGGACCGAACTTCATCAACCACAGCAGGATGACTGCGTAATGTTCATTAACTGCCGAAATGCAGCTAGTAGTATATTTCAGCGTCAAAAGATACACACTAGCAGCGCAGGCACAAACCGAAGTCTCCAACTCGCAGGTCTTGCGTATATTCTGTCAATACATGCCTATCTAGGAGGTGCCCGGCTAATCAACGTGTCCCAAAATATTCTCTATGTGCTTCTCATTTAGAAACTGTTGCCTGTTTACTCGGAATTGAGTAGTTTATACTATTGTCCAAGATCGCAGTTAATGTCTGAGGAGATCAAAAAGCCATAATGTCTTAATTTTAGTATCTAACAGAAAACACACATTGAGCGCTAGAAAACTCACTGATGAAGCTGACCCGCACAGCTGATCTTGGATTATTTCCTGAGCCTGGTAATCACCTGTGGGTTCTACTTGGATTTTTAACGAAGTCCTGCTTAGTTAGCTAGCTTACTCTGTGAGAATCATGGGGCTTCCTGACATTGCATTAATCTGGCTGGGCAACGCGACTAAAACGTGATTGAGCTCGCGCCTTCCGGTGGTGCCTTGTGGCTCAGGTGGCTAGAGCCTTGGCTGCACTAAAGCCTTTTTCTTGCTCTCGTGCGCACGAATCTCACTAATGAGCCGAGGTAATCACAGTTGGGTCAATATGACATTCTATTTATCCAAATCGTAACGCTTTATGTTGTTTAACGCAGTAATAAGCTTCTCTGAAGGCATTTGTTATACTACGTTGGAAATTAATAGGGTTGACCATGTTTCCATAGACTACGTACTATCTGCTGCCGTATCTGTTTGTCGCTCCGTGCACCAGAAATATCTACGCAACTGTCGTCGATGTTGATTTTGAGTGCACACTAAACTGGTAGCTGTAGCTTTGCCGCTTTGCTCGTTGGTTAGTATTTTGAATATCAACCAGGTCACTTTGTGGAGGCTCATACATAGTAAAAGGCTGCTATGAGTTAGGAAGGTGAAATAAAATGTTCCTCAATTAAACAAGACAGTGATTTCATTCATCTTACATTTGAATATAACTGTATGCGCATTAAAGCTATTTACAGGTAGCACATGTCAAGGTTCCCTTTGCGTATATTCAAAAGAGACGAAAGACCTCTACCGACGTCAGCAAAACGTCATAAAAGGCCATTAAATATATTTAATTTATTAGAGAATCTATTTCGTTGGCTCAAACATATATTGACGACGAACATGCTTTTGTGGTGAGGTCGTATTCTTAGGGAGACCCAAAGTCTGTGGATGCACATTGTTTCGACAGCGACTTTCAAGAACTGTCGACGGCTGATGGTTTGAATGGCCAGCAGTCTTTGAGGGCAACTGCTCTGGCGTTCGACAATATGCAGTAAGGTGTTTATCGCCATCGTAAATTTTCCCTTTAGTTAAAACGTAATTCATCGACGTCTAATAGACACCACAATGTTAGAGAATAATGCCTCGGTCCACCGACCAAATGGATATAATTACACTAATGCTTACAACTACAGGCCAATATTTAGGAACACAGTCAGCCTCTCCGCCTGGAGCGTTCAACGAATTATTATTTTTCACAATTTCCGAGATCTGAATGCAAAGCAAAATTTGTTCTCTATTGTGTTATTGACTTCTGCCCTTTTATCTTTTATGGCATTTACATTCCCTCCTCGCAATTATATTAGACCCTTTATAACTGACATATGACAAAGCCGTTTTTACGAAATTCATTATGTCTTGCTAAACAAATAATAAAGTTTAATCAAACTGTGCTTTGATTTGCAGTTCAATCGTATCGTTAACACGATAGGACTCTCGTAGATGTTGGATAGGCGGTTCGTGCAATATGGCGATTTCAGTTCGTTGTTCGTGATTTTCAATGAGATATATTATGAACTGTACACTTATGTTTGTGAGTGACTAGTCAAACTATGACGAACATCACTGTTTAATTCATAATTTGGTCAATATCGAGTTGAAAATGGCAAAGAAATACGTGCCAGTCAAGAAACGTAATTTTTAGATTTAAGTAACACTTTACGACACTTATACTTATGGAGGAAATAAGGGGTTTGTGTAAGGAGACATTTAAACAGATAAAAATGACAAAACGTCCTGAACAACCCACCACCACATAAACAATCTAATATTTTAGTTTCACAAGATAAGTATCTTCGGTTTTAGATTTGCTACATTTAGCATGCTATTGGGATTTTTGACCTAATTTGGTGTAGCGCAACCTTTAAATATTTAGGAAATTTTTCCTCGAGTGCCTCCCCGAAAAAGGATCCATGATCGTAGACTTCGATGTCACCAATGCTTGTTGCGGAGGCGTAGTCAAGTTGACATGTGTTTGCCGGTTTCTGCTTGTCCATCCATCCAGAAACGTTAAAGCTCACTGTCATTTGTCCGAGCCTACGTGTTAAACCATGGGACCGACGCAGAAGCTTGACCTACTTAGGCAATAAATAATTTTGAAATTCACGTTATGCAGCGTGCCACGAAATATTTTAGTAAAAAAAAACCATTTTACAGACGTCTTTTCATGGCAACGTACCTTGTTCATATAGAGATTGGCTTGAAGAAGGACATTCCTACAGTCATATTTTCGTGAATTCCAATTGTAAAGCACACGACAGCCAGTCACCCGTAGAAATCCTCCAAGCGCAACAAACAGAGAGACATCGCGTTCAGTGAATAAAAATGATTTAATTTGTTTATTCAGAAGGCCAAAACTCCGCCGAAGGAATTCATACCTGTTTTTGCTTACCTAAGGGAAAAAAGATCTTGTACATGAAAACACCCATCATTTGACAGTCGTGTAATATAACTTGAACAAACTTGATACAGTCTTAACTAAATTGGAATAACTTAACTATATTTTGACATTTGCATGTAGCTGCAGGCGATTGGGTTGAGAAACGAGTTGCTTGGCTTTACCCAGCGGTCTCAGTATAAGTAGCGATAAAGCAATACAAATTATTAAATTAAATGTAGTCATTAACAATAATTGCTTTGCAACAGTCTTTAACATATTCCGTTGAGGTTGCGACGCAGCCGTGCGACGTTGAAAGAAAACTAACATTCCCAACACTCCGGAAGCTTTTCTGCTTTGCACAAATGAGTTCTTGGAGGAACAAACGTAAATGCGCTTCGTAAGTCCTTTTACCGATTAGATGGTCTTGAATTTAAAATCTTTCCAAATCTGACAGTAGTTGGGCAACACATTGTGTAGCAGTTGCATGTTAATGAAATTGTCTCCTAGCATAGAAAATCCGTACGTATTTCTTTGAGACTTCAACGCAGCCCTACATGTTCGGGCGGCCACTGATATGCCCACGTTTCCAGACTATGCATGTTGTCTAACAGTATGCCGTTTATTTAATAAATTATTTTAAATCTAATATGTTTCCGCTCTTGACGACCGTCAGGCGAAACATCGCACTTTAGTCGCATGTTAGCGGAAATCCGTAAAGCACCCTTAATGCGTAAAACGAATTTTTATTTCTGAACATATTATATTGATAGCAAAGCAGGATAATTTTTGATGATACAGGAGTACAACGGAAATTTTCACACACGTAAAAGATATTCTTGTGTTTTCATTAAAAATGTCAATATAAATAATTTTGTGCAAATTTGTGTTTAAAGGGTACAAACAACCGTCAGTAAAATAAAACAAGCGTTATTAGTTCACTCCTTGCATCAGTGAGTCCAGTCAAAATGACTATGTATTTACTTAGTAAAGATAAGGCAACTCGAGTAGTCGCAACTAATATTTATAAACAACAATATCAACAGTGAAGAAGATGGAAATGCCAATACACAAAGGAAGGAATATTATGAATCGATGTTTGTAGACTACTCACTCTCGTCGGATTGCATGCCAAAAGTGATTGGGTAAAAACCAAGAGGACTGCAAACAATGTAGCGCCCCTCATCAGTAGGCGAACCCGTTCGGAAATTAAGGATGCTCATTATTATAATACTCTTTATTTACTTTGCCCAATCCGTACTTTTAAAATTAACACATAATTTGTATGGTATTTTTCAAACCAATTACTACTTTTCTCTTGGCTGGCTTACACGACTGGATAATGTTTGCTAACTCCCCTTGCATGGATGACGGTCGCGTACATGTTTTATTATCATCTGGTTGAACGTGCACCGACTCAAAGAATTCAAAGCATGCCTTACGTAATCTCCCTAAAAGACTGGAGATTTCTGCGGGATGGTAGGTAGTTGCAAAGGCTTTTGAGTACACAAGCTTATTTAAACACCATGGCAATTGCTGACTAAATGCAAGTCAATGTGTGTATTGGAACAGACGTTTGATTTCAGTGCCATGGTTTGCTTGATTCAGAATAAGTTCTAACGTTAAGCGCAGTCAGAAGTTTCCCAAAAGATTGAGAGTAAGAATTTTTGTGAAAATGCATATTACCAGGAATAGGGGATGGCTGTGTGCACGCTAGGCATAAACCACTGTTTCGCCTAAAGATTTCCCACACTTTTATCTAATAGCAAAAACGCATGAATGGGCACAATTCCACAGTCAGTGCTGAAGCTATTTAACAAAAGTCCAACTTATGGTTAATTTTAATTTCAGCGTAATTTGGCTCATTTGTTGAAACTAGTTATGATTTTCTTTTTTTGCATTTCTATCTAACCCTTTCTTTCGTTAACGGCGATACGTAAAAACTGAGCCGGATGGTCGAAATTCATCTACGACCGTTTGTGAAATAAAGCGTCTAAGATAGTCTCCGACACCAGCGGGGGAGGTCACTCGCTGGTCGAGACCTGGCGTGCAATGAGGTGGGCATTAGTGTTCTTAACGATATTTCGGATTTCTACCCAAATAATTATACAAAAAAATTTCGATCTGACCCTGTAGACCTACAATAAACTGATGTGTTCCAAGTTCGCAGTTAGTTTCCGAGGAAATAAAAAAGCAGCGATAACCTGACTATGTTAACAGAGTCAGATGGACGAGGTGGGATCCGGCTATTGTTTCTGAAGCGGTTGTCTAAACGCAGAGAATCTCAACGTTGACGCCGAGCCGACCTTGCTCTTTGGCTGGCATCGTGAATGTTCTACCCTGTCTGCTACAGGACATCTACGACAGATTCATGACACTGGGCCTATCGTCATCGGTGCGTCCACCCTCACTACTTCCTCCCGCCGGCGATAACCACCTCCAACTGTGTTAAAAGCATTTTCTGCGAGACTTTCTGCATCCTGCCGAAAACAGACAAGCCGGCTGTCCTTAGTGAATTTATGAGCCAAATGCTTCAGTATCATTCTTAACCGCGCATCTCCGATTTCTTACACGTCATTGATGTTTCCCTCAATTAGAAATGAACAATGGCCAAGCCCTATATACCCCCTTCGGGAAACAATCACTATTACGCGTTCAAATGCTTTCTATCCCGGCCGACTTGAAACAAATCTGAGCATACAGTAATGATTAGCTAAGATGTGTTCGGATCTCCCATATGCACAGACAAAGAATTAAGTTTTCACTGGCTAATATCAACAAGACAGTTTAAAATGATCACTGTGATGAACATATTCCAACAATGTCTGTCCGTGCATCAGACGGCGAATAATCAGACCTACACCTGTCATCAATATGCACCTACCAGTTTTTATAATGCCGAAGGCGTTTCAACAGCCAAATAAGCATAATCGTATCTTAGTAATCGAAGCCACAAACAAGCGTTTGTGCAAGGAACCATTGTGGGGGCGTAAGCCTCGAGATTTGCCGATATGTGGCAGGACGAAATGCACATTTGTTTTCATTCTTTTAGGAAAAGTTTGCATAATATGCTTAGGTGGATAGAATATGTTTTTGGATACCCGAGCAATACCAATTCTTCGAATACGAAGGATTTTTTATTTCAATTCTTCCACTAGTTACGCGCTTCCATTTGCCAAAACTACGACATCACATCGTCTTGGAAAGACTAACAAGGCATCGCTCCAAGACGTCTACTATTACCGCTCGTGGCCGAGGGATCAGCGGGCTCAGGATAAAGTGTAATAAATGTAACAATTTTTTATCAAATAACATCCGGGGTTGTTTACCGGGTTTTCTGCAGTTGCGAACAAACCAACTGCGTAAGACTGCTGTGGACGCGAATTACCAAATACGTGGCAAGAGTACGGATAAATGACTACAGTTCTCAAGCAGCAGCACATTCTACGAGACCAGGACATACATTCAATTTTGATGAGGTCGACATTCTCGTAAAAGGTGATAAGTGCTAGGGCCGCGAGTTGCTTGAGTCAAAATCCACGAAACTCCACTCTATCAACGAGTGCCATGACGTCCCGCTCCAACTTCGGTACTGAGATAAGGTCCGGCCGAAGTAATTAACCCCCCGGGAGCACGCAGGCCGTTGATCCATTGGCCGAGTAGTCATCACAATAATGATGCCATTTCAGAAGGTACTAAGTAGCATGCTGACTGCCAAGCAATTATCGCCCCAGGAGGCGGTTAATTATCTTAGGAAGCATAGCGACAGCATCCTATAAATACCATAACTTCCTATGCACAATTCAACTGTATATGTCACTGTCTCTGAAAAAGGGTTCGGGCGAAAATTCGGAACGCCAGGCAAATAAAGCCCTTGTTCCATCGATTGCTTCTACTGCTTATCTACTATTTCCTGAAACTCGAATTTTGGTTTTTGTCGACAGCGAACATTTTCTACGAAATTGAATGGTACCTAATTGGCATTTTTTAAAGTGAAATGGAATATGCAGTTTGGTTTACATGGAACGTACACAATTTGCGGTTTTATAAATTCTATAGCCAATTGCGACAAAGATTGTCAATAGGAATTACTAAGTTTGTAGCAATCGTTTTAAACAAAAATCGACATTTTACATGTAACAATTTCATTACCGCTGTTCATTAGATAAATTTTTGCCTTATCCATTGCCGAATTGCATAAGTTCTGCATGATATCCACTGAATGGCTTTCAATACTAAAGGATTTTGTTACATGTAAATTATATAGCTCGTAGGTTGAAAGCCCAAAATTCAAGTTTAGGACCACCTAGACTTCAAAATGAATGGGGAGTCGCAAAAGAGTTCCTAGAAGAAGCAGGTTGAAAACAGACGTGTTATTCTTTCATTTTTTGTGAAAGGATGAGTCTGAGTGCTTGTCACTTAGACACTTTCTTGCAAGTTAACAGGAAGAAGCCATTTTCTGTTAAGTGTAAATTCTGCATGCGACAAAAAGAAGCTCGTTCAACGATCGGCATCCTAATGTGGGTTGAATAGCTCAGGATCATGTGAAACGATAGTACATCTTGTAGTCTTATTTAAGGAACACTTTTATTTGAAGACGTATTTCCAAATTTTGGTCGACATTTTGTGTGATGGAACATTTACTTTACAGATTAATTTATAAAGATGACAAAGCGTGGTGGAAAACGCATACTACTCTATAAGGGAGTTAAGAGACGGCATCTAAGTCTGCCAGAAAAAAAACTTAGTATTCTACCTCATAAAATCCTTATGACGAATGTATCCAATGCATTCTCTCAAAAAAAGCGTAATTCGCAATTTTCGTTAGCATTTCACCTCATTTAGCTTCCGTGGAGCAGTAGAAAATTACTGGGCATGCATTGCTCTAATTATCATGATGAATCGTTCAATATGTGCCCGCATATGTATTCCAATGACATCAGATCGTATGGAACAAAATATGCGCATCACAGGTTCTTCTTTAAAAGAAAAAGAAGGCACGGTCACGTCAGTCCCACCAGACTTGGCGCGCGACGTACTATTCAAACGGCTCGAAGAAAGATACGACGAAACGACAGGGCCCATATAGATCCAGCACCTACTGCATCTCTTTGCATTCTGCAAGCAAACCTTTTTCACCACGGATGGCAGAACACCCGAAAAAATCAAAGGAACACCGTCTTTTGTTCTGGCCTGTTGAATAGCAGGGTCGGTTACGGCACTGAAATTTGATAAACCACACCCGACTGCTCACAAGCTTCCATTCGGTTCTTCATCTGCAGGCGTTTTGTACGCATGGTACCTACCGGGTTTTGGGCGACACCAATGATAGACTCTGCGGCAGTTCGTTTCGTTTTATCTGACACAATGATTATGTATGACAGACGGTTGCAGGCTGTCGACGGTTCTTTCACATTTGTTCCAAGTGGACAAGTACAGAATCAGCGGGTAAAAGTGCTTAGGTCCCCGTTATTTGCTAACTGCTGCCGCAGTTTTTGTGCTACGTGTACTCGTTCTCGCCCCTCTAATCCACATTTTGGAGATTTCGCCGTTTGTAGAAGGTCCTAGCACAGCCGCGTGTCTACACAATCAATCGGTTGCAATGATATCCGAGGACCTAATTATGTTCTTCATCTTTCTATAAATCAGGCTTCATAATGAGAAAACCAGGAAAGGACAGTTGTTCGACACTATCTTCATGTCTTGTGAATTGAAGTCAGGGAATATCCAGTAGCACATGCGCTCAGGGCCTACCCATGTCAGGCTAATAAAGGTCTTGTCCCTGAGATCGTTCCTCCTTCTCCACTACTCGCATCAATTTTGACGAACTTGCCGTTCATTTGTCAACGCCGGAATGCAGATTATCAGGGGCTCTAAGCGAAATTTTTTAACTCATTTGGGGCAGATTTGTGTATCGTGGAACCTATCGGCGTTCCCTTGATTTTCTCATGTTCTGAATTGTAAAAGGCAAAGAGTTCTTTGGCTGTATGTTAAAAATGGCAAGAGTATGGTTTATGGTCAATGTTGGGAGCTAGTGTTAACGAGAGAGGAGGCGTTAAGGGTGGTGTAAGGTCAAAGATGGGGAAAACGGCTTAGATTTATTTCAAGCCTTTTTTGGGATTGGGACACGGGAAAGAATTGCCCTTTCCAGAATTATGCTCAGGTCTACCCTTACTACCTATATGGGCGCTCCTATATTCATATCCTATCTAGACGTCAACAATAGGCTATCCCGCCAAAAATATGTATTATGTAAGATTTTCCGAGGCCGCTAAAGGCCTAAGATTTCATTTAAAGATGGATATTTCTGAACGTATTAAAAGGAATTACCGCAATGACGGCCTTTCATCGAAAGTTACAACGTTAACCAAATGGCCACAATAACGCATGTAGCTTTTTAGAAAATAGAATACACCGTTCTTTTTTACTAAGCTCTTCTCATTAAACTTTAAGTGTAATGCTCGCTGATCAATAACGCCAGTTAACCATTGAGGTGAGAAATGACCACCGAAGTGGGTTTAGCTTTCCCTTGAAAGGCTTGTTAATGGCTAGTTCAGGCTTTCTGACGTTTGCGCAATAGAAATGATTATGAAGTTTACAAGCTTTTTTGAATAAGTATTCCACAGTACACTTCGGATAGTTTATGAGTCAACTTCACCCTGAAATCAATTGATAAACTTAACCACAAAAACCACCCCTCAGTTCGCATGAATTTGGCGCTCCAAATGTCGTCTAAAAGCAGGCTTTATGGACTTGGGCAAGCAGTCTATTGCTGCTCTACGTACGCTCGTGAGTGGCATTTAGACCTGCATTGTCTAGTAGCGTCTTTTTGGCCAGTAGGTCAGGTGCCGTCAAGCGTAAAGCCTATTACGCACGTGACCTGGTTAGTCGGATACCACCGTAGGATTTTTCCAGACAATTTAAACCCAGAGACGAGACTTGGTGCGCTCGTTGTCACAGACACACGACGCACTCTGAAGGGCAAAGAATAATTTCCTTCGAATTGACCGTTCTTACCCTAGTTCACGGCATCGCAGATCTAGAGTTGTGAGGTATGGTAGTTGTGTTATCGTGCTAGAGTGTGCTTACCTGCCATGAGACAGTGTAAGATGTCGGGTTACAAGACATACCTCGCGTCCGGTAGAGCTATATTCAGTGGCTACAAGGTATTCCAACAGGGAACCAGCCAATTCAATTTACACGTTCGGAATCCATCTAACTGCTCGTCATTGTTCGTGGACTGACGTCACATTTCTCTTACGATCTACTAAATACATAGTTTTCTACAAATGAACTGGAGGCGAATTTTCGCCTGCCCTTTGATGCAAAGCAGCTTAAATTGCCTGCATAGTCCCGTTGACGCGTCGACGTAATTTATTTGATTCAACAGGCATTGTTTGGTGTGGTTAAAACACCCGGTGGCTTCGCCAGAAATCACTTCATCCTGATACGTCAGTTGGTGGTTTTGCACAGAGCGAGTCCCTCCTCCCTGAATTCCTTAGCCTTCTCCTGCCCGACGAAAACTGACCCAATGTTGGTACTGGTAGTGGTGGTGGTGGTGGCGGCGGCGGTAGTAGTATTAGTAGTATTTTTAGTGGTAGTAGTAGTGCATATGTCACGCCTACGAACTTGTATTAATCAAGCGGCTAATAAAATAGATGTCCTCGGTCGCTCAATCTTTTAAGTGGTATGATCGATGCAGCTAAACTATAAAATGTCTAAAAACCGATTAATGTGGCTAACTTTCCACAGTTTCTGGTGGGGTAGTGGAGTATAAAATCGGATTGGTGAGCTTAGGTCTGCAGGCAGTGGAAGTAAGAAACAGCAAAATAATTGGTATTCGAGGCGGCGTAATTTGGTCTGTGTTTCATTTTTATCCCGTGCACGAATAAAAGAGCATGGCAACGTTTGAAGCTCCCTACTCCTGATGGAAGCTACCTAATTTGAATGAGACTTCGAAATTGGCTGATAAGGAAACGCGAATTCGGTTACTAATTTCGTGCAACGTTAGCCGAGATTTTGAAGATTGTTCTTTATTAAGCAGAATTATTAAATATGGGTTGTAATATTGGTTGTCAGCTTAAAACATCTCCTTCACAACTGCATGTCTGCGGGTACTTTAATCCGCAAAAATGACTATTTTAACGCTATGAATTTTCCCTGCCGGCTTCAGATGTTCTTGTAGACCCAAACATGCGCTATTAAAAAGGGCAAAATTTCTTTCTTGTAGTGATTTGAAAACAACTTATCATTTTTAAGTTTCATGCTGTAAGCAAGAGCGATTTTTAGTTTTTAGGATGCTTTGATATTCTTGACCAATCTCGAAGCGGAGACAAGGAGGTTATAACAAGTACTTATTAAGTATTAACTCGGGGGATTCAAGACGTCCCGCTTAGTCCGCTCTATAAAACTGAATCGGCCTAAAATAAGTAAACTGCTTTCACCGCATACAGCATTTCAAGTAAACACAATTACTATTTAATAACGAAATGAATATCCAGGTTTGTTGTCACTGTATAGTGTTTCAAAGGTGGAAGAATTCATAGATGATGTACAGGCCTAGTATAAAGTCGTGAATATATGACGTAGAGAATAGCAAAATTCTCTGAGTAATAATACAATATAAGTGCTTCTTGAAGCATTACTCAAGCCTGTTTGAGTCTTCCGCCGTTCAATCCGTAACATAACAGTCGTTAGTATTGCGCACATACAGCTTGATATACTCTTGTGGTGCAGTGTAATGTCTAACACGCTGTCGCTCTCACAATCGTCCTGCAAGGATTACTGGGGTATTATACTTCCATCCACTTTCTCTTTACACGTATAAAAGCTGATAATTTATTTGTCGTTAGTCTTATCCTGGAACGCCTTTTCTCTATTTTAAAAACCAACTTATCCGTTTCCGATAAAGTTCATTCGAGTGCTGAAGGCACTATTTCTGGTTTGTGGGCTATATGACAATATCGATCGGTCGTTACTTAGTGAAGTACAAGATCGTCATCTGTACCTACGTGGTTTGAGTTTCAATAGTTTGGCCGTCGCCACTGACGATTTCTGTCGTTTGCTTCACAGGAAGGTGAGAGCAAGCACGGTGACTTGCGTGTGGGTTAGTTTATAGCAAGTTTAATCCTGCGCGACACCTAGCTCACTCTCTCCTCCCCAACCTGAGACATAATCATCAAGAGCGGAGGAGGGAGGGTGCCCAGATGGCTGAAAGTGCCAATCCCGCGCATAGGCGTACCACCACAGCACCTGGTTCGCAGCAAAATCCTCACCGAGATTTTAACCAACAACAGAAACTAGTCAGAAAAAGGAGATTGCACTGTAGATCAACGGGAAAAGTGTGTGTCCCGTGCGAATAACTGCTACTGGGCTTTGCGCTCCGCACAATCCTTAAATACAGTGTCAGGCAACGATGATTGCTGAGAAGGGTTATTGTGCCGAATCATGCCGCGTGAGGGCGTATTTGACATCGTCGCTTTTACAGGTATCGGGAGTCGAATCACATGATCCTGTGTGGAAGGGCAGTTCAGAATTACACAGTGCAGGCAGGACAGCGTCTTCAGATTCTATCCTACATGTCTTGAAAACATTCACTTTGAAAATCATAGGAGAAATATGACTCCGGTCTACAGACCTTGACAAACAAGTAGCCAGACGCCGGGTGCATTACCTAAAGTGGCTGGTTGCCTGTCGGTATGCTTCTACAAAACTACCTATATAATGACTGTAGTGGTGCTCGACGCGCCGACCATCCGCGTGTTTGTCTTTTCACTAGAGCTCCTAAGACAGGAATTACTCGGACAGCAGAAAACAATTAGCATTATCCGCACCTCTAAGAGTGTTCTGCAGTTAACGCGCACAACATGAAGAGGTCGTACAGGAAAAGTGTTTATTTTTCTTGCGACTAGCCTCAGTCGTTTGTTGCAAACAAACCCACCAGACCTCCTGCCTATCCTCGTAACTTGGAAATATTCCGCCATGATATAATATTGGCACAGTCGAATCGTTGGATGGGTCAACGCATTAGCCCTGCATGACGTCCTCTGACTTGCTTGCAAATGGAAAATTGAATTTTAAGTTACATGTTTCAGCGCGTAAAGGGCAGCAATAAATTTGTCCCCCATGTCCGTACAGTCGGCTTAAGGGCGATAATTAGAGCAGTCCTGTCAACTCAACATTCTTTGCGGTATATGCTGACATTTCAGGCTAACTGAAGGGTTCCGCCTTGTGTTTGGATCTAGAATCTCTTGAGCGAAACACTGCCTCCAATGTGGCGCCGAACGCTTGATGGGAGTCAACAACGTCCATAATTATTCGTACCGAGCAAACATTAGAATGGAATTTTCTGCCTTGCCTAAAGGCCTGAATTAGTAGCAGGTAAATATGTTGAGTGAGATAACCGCTTATTTTCTGATTACCTACCTCTGAATGGACGAATAATTTTCCTGGCTAGGGAGCAAAAATTCTTATTCTGCGTTTATAAGCCTACTGCATATGGAAAATAATTTTGCCCAAATACTGCAAATTTGCCATATCTGAATGCAAACAAAAAGCTTGACAAGATACGATTGGTCAAGACATTAGATCCTTTCACATTTGCAAATTGAATCCTGTGTTTTCAGCGCTGATATTTGCAGTCGATGTTTTCTGTATGGAACGCGATTGTGTTTACCTACTCGAGAAGCGTGCAGCACAGTAACATCCTAAACAAGTGCGATCGCATTAAAGTAACAGTGATGTGACCATTTTACGGCATATTCTATATTTTAAAAAAACACAACAAATTACAATATCAAGCATCCTATTACCACTAATTCCCCACCGCTGTTCTTCATTTGCTGGTGTCATTTTAAGGCCTTGCGCAATTTTCCACATTCGGCCAGCCCGGTCAACGTTAAGCTGTTTCCGATATAATCAATTATATTTGTTCTAATTTCATTTGGCAGCCAGGAGAGGGATTCCGATTGGAAAATAATAGGTCCCTCAATTAAAATCCTCACTGAATTTGACAGACTTATATCCGAACCTCCCGACACTTCCCAGTAGGTAATATCAGTCTCAATGAAAGGATCATAAATCTCGATAATCGTTTTCCTCACTCCTTGATTGGGAATCTTAACGGGAGTTAACAAAATGAGTAATCTGGATTACCTCACACGAAACGTTCATAATGACGTAGGCAATATGCAAAACGCAGGCCAACGTATAAGAATTAGTTGACTCGACAACATCTGTGCTAATGCATCCGCTGTCATCACTGAAGTGCACCTTCTCAAAACCACGGACGCATGCGAATTCACGGACCTCCGTCACGTTTCTCGGTATTTCAAGGAGTGACGTAATGAGCCAGTTCACGTTCTTTGTAACCTTTTTCAGTCCATAGTGGGGGCAGAGTAATTGGTCTAAACATGGTTTGGATTATTTGAGAATGAAATAAATCATCTCCATTTTAAAAGAGGTTTTTGGCGTTTTTGGCCTATTACCTGGTAGATGATGACAGGGATAAACATCGCCAGGGATGAAACACAGAATATATAATATCAACTCCAATCTATGTTTTGTAGGCCTCATCATCTGAGATAGGTTGACGGTTGCCGCTTATCTCCCAAGTCCTGTTTCAACGTTTGTTTTAACTTCCCTCAGTGAAATGTCCAATTTGAAATTTTCTAAGCTTAAAAACACAATGCCCGTTATCAGGACGAACTGGAATCTGCAACGTATCATTAAAGGCATGAGTATTAATGGATGTAGCCCGACCTATTGTATTAAGGGGGCAGGACGAACGTCCATGCAGTTATTTAAAACGGTTGAAGGGCAAGAGTAATGTGAAAAAAGAAATCAAAACGCTTTAACATGCTCAATGTTGATAGTATTGGCAAAAAATCACGTCTACCTTAATGGAGAAGAAAATGAAGAAATATGTTTCTAGTTACTAGTAGTCAAAATATCATTACTCAGCAGAGTTGGAAATGTCAGTGTTGTTGGTAGTATGAAACGTCCCCCGTAACTGCAGAGGTTTTCTTCGAAACGGGCACTCAGTACTCAGCAAGTGGACCTCTGATATGCAAATGTCACATCACTTTTATTCTCACCAAAACAGATTCTCATTGGCTACTGCCGGGTCCAATAGATGTTCAGTGAGCCATTTCTACGAATGTTTGGTTGGTTAGGTTTAGAAACTTAGACGGTTAGCAAGCTGTGCAACTGTGGACATTTCCGGCGATGTAAAAGCCCGTTTTCTGAGAAAAATTGAAGATCGTATGCTGTTGTTCTGTTGCTACAGATACTCTCTCCTCCTTTTTCTGTTACGCATAGCGCAGGGTGCTCTGTTTGCGACGATGTAATCTTTTTATTTGTGTTACTAATCGGCTATGAGTGCATAATTTTAGATAAATACATAACGTTCTTGCGTGCTGTTTTGAAGCCTCGACCATTCGTTTTGGACTAGCAGTACTGTGGTCATTCTAAACTCGATGAGCAACTCCTATGAAATCTGCAGGCTTGGGATTTCTGCAAACCACACGCGTGTCCTCGCACAGGACAAGACTCATCTGATTAGAGGCGTGGACTTTTATCAAACAGGTCGCGAGTTCGAGCCTCGGGTGTGGCACACTTCGGGGTCGGGTATGGCTGGCTGACGATGGCTAGTAAGCCAGAAATGGCCATTCCAGTCTCCCTTGTCGTTGTCGGTAATGCAATTCTGCCTATATCATGCGCCGCTGTGCGGCTGCTGGTTGGGCTCCAGAGAGAGCCTCTAAGGCACAACGGAACGAGTGAGTTCCTTAGGAACGATCGGTGAGCGCCCTCCTACCGCTCATCTGATTACTGGATGTTCACATGTACTAAAAGACCAATGTGACTGGTAAGATATAGCAGCGTTAGCAGCATCTAGCCGAATAGTCACAACCGTAACTGTGATGACGTTTTACTTCCACGGCATAACCTAATTTACCTTGACTAAGATTTTAATCTTACTGTCCACATAGAACTACCGTGACGCCTAGACACATGTTTGTCAATTTTTCTATTTCTGCAATGAAAAAACACGTAGGGTTTCGTCACCCCAGGTCGTTCCTCAGCGTTGCCTGTGTGGTTTTTGGTATATAAACAACAGATCTTAAAAGTCCGGTCCCGAAAACTTAAACAAATATTCGAAATGATTAGCGTAATACAGCTTATCTTGATGTTGATTTTCGGAAGAAAGTCCTACCTTTACTTGTTTGGAGCTGACAAATCCGTAATCATTCCTGTTAAACTAATTCTTAAAATAACTCAATTATTTTGGCTTCGCTTGTGCACGTGCTGGAGAGACAATGAAAGGAAGGAGATAAAATATGCTGTTCCATGAGGTAAAACGACTAAACGCATCCTCTACCACAAAAACGAATGTGGCTAGAAGTGAACAGGCGAGTTCCAGGAAGCAGTTCTGACGAATTTGAAAATACAACCACAACAACAATACGTTTATTGGCCTGAAGTTCGGGGTTCTCACTCGATCGCGTCAACAGAGAAAGCTGCAGATAACTATAATAAATGTATGCATTTTGAGCCCGGGACGATCGTTCGAACATTCCCGTCCCTGAGCCGACATGCTGCCGAGCGCATGGTGAAGTCGATGTTAGTTACTGTCGACGTGTCTTATAAGGACTAGGGGCATTGTCCTGATTAACTTCAGACAATAGCGTTTTGCCGCAGATTTTCATGAATGAGCATAAGACCGCACTGGCCCGTGAATGCTAATCGGCAATGTGGGCAGCTGCGTCGACTGCCAGGGAAGTAACCTACCTGATATCTGCAATAATGCGAACCTCCAATCCGTGTATACGGAGGTTTCGGCTCTTAACCAGAGATTGTACACCAAATGTACACATTTACTGATTCAGTCAGTCCGGTAACATTTAAAACAGACTTTTCAAAGAAAAAGCTAAGAGCCTACGAAATCACCTGATCAGGATGGTATGCTCACAAAAGTGTTCAATGGAATTTCAGACAAACTGGTTTCTCCTACCTCGAATACCTTCGAAACTTCAATGGAGACTGCGGTTATGTCTAAGTTGGAAATAAAACAGCGTAAGTTCCATATATGCAGGGAACGAGGGAACCTCCCTAAATAACTTCGGTTTAGTGAGTCTTACAATCTTTCGTAGCAAAATGATGAAAAAGATGAAAATGGTGTCAATGAGGCATCTAAATGGAAAAAACATCCTTATTGTGCATTATCATGCATTCAAAATGGATCGAACTTGCCTAATTAGCTTGCTTGTATCCACGCAGTGCTGTATGGAATAAAGTGAAATGTGTTTATCACTAAACGCACGATACATTGAATTCGGAAATGCTTTTTGTAGTGTTATATACAGACGACTGATATTAAAATAATCCACGCGTTGCGGTATTAATGGGATGTAGTTGGTAGGTCGCTACATGCCTATCACAGTTGGCAGCTTCCGAGTGCATTACGGCTCGACTGTAGTTGCCTAGTAGTTACTATCTAGCTGTGCGCTAGACAAGATTATCAGCTATCATGATCAGCGCACGCATGCAAGTTTCTGACTGCCCGATTTTGTCAGCTGTGTTGGTTCTTGGGCTTGCCAAGGTTGACACCAGGAAGAGTGGCCATCCGCACGTTCTCTTATCGGCCTATACAAAATCTCAGTGCCGAATATGGATCTGATAGATAATTGTGCTTTCCGGTTTATTGAGGACCGGAAAACCATGATTCGATAGTTTTGCGGCTTACGTTGATGTCACCACAAGCAAGAATTTCTACCTCCTCAAACTTAATTATCTGGTTGGGTCCTGTAGAACTACCAGCTGGGCGAGGCGTGGTAGCGTGGTCGGATGTGGTTTGGCAGCCCCACCTGAAGTAAACAAACCACAGTCACCACTAATACGGGGCCGGTAGTAATATGGTTTTTACTATTGGGGCCGGTGAGCGCCCAGTCGACGAGGTCAAGGAGTTGTATACGTAGGAAAAGTTATTGGGAATAGACGGCCGTACTTTGAATGGTTGAGAAATAGTTGTCCTAAACCCTAACCATAACCCTAACCCCCAAATATAATCCCTAATCTTAAATCCAACCCCAAACCATAACACCTAACACCTAACCACTAGCCATAAGCCCTAACCCTAGCCCCTAAACCTGCTCCTTAATGCCAACCCCAGATCTATTTTGCCCATTAGGTTGGACTACCAAAGCACATCTTACCGGCATCGTTCTTCCTCCGTGTTTTCTCGTGAGAGACCATCTGCGTTCAGGGTAGCTTTCCGGTTTTTTTCCTACATCGTTTCTTTGACAGCAACTGTATCCGACTCGGACTCGAGTAAAAATCCGAAACGTCAGGATAATAATGCTCTTGCTCCAGCGATCATCAATCCTTCTTCGACTTTGCCTCTTGAAACTAGCCTCTTCGTTTTTATTAGCAAATTTATATAACGTCAAGTGGATGTGGATGTGAATTTCCTGAAATGGCTGACTGATTTTCTCACGGGCAGATATCCACTTTTTTGTATGGGTAAGGTTCGATAGAAATCTGCAACCTTTTTTAGTGGCATTCGAAATGGAAGCGTCCTACATTGGTCCCATTCTGAACCTCTGCCTAGGTAGCCTTAGCTGTATGTGGGTAATATTTCTTCACGATCTCAATGCGACTCAACACAAAACAGAAAGATGCGCTAAAATTGTAGAATATCTGAGGCCGTTCGCGGTAGTGGTGTAGGGAGTGGTCCCTTAGCCTCAATTTTAACAAGCGTAGAGTTATTCGCTTACAATCTCGCAAAAGGAGGATGATGTGATTTAAATATCACTGGTTCATTTGGGGTCAACAAATGAAACATGTTAACGATCTAAGGAACATCGTAGTGTGGATAACGTCCAGTCTCAACTATGGTCCCACTGTAATGGAGTATCACAGAAGGCCATTTGCATTTTGGGTGTTTTCAAGAGATATTTCTCTAATTTCGACGAAGAGCTCCACGGTCGAGTGTTAAGAACATTTGTTCGGCCAATGTTAGAATTCTGCGCTCACGCGTTGTGTCCCTAGACGAGACAAAATTCCCCTCTTTTGGAGAACACATAACAAAAAGCAGCCTGCGTGATCGATAGATTTAGATGCTCGTCATATTAAATTCGGCTGGAAAGACAAAAACTATTGCCTCTCTCATATTGTCAATACAGAGGGCATATAATCATGCATTTACAATTTTCATGGAGCTAGGCCTGTGCTCTTCGGTTCGATAACTTTCTTAAAATAGCATGAGCAACCATTCTTTAACGCCACCAAAACTAAATGCAGACAAAATAATCTTAACCCGAAGTGCGAGCCAAATTCGTCTCCACCTCGTGGTTGAAGGATGAGACAAACGATTCAATGCCGCTGTCCTGATGTAACACTTTGAGGCCTGCCAAATGCAGGACTCAATAACTCAAAATCAAAGGATCTGCAATCGCAGTGCTCTTACTCTGCATACGAGGAAACTTCAGAATCCACAAATTAAATTTCAGTTAGCTGACTGGCGAAGCAGGATTTCCTAAGCCATCAATTTAGCATCCAACAGATGAGTCTCAGGTTCGTGTAATTTACTAGACGGATATGAGACAAAATGTTAAACTAATGTGTTCAGGCGTTTAGTCCCCGGGCGAGAAAATATTCCACCTTTTGGAGCATACACAACGAAAATCAATCCAGATGATCGTAGTTTTAGATGACTGCCTCATGAAAGACGGCTTAAAAGACCAACAATGTTTCCTTTGTATTTTTTGCGATGCAAGTGCTATTTTCAGGTCTTTAAATTGTTAGAGGGCTAGACTGTGCTCTTCAGTTTGATTGTTTTTGAACTGGCATGAACGACCACATTTCAAGGTCAGCAACACAAACTAGAGACAAAACATGCCAAACTTGGAGTGCTAGCCACATCCTCTTCCAATCGGGTGGTTGAAGGACAGGACGGACTGCCGAATTCTATTGTCTTGGCGGAACTTGTTGGGGCCTTCAAAATGGGACTCGGCAATCCTATATTCAATGATCGAATATTGTCTGGATACCAAGGTTAGACACGGAGACTATGTAAGTATGTGTATGCTCCTCACCTATAACTGTAAATATAGTTTTTCAGGACTCTGCCTATTTTCCTTATTTATAGTTAGTTAAACTGAAGTATAATCAGGTTACGTGGACTTGGTTGGATGTCTAAGCGCCATGCATTCTCCAGCAACCGACAAGGCCAATACGTGATGACGGGTTGGGACTGGCTGAAATGAGGCGCGCATTGCTAGCGGTAAAGACGGCTTTGGGGGCGGAAGCAGTGATGGTCCACAGGGCGTGAGGAAAAGTCTCACTTTTGATGGGGATGCTGGTGACCATTGACGTTGTCGTCGTCGTAATCGCGGGCGTTGGGATATTGAAAATGGCATTTGTGGTGGGTAGCGGGACATCAGAAGCGAGGAGTGCACTGGTGATGGTGGTCGCGGTAGTCGTGATCGTTGTGAACATCCTAGTGGCTGCATTAGGGGTTGATGATGGATGCATTTTTTGGAGCGGGAAACGTATTCTCCTGTGCTGTTTGCGAATTGTCTCCTGAAGTGTTTGGCAATGTCGAATGCACGCGGGAGATCCGTTAGCGGTGTGGGCAGGGTGTTTTATAAATCGATGCTCCCTGTTAGGTTCGTTGTACTGTCGTAGCCGGGCAGCGTTGCCATTTTTGACCAGAAGCAGGTTTTTTTTCGTTTCGACCCGCGTATACTTACATCTCTTTTGCCGATAAGACGGATCGTATGGCCGTTCAACTGTTAACGCAAACGGAATGCCTTCCAGTACACAAAAAATGGTAGCAGAGTTTTTTTATGGGTGGGGCACATCAAAAGTCAAGGATGCGTACCAAGAAGCTAATTTAGGAGGAAAAATCAAGCAAACGCCGTAAACTGTTTAAATGTACCACACAATGAGAAGAATTTTAGGGGAGAAGGATAATTAGGCAATGAAATACCGTCAAATATTGGACCGGAAACGGTGATTGACTGAAGACACCCAAGTAACTAAACCGACTGCATTGCAGTTAGGCAGAATGCGAAGTAATTATATGACTGGTAGCTCCACCTTGAAACACTTGAAGTGTTTGATTACAACATAAGAACATAGCAGCCTGTAGATAAATGCTATTTATTTGAGAGATACACTGAAATATACGCGTGCGGCTGTCTCTTATGTAACCCCAGACCACCATGAGCGTAATACGCGACTGAGTTCATTAGCTACGGAATTTCAAAGCATTCCGCCGGCAATAAGTACCATACTACTAATTACAGTGGGTGATCTAACACATGAAATGTATCAAAATTTGCGAATGATTGCTAATCGCTCGCATACCATAATCAATCCGTGCATTCAATATCTCTGTTTATAAAGCACAACTTTTGGATAATTAATAATATATTTCATCTTATAAAGGCATTGTTGTGTTGTTTAGAAATAACGTTTTTTAGAAAATCGCAAAATCCCGAAAGAGTAAAAATGGTGGCAATTCAGTAAACTTCATATTTTAATGTTTGGAAACGTTCACCCATGGACAATACTGATTGATTATGAATGCATAAGTTCAATCTCAGCTAAAAATAAAGTTTTACTGAAGGTTTAATTTAAATATCCTTTAAGAATTAATATAATTTCAGGTATGGCGCCTTACGAAGATGGCAAAATCCCGAAAGAGTAAAAATGGTTGCAATTCAGTAAACTTCACTTTTTTAATTATTGGAAACCTTGACTCATGGAGACGTCTGAGTGATTATGAAAGCAAAAGTGCAATATAAGGTAGAAAAAATGTTTTACTGGAGGTTACATTTAAATATCTTTTAAAAATTAATGTAATTTCAGCTATGGCGCCTTGCCAATAGTAAACACTGAGTATATATTCCGAAAATTTTTCCTTAGGAATCGTGGTATCCCTTTGTCTTTTGAACTAACTAAGATGCGGTTCAATAAGAAAAGCAATATTTCGCTCGACTTCGTCGACAGGGATATCGCGAAAACAAATGTTTTCATGAGGTCACATTTTGCCGTTCCGATTAGTGCCAAATAATGTTACATATTTCTGGCATGTGTAGTCGTAAGCGTACCGTTTTGTGTTTATAAAGAAATCTTTTCTTCCGTTACGATCGCTCAGAATTAAGCTGAGTTTAATATCGCCCTCGAATAATCGATGAACTTTCAAAAATTTAAGTGTTTTTACCCGATCGTCAGTAAGGCCAGACTATGTATTATTCGTCTTTTAAAAGCTTTAAAATAAGATACCTTTTTCAGGCATTTAACGAAGTAGCGAGTTTTTTCGCTTTCTTTTTATTTAGATTGTCATCTGGGGCAGATTTTAAGATCCACGCAAACAGAATTCCTCATCGTCGGATAAAACTGACGTCTATAACGAAAGTTAACACCGAATCTGCCTTAGATTAGTCAAAAAACTTTTCATAATAAATTACCTCTATGACAAGTGCTTTTATACCGCACTCCGTTGATGGATGTCTGAGTACTTTAATTTTCTGCTGAGTGGGCCAAAGAAAAAATTGACACATTCGGCCGTTTTTTTCACTCTGCAAAAATATTTTGATATTTTTCGACCACAAACGCAAGACCAAGCCTTATTCTTTATCTTGCGGCCATTTGAACTGTTTATGCTCAAATTTAAACTCCGTCCTACTATTATGAATGCTCGGCAGAGTGGCTGTATATAAATTTCTATTTTGTTGAAGATGTTAACGATTCGCTCGTTCCATTTTTGAATAAGTTATGTGCAGTAGGTAGACTGCACAAAATGCAATATTTTATGTGTTCAAAGCTGAAAATGACAGATCGTTGGCAGCCGTACTTGTGACAACACGTAGGATTTTCCAAACTGCAAAACAACTGTAGCCCTTTTAATTGAAGGACTGTCCGTGTGCGTTATTACTGAACTTGAGTGCGCAGATTCGCACAAATCTGCTGATCTGAATTTTATATATGGACAAGGCATCCGATTCTCTTAACGTAACCTTTATTTTATAAGTTTAATTACCACGGTTAGCATCGGACAAAAAATTAATTTTCAAGTCTTACTACCTCCGTTTATTAAAACTCCCTGGAGGAAAGTAATCTCCTTCCAAATAAAACCTCGCTCAAATGGGTAACCGAAGTCCATAACAGATTTTTTTGTAGAAAAATACCCGAGTGTACAGCGACGCCCATTTTCGACCATGTTTATAAACATTTCGTTGAACAAATTTCTGTACAGGAGAACAATATTTACACAAGTTAGCTCAACGGGAAGGCAAAGTGCACGACGTTTAAAACGTCCTTAATTCCCAAATTGTATTTGGCCACCAGTTTTCAAGAGAGAGGTCATGTACTGTAGCTTCTACTGGGAAGCGTTTCTGTTGCCAAGGAAGCTCATCTACCGTGAGTGACTGATCTCATTAAATGTTGAATGAAATTTTGAAATGTGTTTTCGTTTAGGACGGATTACTTAGACACAGCTATAATACCGATCATCTTGATGCATAATCCTATAATATTTCGAACTCGACAGGATGTCAGCATTTGAATATACTGCTTTTCAGTCACCTGTAGAGACCGTACTTGATTAACATTAAGTACTTAAGTGGCATATATATGTCCTATTCATTTTATATTGTCCTGAAAACTCTAATATATCCTATGGAAACCATGAGGAAAAATTGTGTTTTCTTTGTCGTTTAATAAAGAATCGCGTCATTTTTATATTTTATAGTCAAAGAAGGGATACAATTAGGCTTTGAATAAGTTTTCTAAATTCCCGAACATTTTGGAGCCTGATCAGTCGTTGCATTAGCGGTCAGGGATTTCAGTCTACAGGGTGCATGTGTTCCGCGTAAAGAAAATCACAAATTATTTCATGCCTTTAAGAAGAAACTACACATAGGCCGTAAAATGTTGTTCATTTTATGAGGAGCAGCGGTAAAGGGACAGGTACGGTGCTATTTGCATGCACACTGCGCGGTCTTAAAAAATCTCATAGTTAGAAACGTTTTAAAACCTAATTTTACGCCCTCTTGGTATATAAAATATAAAAATGACGTGAGTCTCTATTAAAAAACTGCAAGAAAACACCTTTTTGTTCTCGGTTTCTATAGGATATGTTTGAATTTGCAGGACCATCGAAAATCGATGGGACATACTCATGCTAATTAAGTAGTCATTGTTTACAGAGTACTGCATTTAAAGAAGATTGAAAAACAGCATATTTAAACGCTGATATCTCGAGTCTGAAATTTTATAGCATTATGCGACAACATAATCTGTATTATAACTGCGCCTAAGTAATTCATCCTAAACAAAAACGCATTTCAGAATGCCAGCCAACATTTCATGAGATCGGTCTCTCACTGTACGTCGACTGCCTTGGCAACAGAAACGGTAAACGCACGGCGTCCCCAATGAACGGTGCGCTGTTATCTGAATGCTACAGTTTCCAGACTTGTTTCTTGCGACAGCATACAGCAGATTTCTCAAGTTCCGACCAACAAACTCGCCAACAGATAATGCCACATGTAAGATTAGGGAAGTTAAAAGGACGCAAGCACAATTCCAGGCCCAGTGGATGAACAGCAGGTGTGGTCTCCAGTGAAGGGTTTTCGGCAACCAGACATGGCAGGGACTCCCAAATTCTACTCTTTTTCCTATCTAATTCAGGTACTGGATTTCGAAAGGGTAAACGTGCGACCGGTAATGAAAACGAGCGCTACGAGCTAGTGTGCCCGACGATATGTTGCATGCGTGCAAATTTCCTACCTCGCAGAGCTAATTATGTATATCGTATAGATCTTAACTGCCAGGCGGCCACTGAAGAAAGTCATAACAATAGGTGTCTCGGGAGATGTAAATAATTACTTAAAATCTCGGCGCAATTGATGCCATTCCAAACTACGATAGGAAGGCAAAGGCTCTAGGACATCCTACAATTGAACCTTCTATGTTACGAGAACCCACCTGTTTGATGGATTGCGGATTATTAGCTCATGAAATCTTGTTTGGAAAGTCTACTTATCGTATCAGAACCGGTGTATCCATACGGTGCAGTAGTTTAAGAAAGTGACTTAACCCAACTGTGATTACATTCAAGGCTCCCTGTGGGGCCACAATTTGGATGTTTAGGGCGTTAGCTTAAGCCTTCTTCGTGCTCTCCTGTGTTTGAATCCCACCGAGGTCACGAATTTTTCACAACTGCGTCATAGAAATCCGTGGGGGCTTACGGCGCTGCACTTCTAATCGACAGGCCACAGGTGATACATGGAAAATCTAGAGTTCGGTACATTTGTGTGATGACCTCTAGTAAGCCACAGATAGGCCTTCCCGTCTGAACGTGTCAGGAGATTGTAGGCATTTCTGCTTTAAAATGGTCTTACCGTCAAAGACAAGGGAGACTGTCGGTAGTACCATTCTGCCTATATCATGCGCCGCTGTGTGAGTGCTGGTTGGGCTCGAAGGATGTCGCGTAAGCCACAACGGACGAGTGAGTTCCGTAAAAACGATCGGTATCGTCCCTCATCAATTTCTGCTTTACTCCGTTTGTCACAGCGAACGCTTCATAGACCGCTTCGTTTTATGTTGTGAGTGCTATCACGCCGTCATGGCGTCGACACGCCATGTGCTTGAATCGTTCAGGACAGGTGAATATTTGCATGATTTCCAAATACCATCACAATTTACCGTGTAGAATGCTTTGCCAGTTGCACGAAGAAGATAGGGGAGGTAAAATGCACTTCCTGGGGTTTTCTTGTGGTTGTTGTTTCTTCTGCAATGTCCTCGGCAGCCATACGGGTTTTCTGGATGAAGTTCTTGTTACAGAGGCGATTGAAAGTGATGCAAATGAAAAGCTTCTCGACAATGTTGAGTAGACAGGTTTCTTTGTGATTGTGGCAGAATCGATGATTTCCTTACTACACGTGCAGATGGATGATGATCGCGTCCTTGACGTTCTGGGAAAATTTGCATTCGCGCCATATCTTCTGGACCATCGTTGCAATTTTGTCCACCACTGGGAAGCCCACATTCCGCCAGATCTCGGTGATTTCCTGCTGGATGTTTATTGACGACAGCGATTGTTTCCGAAAGGGATAGCGAGAGGTCCGCGTCAGTATTCGTTTCAACTTAAGGGAGCCCGTCGATGACGCGTTGAAAATCGTCGATGGGCGGTTAAAGACCATAATAACAAATTCAACGCGAAACTATAAGACCTGAGATTTCTCCATGAAAATCATCCACATTCATTGGTGATTGTCACAAAAGGGCCGCTTCCCTTTCCGCTTACTGAGATAGATACTTTTTTACGTGGTCCGTCCGGATGCAGACTATGAAGTCAAAAAGGACAGCCGGCTTGTCTGCGTTCGACACAGTCGCCAGAGAGTGTGAAGATTCTGGCAGAACGTGTTCTCTGCTTACGCGAAGCTGGTTTTGTGTAGCGGATAGGGAGGGCTCTGAGAACAATGGGTTCAGGATCATGAATCATTCCTGGATATCCTGAAGCAGACTGGGCAGACGTCCCCCGCTGTCGCCCGAATGGTAAGGACGACGTCAGCTTTGCCCTGCTATGCCTTCAGTGAGCGCCACAGGAGGAGCAACCGAATTCCATCGCCATCAGTCGCCTCTGTTCCAATAATGGGGTTATCGCTAACAGCAGTAATATCAACTCTAAAACAGGTCATTTATCAGCATTGAGCAATGTCCAACACTTGTGCCTTGAAATTATCTTAAACATCCTATTTCACGAACAAATGTAGATGAAAAGCAACCATCAGTCTCAGTCTTTATGTTTTGCTGTTGAACAAATTAAGTGCTTAACACTGAAGACAGAACGTCGATATTAGATACTATATTGTGTAATACACATCAGCACAAGTATATTACATTCAGGTTGGCGTTAAACTTGACCAGAAGTTTTGCAGTTTTGGAAGGATTTCAGCACCGGATGGAGCTCTGGCAGTTTCATCCTTTTCTAATACTAGACGCAATTTTGGGGCCAATTTTACTCAGTTTAGTTTATTGAGGGAAGTGTAGGTCTTCACCTATGGACTCCCTATTTGTGTACATGCAACTGCAAAATCTCAAAAACTCGAAAAGGTATCATAAAGGGAACAAATAATCAGAAAATCGTCAGATCTATACAGACATGCAAACTGTCTCGAATGTTAGTGGTACGTGCAGTTGTAAAGCGGTCGTTTCGAGGGCAGCGAAATAAATGAAATATCCTGTGGCAAAAGTTGCATAGGCGCATGTCAGTAAGCGTTGTGCGACAATAAGAAATTCAGTTTAAAATTTTGCTGAAATATAGCAGGTAGTATTATAACACGGAATTTTTCATGGTTACAGAGGTCGCCTGGTAATTTAGTGGACACTGTTACAAAAATCCAGCTTCCTCTTAAAGACCTTGACGACATCCACAGGCAGGGCATTACAGGCTACTAGCACTCTGTTAGAGAAGAAGAACTTTCGGGTGTCCAGTCTGTCCCCTGTCACACGTAGTTTAAATGGATGGCCTCGTAGATTTGTGGTGGTTGCTAACTCGAAGAAGCCCCCCGGTATGCAGTCCTGACCGCGTATGATACGGAATTCTTGTATTAGGTCACCCCGTAACTGCCTGTAACTCAAGGGAATGAGATCAAGGTTAGCTAACCGCGTTGCATATGGTAATGAACCCTGTCCTGCCTCAAGTGTCGTTGCACGCCTTTGAACCCTTTCAAGGATGCTGAGGTCCTTCGCGGTCCAGGGTCTCCAAGCTTGGATAGCAAATTCTAGTTGCGGACGCACAAAAGTTCGAAAGACTTTAGCGAAGCAGTCTTCGTCAAAGGCAGAGAAAGCCCGCTTGACAAGGTAGAGGACTGACATTGCAGACTTGGCTATCTTCGTGCAGTGGAGCGAGTGTTTGAGCGACGTCGTAATCCATACTCCCAAGTCCTTCTGTGAGTCCACTTCTTGCAGTGGTATGCCATTTAGGCATTAGGCCATATGGTTCGAAGAGCCAACTCTGCCGACGCGTAGAATATTGCATTTTTTCTCCTTGAACGGCAGAAGCCATTCCTTTGACCACTGTTGGAGTTGGTTTAGGTTCGCCTGCAAATGCTCTTCGTCATCTGCAATTTGAATGACGCTACATATTTTAATGTCATCCGCAAACATGGCGACACCACAATCCAGTTCACTTACGCAATCGTTTACGTAAATAATGAACAAAGTACGGCCAAGAACTGAGCCTTGGGGAACACCGCTTTCAACGGCAACCTCCGTCGACTGCTGGCCACCGACATGGACAGTTTGACAACGGTCTAATAGGAAGCTTTGAATCCATTTTAAGAGGTTTCCCCCTAACGCCTGTTCGGCTCAGTTTGTGCAGAAGTCGCTGATGTGGGGCACTATCGAATGCCTTTTTAAAGTCGATATAGACAACATGCGGCGCACTGCCTTCATCAACTGACCAAGTCCAACGTTCCAAACAGTTGTGCAAGTTAGTCAAGCAAGACCTGCCACTACGAAACTCATGCTGCGCATCTGATAATAAATGATGCTGCTCTAGAAAGCGCATTAGTTGTCTCTTGATTATTTTCTCAATGAGTTTGCAGCAGATGGAGGTGAGGCTAATTGGCCTGTAATTGTTCGCAGAGGCCTTGCAGCCTCCTTTATGCAGTGGTGTGATCCGCGCGGATTTCCAGTCGGCGGGCAGGCAGCCGGCTTCGAACGAGGCTTGAAAAAGCATGCGAAATGGTTTGCCTATTTCGGCAGCGAGCTCCCTCAGTAACTTAGGCGGTACGTCGTCTGGACCTGGTGATTTCGACTTATTTAGTGTCATTAGCTCTTTGCGAACCGTCGATTCATCAAAAGATACAGATTCAATTTTTGGACCCTAATCGATATCGTAGTCGGGAGGAGTAAATGCACTTCCGCTAGTAAAAATGGATTTGAAAAATTGTGAAAAGTGCTCAGCTTTTTCTGCATCCTCACTAATCTCTACGTCTCCGCTTGTCTTCAGAAGAGGGATTGGATCTCTATTTCGCGTGCTGCTTCTTATGTAGCTGTAGAATAATTTTGGATTTTCCATAGCGCGATTCAATAGGTCTTTTTCAAAATTTTGCCGTGTCCTGAGGGTAAGTCGCTTGACTAATTTCCTCTGTGTTTTGTATGCGTTTATGGATACGGGAGTCCCATCAGTAAGGTTTATGCTTAACGCATTTGTTAGACGTCTGTGCACAGAGTCCGTGGACTAATTCTTTCAGGAAACATTTTGACTGAATTTCCGACTCTCGAGGGGACTCGCTGAGTACACTAGCCGCCGGAGGCTGTTATGAATTCAGCGAGACATGACACAGAATCTGAAAGTCTGTGTGATGCGCATGAAATCAGCAGTCACCGGTTTGTGCGCTCAAACGTATCCATAGATGTTTTATCCATGGACGAAATGCTTCCGCCTATTAGGGGAAATTACTTAAGCTGTGCCTTTAATTCTTTGATTCAGCGCACGTCCATGCAGGTAATATTTACATTTTTCTGCAAAAATAATCTATACAGGGGGTTTAAGCAGGCATTATCCAGTCCCCGTTCGCCAGATAATGTAGAGGTCTTTATTGGTTATGAGAGTACCATACAAATTATGGGTTAATTTTAAAAACACGGATTAGGCAGAGTGACTGAAGGATATTATAATAGTAGACAATCCTAAATTTTCGGACAGATTTGCCGACTGATGAGGAGTGTTACGTTGTTTTCGGTCCCTTTAGCTTTCGCTCAACCAATTTTAGCATGCACTCAGGCGAAATTGAGTAATTCTAAAACATTAAGTCCTGGTAGCTGTCCTTCTATGTATTGAGATTTGCATTTCAGTTTTCGATATTGCCTTTAATAAAGATCAGATACGATTACTGCGATTGCGTTATCCTTCCTAGGTTAGTGCATAGACATTTCGACATTGTTCATTAATGAACGAAGTAGAATAATGGGGCTTGTTTGAATTGACTGGCTGTTGTTTCTACGCTTCTAATAAAAGCCTACGAAGGATTATTTAATTGGACATTTTTGAAGGGAAGATAAATATTTCTATTAGAACTGCGAAAATGTCCGATTTACCCACATCTCTCTCTCATCTAGAATCCCCGTATCCCAACTATTATCCTGTTACATAGATCCGTTTGACGTATTTAAGGCTTTTGTGGATTTTCTATGGTAGAAAACAATTTTGTTAACATACGACTGCAAAGCCGTGTTCTGCCTAACCCCCGTAGAGTTTGTCGGTGTACAGTAGATGTGCTAACTCATGAAATGTCAACCAAATTTTCGAAATGCGTTCTCGTTTCGAAAAGATAAATTAAGTAGTGTTGTAAAACTAATCATGATGCAGCATAAATCTATAATGATCCAATTAACGCAGGATGTCGGCTTTCGAAAGAACTTATTTTCGGCTGCATGCAAGATCTACACTATGCAAAAAATGACAACTTATGTAGCATGCAATTTTCGCATTGATTTTCAATGCCCTTGAAAAGTATATTATATTTCATGGAAAACCTGCACAAGAATATTCATTATTTTACTTATTCGGTAGAAAATTACGTCTTCTTCTGATTTAATACTTAAAAGAAGAGCATAAGTCGGTTTTAAAAAAACTTTTCCAATTCCCGAATAAATTTGAACCCGACCTGCTGTTACATTTGCATTCAGGGTTTCAAAAATACAAGCTGTATATTTTCCGTGTACGGAAAACCAAGCATTTCTCTACGGTGTTCTGAGGAGACCCTATGAGGTTCATAAAATTAAGCAGTGGATTTGAGCAATATTGCTAACTTTTCAAGCCACATTCGTAAATGCAGATACATGACGTTTCATGAACGGCCATTTAACGGTATTAAAATATCGTACAATTATAAAATTTTTTAAAACCGAATTATTCTCTTCTTTTGAGTATGAATTTGAAAGAAAACGTGATTTTCTACCGAACAAGTAAAAGAATGAATATTTTTGCATGTTTCCCGTGCAATATAAGTAAATTTTTAAGAGCATCGAAAATCAATGAGAAAATTGCATGCTATATAAGTAGTCATTTTTTTGCACAGTATGGATTTTGCATGCAGCCGAAAACAAGTTCTTTCGAAAGCCGACATCCTGCGGTAGTTGAATCATTATAGATTTATGCTGCATCATGATTAGTTTTACAACACTACTTAATTTATCTTTTCAAAACGAGAACACAATTCGAAATTTTGGTTGACATTTCATGAGTTAGCACATATAATGTACTGTAAGGGGATCTGCAAAGCGCATTTTCGTTTTGTTTTTTTTAAATGACTCATTTTGGCCGACTAGAAAAACATCCAGGACTTAGGCACATTGATGACCTCCCGAAGTTACATGAATGTATTGCAGTCTTAACGTAAGATGTTGAAAGCGGTCGCATTGTAGCCTACGCTTATACTTACAATTCATTCCAGATTTTGTTTTGATTGACCGTTACCATTTGCATCCTAACTTAATTTTATCCAGCCTTTTACGAACTGCTCGACAACTTGATTCTCAATTTGTTCGCGTATAGTTACATGAAAACGTCCAAATGTACTTTTATTATTTCCACTAGGTTTAAACTCCACCAAATAGTTTAAAAATTGCCCTACTCAACGGTTGAATTGTAGCTGATTTATTAACATTACTGTACAAGATCTTTTTTCTGTTAGGCAGGAAAAAACAGGTTTGAATTCCTTCAGCGAAGTATCGACTTTTTGCAGGAACAACTTAGATCACTTGTATTCGGTGAACGCAGTATGCTTCTGTTCATTGAACTTGGGAGTTTTCTACGGATGACTTGTTGCCGTGTGATTCACACCTGGAATTTAGTGAAATATGACTGTCGAAATGTTCTTATTCCAGCCGAGCTGTACCTAAACACGGTGCGTTACGATCTTTAAACGTCGACGAAATGGTTTATTTTACTAATGTATTTTGTGGCCCGGCCAATATTGACAGTGCTGATATTGATTATTGTTTGAGTAGGTCAATCATGTGCATCGGTCTCGTGGTTTTTTACATACGCTCGGACGAATGACAGTGAGATTTAACGTTTCTGGATGGATGGACGGTCATAAACCGACAAGCAAATGTCAAATTGACTACGTTTCCGCCGCAAGCTTTGGTAAATTTGAAGTCTTCGATCATCAATTCACCCTCGGAGGACCACTGAAGGAATTATTTTATAAATATTTTAAAGTTGCGCAGAGAAAAATTTACTCAAAGCTTCCGATAGCCTGTTAAAGATAGCAAGGCTAAAACTGAAGAGACCAGCGTTGTAAAACCATAATATAAGTTGTGGTTTTGTGGTAGTGGGTATTTTATTAGGTATTACTATTGTTTCTCGTGCAGGTTTTTCCCTCGGTATTTCCGCTCGTAATTTCCAAACGTATTTTCAGTGATTTATTAATTAAAATTGGTTATTTATTTTCCGACCACCGCGTATTTCTTCGCAGATTCCAAATGGACTTTGAGCAGCACATATCATGAAAAGGAGTATGGTGAATTTCATGGTTCCAAACATCAAACACAAATATACATTTGGATTCGGTGACCCATTTCATAAAAAATTCACGAACAGTAAACGGAAATCGCTATAGCACAAGCACCAACCGCTCCGCATACATAAAAGTTATATTGTAATAATGACACGACCGAACTTCACAACAAGGCACAATTTGGGGTAAAAAATATTTTTCTACCTTAAAAAAATAGTTTATTTTATAAAAAAGCGGCCAAATCGAAAACCCCTTTATGACGAAGCAATTATTGTAGGCCAAATATGACAGCTGGCAGCGATAAAACATGTCATAAACGATAAAGTGACGAAAAACGGTTAGAAAATGCTGAACAAATTTTCGTTTGGATTCAGGTCTGGAGTAGTGGCAAAAAAAACTGCGGTAATCGCAGACGGTAAAGCTGGCTGTGCTTTAAAATGTAAGATTGAATTCGCAAAGCAAATTATAATTATATTTCTTCTGAGCGGTGAACAACGGCATAATCTCGCAAAATTGTGGTGTCTATTCGATGACAATGTATGTCTTTGTAATAGAAGGCATCCTTTAAAATGTCGAGGAATACCTTGCTGATTATAACCTTTCTTGACGAACGCCAGATTAGTATTTCTCCGAATGTGTTGGCCATTGAAACCATCAGACATCAAGAGTTTACGAGGGCCGGTGTCTATGAGTTGTGCTCTCGTGAGAAGTCCTTACCATATATGACCACATGGACCGACTTTGGAGGCCTGTCTGACAATAAGACTTCATCACAAAATTTAACGCTTTTCAAATTGAAAGTCCGTGACCAATATATTTTTGAGCAAGCAAATACCTTTATCTAACAATTTTCCTGCTCACAATGGCTTTGTTGTGGCATTTTTCTGATGCAGGCCGACTTCTATAATTTTTTTTCTAATTATATGCAAACGAAACCGTGGCAAGTGTTCCCTGTGAATAACCTTAAGGGACATATTGACACGTTTTCATGTTCGAAAAATAAAACTGTTGTCTGCTTTAGTTGCGAGCCGTTTCGGTTCAACTTATGTGACCACAGACACAGTATTACTATTAGTAATTATCCTCAAAGTGATCTCACCGATATAAAAAATATCAGTAAACGGTTGTATAGCGCAGATTGATAGAATAATTTTTTGCATCAACAAACTGGTACACTGCGTGGGAAGTACAACACGTCATCCCAAAGGTAGCCGATAGAAATGTAGAAAATGTGGATGATGAACAAATGTGGTAAACAAGTCCACGCCACACAGGTCCGGATGAATTTGAACGTATTTATTTAAATCACGGTGTACGTGTATGGCATTTGTCGTCCTCATAAGTTTTAACATAATATGTTCAGCAGTGGTTCACATTTTGTTTCATGATATTTTCTGATGTGAATAAATCGTGTATCCTGTCTGGGCCAACAGGCCAGAACACAATAAATAACTGAGCATCGTCATCCAATGCCATAGAAAATTTGGTAAATGAAATCGTGAATGCAGAAAACGAACCTGTAAAGTAAACAAAGTTTTATTTGTTTCCACCGGCATGTGCATATTTAACAATTCGCAGTATTTGAATAGTGAGCTATTTAGATTGATAATTGCCCAAATATATTGTAACACAGGTTTTTATTCAAATGTATATAAAGTATGTCTGATTATTAATTAAGTACGTCTTCTTCACGATGATGGAGACAGAAAATCGAACGTCTTCACCGAGGTGAGGTAGTTCCCTTCAGATTTAGCACTTCCCACTAAGGCATGAAATATGCCCGTGCAAAGCTGAAGGCGCTTAAAAAAATTAACAAAACGGAAACACCTGCCGTCGCGTAGATCAATGAATGCAGATTCTTATTCCCCTTGCCACTGCCTGCATGTTTTGCCTGTGAACGGACAGTAGTACGCAGGGTTGCGAACTAGGCAAAATTTCATATTCTGTAGGAGATAACTAAAATAGCTTTATATAGCCGAGGGCGCTAAAAATGCTTTCTCTCAACATATAGTACGTGAACTATCTCACGAAATCTGATAACGGAAACTGATGAGAAAATTTCTGGACAAATTTAACGTTAAGCATCTTGTTCGCTTAAAATGTCCTTTTCTTGTGCAGAAATTGTGTTTACGTATTGATATTAAGTAAATTTACGCGAAAGTGGATGTTGGATTATATTCGTGTATTCGCCTATGCTATTACCTGTCTAATACTCCGATTGCGCATCTGAGCGACTTTTTCATTGATTGGGTATTAATTTACTATCGGAAAGATAAAGAAACAGATTAAGCCGAACTCACAATTTAAAGGCCGATGTTAACCATGGGGATCAACCTGTAACACAAAGGTTATTTTAAGAAAAGCAGAAGTTTCGCCAATTTCTTAGTGTAAATGTAGCAGATCTGTGCGATCTGGTGCCCTAAAGTGCAGTTATAACGCAGCTATGAATTTCTTCGTTTAAGTGGGCTGAAATGTTTTTCCCATTTGGAACAGTCTACCTGATGTCACATAGATGTCCACGGAATGGTCATTTCCACTACTTGTCGGGTAGTTTAGCTTACGTGCGTATATCATTCAGAAATAGAACGAGCAAAACATTTATAGTTTCAGCAAAATATCAGTATTCATATAGGCGTTCTTCGTCATTCAAAATAAAAGAACGGATTTTAAGAGCGAGCAAAAACAGTGGAAATGGCCTCAGTGTATGGAGAAAGGCATTATCTTAAGTTCACGGTAGAAAGATATAAGTAATTCTCAGGAACGCTAAAGAAACGGCCAAAAATGTTAAAGTTTTACCTGGCGTCGCCGTGCATAAATGCAAAGTACACAGAGATTTGTCAACGGAGTGCAGTAATAAAACACTTCTTAAAAAGATAATTTATTAACAAAAGTTTCATTACTGATCAAAGGCATATTTGTTTTGACATTCGTTGTCAACAGACGTTTTTCTCGAAAATAAAGTTTGATGTTTGAATGAGTCTGCACATGTGACCCAAACGACTGTCTAGGTGACAAGGAGAGCCCGAACACTCAATAATTCGGTAAATGCCTTTAAGAATAATCTTATTTTAAAGTTCTCAACGGACAGGTAATTTTTAATCTATCTTTATTGAAGATCGGGTGAAAACACTGAAAATCATGACGTATACAGCAAACTTTCGAGGTCGATTTGAAACTCAACATATTCCAAAACGAACGATAAAAGTTAATTAATTTGACGGAAGAAAAGTTCTCTTCATAAACTGAAAATGGTATGTTTACGATCATGCCTGTTAATTATATTTAAATTTAGTAGGCAGTGACTGGCCACATGTCATGTAATCTTTTGAAAACTATTCATCCTACGACATCCCCATCAGTGAACTCAAGAAAAATCCAGCTTCTCTTGTTGGATCCTATCTCCTTTACATCAAGTAAATAAAAAACAAGAGGACTCATTGGGAAAATGTTTAGGAATCTGCACTCAGAAAGTAGGCAGTTGGCAAACCGTCAGATACGAAATCACCCTACCTATTAGCAATATTTAAATGCAAACTTCAATAAAACACTGTAGTTAAAAGCTATTTATGTCCACTTTCATATTTACTACGTTTGTAATACGAGAATATATTCTATACATTTAAAAACGAACTTTACTTAATAAGAGCCATTTCTGACTTCTTCGGGATATTGCGCTTTTCAAAATAAATCGGCATTTCTAAATAACGCAACACTGCCTTTAACAATTCTTCTATGTGTTTAATTCTGATAAACTTCTAGTTACTTAAAATGGAAATCGGACTCATGAAATGGTGTCGGTTTGCGAGTGATTGGCAATCACTCGTACATTTCGACGCATTTCATGAGTTAAGTCACTAAGTAAACCTTGGTGTGGGCCCAGAAATTCTATCCTGAATCAAGAAAGTAATGATACAATTTAAGAAAATAGGAAGGTCGAATTCTTTCGGAAACAGTAAACTTTATTGTGTACACTTTCGAGACTGGTTCTTGAAATGCCTCTCTTTATGGGTGATTTATCTGATCGTCCGACTGAGCTTTACAATATGCATAAATGACATGTGCGCATGCATTTCAGAGTGTGTCATTGTTAAAAAAAATTTCCATAAACACAGTTGTTTTCAAAGATGTTCTATGTTTGCATCTGTCGCTTGCTCTTGGTCAAGTCAATATACGCACACGTAAACGCTCGTCTATATAAAAGAGTATTTTCTTACCCGCAAGCAAATGCAACTAAAGGAACGGCTGAATGGAAGAGGAAGATCGATATGCGCAGTAAATTTTCGTTTCCCAGGAATTGGCTTGCTTGCATGCGGTGTCCTGCCGTGAGTCCATAGTTTTGATGTAATTCCATGAACAGTTATTTGGCAATAAGTCTACAAACAGCATATGAGACATGCCGCAGATCGTCGATGACGTTTTCAGCCGGAGAGGTGAAAGGCCTCATTCATATTTGCAGTTTCTAAATTCGCAAATGCTCAGTGCATGCTACGTGAACCCAGCAGCGAGTTGACTATCTCAGGGGGCGGCCTGTATTTGCAAGGATGTGGGTGAAGCACAGGAGCTACAAATATATGGTATGCATAATAACAAATGCGTAGTGTGAATTACGCATTTTGAGACAGGACAGCATTATCTACAAAGACAAGGGAGACTGGAGTGACCGCTTTTGGCTTCCTAGTTGTCATCAACCAGCCCTAACCAACCCATATTTTTGAAACCCCTGAGGCTCGACCCCGCAGTCTGTTTGTTAGAAGTCTAATTCGTTAACAACCGAACCAGCGACGCGTTTGCTGTCGGTTACGGCGGGTATATACGTTGGTGGAGGGGTGCACGCCAATTCTGATACGAGACACCGTTGTTTCGCTATGTGTCTTGGGACTCAAACACGAGCTCGGCCAGCAGCCACACTGCGCTACTATCCTCTTCCATGGATTTGTCAAGCATGTTTAATATTATCATCTGCCGACGTCAGTTTTGGAGGAATTAAAATTACGATGCCAAACCTCGATGCCTTGCTGTACAGGGATAGGGGCAGTGGCCATTCGACTAACGAACCCAGTAATCTGTTGTCAGAAGACGTTGACATAAGCAGTCTGTCTGTCCTGGCCGACTCCAGACGGTGATCGCACGCTGTCCTGACGCCCTGAGAGCACTCACACGCACTTACAGCGCTTATAATATAACCGGAACTCCTCTCCTTCCCCTCCCCCTCCTACACCAACTCCACCGACTTCAACACGCTGACTCCGTCATGCGGGCGGCGAGGGAACATGAAGTCCGATTAACTCTGCCCCTGAGACGCATTTATGTCCTGTCGTTAATTAGAAAGATCATTACCCATGTAAATGTATCGGCCTGATGATGAGTTACGGAAACATATGTCCGCCAATTGACTCTTCAAACGTAATACGGGAATTTTCGCAGAACATTTGATTTTTCCTAAATGCACTTACAGTTAGTTATTTTTAATTTGCTCTGTAAACAGATTTACTTATATAAACATAGATCTGCACCATAAGCATGACTTTGCACTAAATAATATATCGAAATCACTCTTCGCCTTATATTATTTTGTAAAAAGGGCTTCTATTAATCCGATCTGCCGATTGTCGCCTCCACTGGCAAACACCATTTGCAGCAAACCCGCAGGTGGCATAACAAGCGCATAAGAGACGCCCCATTGAAACTCGCAGGACGAGGGAATTACTCCAATTTTTCCTACTTCTTTGGGCACTTTTCACAGCTCGGAGCCTATCATGCAAGTGCATGTATTTGTCTACTAACGAGTCTTCTTTACGTCCAAAAACAATTTACTTTTCCGAGGCAACGAACGATGACAGGTTAATTAATAATTAACAAAAAATCACATGCCTCCTGTAGAACGTTTTTGTTAGAGAATACATTTTGTTCCAATCGTGACTTAGAACCTCTCATTATTAATGTCGAATGCATGCACCTCGATAGCATTTAATGGCAAAAAAGTACTTATTTTACATTGCACATTTATCGCATACAATGCCTCGTTCCCTGAGTAAGATATCCAGTCCTCAATAAAGTATGCTTTCAACAGCAAGGGGCATATCACTAGCAGCATACACAATTTGCAAGCAGTCTCCTATCAAACAGTAATTAGCTGAACTCCATAAATCAAATCACTCCATTTAATGGTGAATGAACTCCGGCTAAAGGCAAACGTGAAAGATGCATAAAAAAGAATTGGCGCGATGCATAAAATAGGCCTATATCAGGGAAGTAAAATGTGAGTAGTTTGAGCAGTCATGTCGAAAAGATAAACATAGCTTGTGAAATTCTTGGGGGTGCGTTCATGCAAAACTTATGTAGATAAAACAGTAAATTAATCATAAAAAAAATCTTGACAAGACTAGTTGCCATGCATACGCGTGCCTTCGATAAATTCTCGCCCAACCAGTACATTAATATCCTAACGGGGTATAATTCAAATATGTCAGCGATTGGAGAAATCAATTAGCGTTTGTATTTAAACCCATCGAATTGACTGCCGAAGAAAAATTTGGTTCTTAAAATGTCCTTTCCACGAGGGCCCTGCGAGTGAATTCCCAAGAAAATGCCTTAAGGTTGTTGTCTGGCCCAGCTATCCGACAGCAAAGGTTCGAATATCAATCCATACCAACCCTATTCCACCCGGTTCAGGTAAGAAAAGATTGCCATCTCAGACCACCTCAGTGTGTATTCACGCCTCCACCCTCTCCTGCGGAGCAGGTTATATTTGTCGCACTAGTCGGAGACTGTTCACAAAAATTCAAGAGCACCTCATAGAATGGCTGGGAAAATGCTAAATGAACGCGAGTATGAAATGCGCTTGGTTTTGGAGATAATAGGTTTGTTTAACCTCATCAGCAAACATTTTACTAAGCCGTAACAAAGATGCAAAATTATGTAAGATTATAATACTGCTAAGTGGGTGGTTTCAACGCAATACTGCGCATCTTCGAAAGTAGACGATCGTGTTTAAAAGCATCAGGTTTGTAAAAGCACCCCATAAAAATATTACTATTTTATGTATTAATTTGTGTATCTTTGGTTTTTTTGATCTTTTTGGCAACGACAGCTATTTCTGAAATATCTGAGCTATTAGGTAATTTGGAGCAGACATCCAATAACTGTCTAAGACAACTGAGAGTTAGAGGTTTTAGTGTCGGGGGGACGTTTCTTCGACAGTATGCTATTTGGAGATGTTTGCACTACTTTAGTCCCTAAAGGGGTGTTTTATGAGTTTAAATACGCCGCAGAACCGTCTCCTGGGAACGGGAAATCTTGCGGATTTTATTCTTAGTATACGCCTTGGAATTTCATCAAAGCAACTCAAGATCTGGAGAGCAACAATGCTTTTATTTAAAAAGCAAAATTTTCGGCTAAACAACAGTTCTTTTCGCCTTGAGATCTGCAAGCTATTAAAGAATGCGAAAGTATATCAGACGGCTTATAGAACGTAGGTCATGTTTAGCCATTTCACTGCACCCGTTTATGTCTGTAAGTCCGCTGGAACCGTTTTGCTTGGGTAAGGTATCTGATTTTTGACGTCCCGAATTCGCACTACGTTATCTATTTTCCGGTTTACTAACGGGTCAGTGCATTTAATGACTTACATTGCTCGCACCCGGTAAAGTGCGCAACCCTTAATACAACATGTAAGTAACTTCCACTATATTAGTTGTCACTGCGGTGAACAGATGATTATAAATCGCATTTTGTAAACCGACCGATATGCCTTATAGGCTAAGTGGCATAGAACCCAAGCAAAGAATAGTAGATTAATGGTCTAACGCAATTCTGATATAACTACTTTTTGACAGTGTATATGCTTTTTCTAGATATTTTCCAAAACATGCATGCCCTAATTGCTCCCAGAGCTTTAACAAGAACATCTACATGCTTGTTACTTCTGACAACATTTATATCGCTTATGTATAATGTATCTAAACATGCGTTTTCGGCTTAGACGTTTGAACAAACGTCCATTAATTGTATCTAACACCACGCTCTCTCTAACACTAGAGGCGTTTGGCAGTTGATTTGTGAATTCCATGCAGCTTATCATGTTTGGTGGAAAAAAAATTAAATTTCACTGGGAAAAAATTCAAATCAGCACAGTTGCAAATTGCTTTTTTATTACGGCCCTGGAAGACAGCCGACGTTTCCGACGTAAGGCTCAATTTCTTGTCCTTCAGATTACTATATTACTTATGGTGAGTGAAGTTCTTGTCATTATAATTAAGCAATGGGTATGCGTGAGGCTCTATTAGTCTTTTTGAAATACAAACTGTTAACGATTTCAGCTGATCAAGCTATGTTTTCTGAACATTCAAAAATAAAAGAATAAAAGAACATCTCCCCGCATGGTTAGAAAAGGGTCACATTATTAACATTAACAGCTCACTCCCCGTGCACATGGTAGACACAGACAACCATGTGGAGGCCAGAGAGGCCTT